>CM042010.1:103107439-103502439 GCA_023525715.1 Cichorium intybus | reverse complement strand
TGGTCCCTTGTGATGTTTGTCCATGGTTTGGAAGGATAAAGTTGGAAACTTTATGCCTTAAATCTCTGTTTTGAATCTTTGGGATGGTTTAGAAAGTAAGCCAAACTCTTTGTGGTGATTTTGGTTGGTTTTGGATCACTTTGGACTTGAATATTGCTCATGATCTTGTTTATTGATGTTTGGGAGAATAAAGTTAGGATCTTTATGGATTTTGGACTGTTTGGAAGGTCCCTGGATGGATTAATACCATGGGCTGAACGGATTAAGAACTTAATGGAATTTTGGACCTGTTCACAGTTAGCGACGCTAACTGTATTTGTTGACTTTTGTTGACTTTGACCTTTGACCGTTGACTTTTTGACTAGTTTGACTTTTGCTCAAACTTGGGGGTTTAGGGTATTGGTTCTGTAGGATTGTCGTGTTCGGAATTTAGGAAGTTTTGATTGGAGTTTATCTTGTTAGGGCGTTCGTGTTGTCGGATCCGTGGACGCGCGTGGGAGTGCGGTTTGGCTTTGCGGATCAGGTGAGTCTTCTCAATATATTACGAGTGACGTTGCATGCGTAGATAGCTTTATTACTTTGTGTGATAATGTTATGTATGTGCCTCACATGTTTATCGAAGAGATCGGGAAGAAACCCGTGAGTCGAGGAATTGGGCAAGAACCGGGCAAAAACCCGTGAGCCAATGGAACAGGGCAAGAACCGGGCGGAATCCCGTGAGCCAATGGGACATGGCAAGAACCGGGCAGAAACCTGTGAGCCAATGGTCAGGGCAAGAACTGGCAGAAACCCATGAACCAACTGAATTGGGCAAGAACCGGGCAGAAACCCGTGAGCCTTATGTGATTATGTGTTATTGAATGGATCGTGTGGTATTTTGGGGAACTCACTAAGCTTTGTGCTTACTCTTTCACCCTTACTGTTTTTCAGGTATTTGCTGGCTTGAACTTGGAGCACGGCGTGACTGTACCGCATCTGAGGTTTCGTTGATTAATCTTCCGCTGGATATGTTGTAAATGTTTTGATAAATATAATTTCAAATGTTTAATTACAAGTTTTAATTTAGTTGGTTTTAAATGGAAACCCGTTTTATGTATTTGATCCGTTTTTAAATGAAAATTTTTACTACTAGATTTGGGACGTTACAAGTTGGTATCAGAGCCTTGGTTTGAGGGATTTGGATGAACAGGAATATGAATCTAAGGATTTGGATGAACATGACTGGGATTCCAAACTCAAACTGAGGATTTGAGAATTTTCTAAAACGAATTTTCAAAGGAAAAACTGTTTCTGAAAGAGATTCTAATGCGTTAGGTAGAGTAACATGTGTAGGATTACCTTGCATGTTCTTGTTTGATTGTTGCTTGGGAGTTTGAAGCATGGTATGAATACCTGACTTAAACTTTTAAATGGTTAAATGGACATTTAAAAGGATGAGATGTGATGCGTACAGTCGGCCAGAGCTCAAGTAAGTGATTTATTTCCCAAAATATCTATGATGTTATGTGTTGATGATATGTTATATGCTAGAAATAGGCTAAGGATCCACACTAGAAATTGCATGATATAATTGGCCTGGGTCATAGGGATGCCCTTTTGCCTAGTTTGCTTCTTACTGTGTGCTACTTGCTATGTGCTGCTTGTGTGTGCCTTTCGGACCTATGCTTGTACTGTTAGGAAGTTAAGGGAATGCTTAAGGATTGTATGTAATAAAATCGGATAGCCTTAGAATTATTGAACCGACTTTACTAGATATTCCTTGTTTGGTTGTGACTTTAAGGTAGGGACATCTATTCAATTGTCTATCTGTTCTTATTGCATACAATTACGCGTTCACGAGACGGTCTGGCTGTATGAGTAAAAGTTCTTGCGGTGTAGGCGAGATATGGAGTTTCCTAGGTAGACTAGGAAGAGTGTTAGGCACTTCGGTGCAGGGTTGTTTGGATGATATCTGTATGCCTTTTAGAAGGGAGTGAGCCAACTTAGTGAACTAGGAAAATCTTTGGAACAAGTATGAATAGGTGTGGAAGGTAGTTCAAGGGCCCGTACTATTGGATTCACAGGATTCGTACCTAGAACGAAGGGAGACCCGGTGAACCTAAGGAGTCTGTAGACGAGGGAATCGTGTAGGCGATGTGTTTAGGCGAGTGTGTAGCTCGTTCTTGTCTGATTTTTGAATAAGGAAGGGTGATCTAAGGGAAATGATTCGGGGCTCGGGTTGAGTTCGCGAGGCCGGGTTGGGCCTGGGATAAATGAAAGGAAAGTCCAGGATTTGGTCACCGCGGAGATGACTTGGGTTGTGTTCGAAATATTCCCTCGGTGTTTGATTCGGTCAAGACAGAGATGTTAGCGCCGTTTGAGGAGGTAATTCGCCGCGAAGGAGGATGCAATGATGGCTTGGTGTCAGGTCTCGGTAAGAAAGAAAATCAGCGGGTTTTTGACTGTTGCTTGACGTCAGACTTTCGATGAAATGGAGTCAACTGGTGTGTTGAGGGAGATCGTGTTCGATGTCCACCTTGGATGGAAAAAGGCAGAATTCAGGATCTGGGGCAGTCGTCACAGAGGAAATATCGAGCTGCAGTTTTGGATAGAGTGGAGTACCCTTACCGTTGGGACGGTAAGCTGGGGGTGAGGTTGTGTATTTCATGCAATCAGTTTGGCCACGTCAAGGCGAGCTATACAGGATTGTCTAAGGATGTTGGTCATAATTGGGGTTGTTGTCCCGATGTGTGAGGGTGTTTGTCAGGTGAAGATGAGGGGCTCGAAATTGGAAGATGGAGTTTAGTAGCTGGATGTGGAGGTGGAACCTCGTCGGTTGTTGCCAATGTGTTTCACGGGTTGTTTTGTCGCCTTTGGTTTTGTTGCTCCTCTTTGGTGGCTTTAAATACGGGTAGTTGGTTCGGAATCTATCTCCGAGCAGACATGTATAAGCAGGATGTCGTTGTTGGTCTTGGCAGTGAGCGAAGGGTGGATTGCCAGTGGTGCGACAGTGGCTGTGGGTCAACTGTAGTGCGTTCGAACCCTAAGTGGGGGAGCACCGTTGGAGTAGCAGAGATATGATGATGTCAGTACGTATCGTCGAGTTGTGAGCGTTTTGTTGGGATCTTCTATTATGTTGATTGCCTCGGTTAGGCTTCGTTGTTAGTGCCGCAATAAAGAAGGATCAACGGAGGTGATACGGATGGTCAAGATAAGGATGTTCTCTACGCGATTGCGAGTGCCGGGTAGCCAGTGCAGAGCAAGTGGAAGTTAGCTCAGGTTGAGCGTGGTACAGAATTTTTGACCAGGTGTCATGTTTCCGTATGCGGCAAAAAAAGTTGGTGCTTTGTCGCCATTTGTTCGAGATTCGTTGGGAGTTCGACGTCTAGTGGCCTAAAGGTTGAGTCAAGCTTTGCGTAGTCGCTTGTGGATCGTCGGAGGGTGTGGAATTCATAGATGAGACCGAGGGTCTGAGATAAGGTTAGAAGTTGTACGTGGGGTAAGAGGATTACGTCATCGATTAAGTCGGTCAGAGTTAGTTGTGCTTCCATTATCGTGTATGTTCCGTCAGGCAACGTCGTACGTGGTCGGCCCGGTGATGTCTTCGTATGAAGCGTTGGAGGCGATTGACTGCTCGTTCTGTTGTTAGATCGCCGGTTAAGTGTGCTTGTACGAGTTGGGATTGTTTGGAATTGTCTGCAGCTTCGGTTGGATTCGTGTCAATGCTGTGGTGTCGTCGGGAGGTTATTGTTCTTGTCGCTATTGTTAGAAGCGGGTCTTCGTTAAGAGATAAATTTCGGGTCAATGCTGGTTTAGACGTTAGATTTCCGTTTTGTTGATCGGGTAAGAGCATGGGTGATCATCGACGAGTTCTTCGGACTGGTAGTGTTCAAGTTTTGTTCGTCTGTCCCCATTCGGGTTGAGTAGTGGCATTGACGTGTATGGTAGGATATCCGGGGAGGTATGGGCAAAGATATGGTTATTAAGGTCCTTGTTTGTTGGCGGTAAGAGCACCTCGGATTCTTCGGTAGTGGAAATGCTAGGATCGAGTATTTGGCTTTCTTTCGAATGATGGATCAGTCGTGTATGAAGCACAAGGTCAGTGGAGGTTTTAGGCAGGGCGTAGGGATCGGTTGGATCACCGATCTAGAGAGACGATTGGGAGTATTATCGTGTTAAAGTTTGGACCGGGTTTGGACTGTCGTGATACGGTTGAGTATCTCACTTTGGAAGTGTTGGCTGTAGTGAAGTGGAGCTGGTATTTGGTAAGTAGCTGAGATGTTGGTGAAAGTTAAGAAGGGCGGGTTCGGTTCTCCGGAGCTTCTTTTGGAATTGTAGAGCGGTAGTATTGGAGGCGTTTGGCTTTTTAAGGTTTCTCAACAACGTAGTAAGGATCGGTTGAAGAACAGATCTAGGAATTGGTTGGAAGTTGTAAGGTGTCGCGTTTTGGATCGAGTTTTGGTCGTTGAGTCGGTTGGATATCTTCTCTGTGAAGTTTTGTCTGTTTGGAAGTTGGATTGACTTTTGATAATGATGGATAATTGTGATCTTGGTTGGTTGCATCTTGGGCTCGTTCTTGATATTCGGAGGACCGCATGCTTCTGGATGTGGATGGGTTTGCGAGATATTTGGTTTAGGATGGTGATTTCCAGTTAAACCGTTTGTTCTGGTATACATAAATGATCAAGTATTGCGGCCCATGTGTTAGAGAATCGAGTGGATTGCTGGATGAGTTTGCTACGGTCGTTTAGGAGGTTGACATTTGGTCGGGGATCTGGTGAGATTGCTAAGTGTGCAACCCTTTGGGTGGATTTGGAAAGGTTATGTGTAGCCATGCGTGCGGAATTGCGAGTGTTAGGTGTTGTTCGCGGTCGCTTGATCTGTTCTTGCGACTGAGGGGAATCAGAATAAGTCAGGGAAGGACTGTGAGTCCAGTCGTGGGCTGGGCGAAGAGAAGAACCTGAAAGGATGAAACAGGGAAGGGCCTGCTAGTTCAGTTGTGAACCGAATGGAACGGGGAACCTATGATTCCATGTATGATGTTGATGAGAGCGAAATTAGTCGATGGGTTGTGCATTATTGGTGTATTATATTTGGATTTTGGTGGTTCGGATACTCTTGAACAGTGTTCTTGTGGGTCTGTAGGTCGATGGTTATTGTCGTGTGCATGGCGACCTGGTGTTACATGTTGGATGTTTCTGAAATGGTGTAAGTTATATTTGACAGCCCTGAGGATTTGTAAGATACTCGGTGGATGGGTATCTAAAGTTTGCGGGTTGACATAGATTAGGCGTAGCGATCAGTGCGGTTTCCGGATAGCAGAGTATGGATTGTGGTATTGAAGGAGTCGTCTTCGGGTGTTTGTGTTTTGAAGTTTTGGTGGCGGAGCATTCCGGAATTGGGAATTTTAGACATGTGAGGATGTATCGATCATGATTCTGTCGAGGTTATCAATGAGATTTTTTTTAGTTCGGATTTGAAGAGGTTGTGATAGTTATGGATCAATTTGAAGTTTTGGAGCACGGTTAGGGCATTTAAGGAAGGATTTCGAGGATGAAATCCCGCTAAGTGGGGGAGAGTCGTAAGGCCCTAATCACGAGAAATCAAGTTTGAAGTTTGAGGAATCAAGGTTCGCGGATTATCGAAAGCAAAATGAAGAAAATAAGGGAAACTGGACATTAGCGACGCTAACCTTATGGTTAGCGACGCTAATGTGCCTGGTAATGGATTTCTCGCGTCGTGGTTTCCAGCTGGCAAGTGGGGAGGCACGTTCGAACGTTAGCGACGCTAACCTTAGAGTTAGCGACGCTAATGTTCCTGTTTGGGCCAAAACCCTAGATTTTCATGCTTGGGCCGTATTTAAGGGTGGGGAACCCTAGGGCAGCCGCCATTTGAGTGATTTCAGTCCCCAAACTCTTCCTTTTGCTCTCTCTAGCTCTCATGGTGGATTTTTGGCTCATTTGGTGATCTTGGAAGGTATTATTAAAGAGATTATGATGATTGGTGATGCTTTGTGTTGCTAGGAGGATTTCTTCTTGTGGGAATCATCTAAAGCTTCATGTTTCTGGACCATTGTGAGTAATGTTCCCACCTTTATACATTTTTATGGTTGTTCTTATGATTTAAGTATGTTCTTATGGATGGAATAAGTGAAATGGTCCCTTGTGATGTTTTTCCATGGTTTGGAAGGATAAAGTTGGAAACTTTATGCCTTAAATCTCTGTTTTGAATCTTTGGGATGGTTTAGAGAGTAAGCCAAACTCTTTGTGGTGATTTTGGTTGGTTTTGGATCACTTTGGACTTGAATCTTGCTCATGATCTTGTTTATTGATGTTTGGGAGAATAAAGTTAGGATCTTTATGGATTTTGGACTGTTTGGAAGGTCCCTGGATGGATTAGGACCTTGGGCTGAACGGATTAAGAACTTAATGGACTTTTGAACCTGTTCACAGTTAGCGACGCTAACTTGGGGAGTTAGCGGCGCTAACTGTGTCTGTTGACTTTGACATTTGACCGTTGACTTTTTGACAGTTTAACTTTTGGTCAAACATGGGGGTTTAGGGTATTGGTTTTATAGGATTGTCGTGTTCGGAATTTAGGAAGTTCTGAGTAGAGTTTATCTTGTTAGGACGTTCGCGTTGTCGGAACCATGGACGCGCGTGGGAGTGCGGTTTGGCTTTGCGGATCAGGTGAGTCTTCTCACTATATTACGGGTGACGTTGCATGCGTAGATAGCTTTATTACTTTGTGTGATAAAGTTATGTATGTGCCTTACATGTTTATCGACGAGATCGGGAAGAAACCTGTGAGTCGAGGAATTAGGCAAGAACCGGGCAGAAACCCGTGAGCCAATGGAACATGGCAAGAACCAGGCGGAATCCCGTGAGCCAATGGGATAGGACAAGAACCATGCAGAAACCCGTGAGCCAATGGTCAGGGCAAGAACCGGCAGAAACCCGTGAGCCAACTGAATTGGGCAAGAACCAGGCAAAAACCCGTGAGCCTTATGTGATTATGTGTTATTAAATGGATCGTGTGGTATTTTGGGGAACTCATTAAGCTTTGTGCTTACTCTTTCACCCTTACCGTTTTTCAGGTATTTGCTAGCTTAAGCTTGGAGCACGGCGCGACTGTACCGAATCTGAGGGTTCGTTGATTAAATCTTCCGATGGATATGTTGTAAATGTTTTGATAAATATAATTTCAAATGTTTAATTACAAGTTTTAATTTAGATGGTTTTAAATGGAAACATGTTTTATGTATTTAATCCGTTTTTAAATGAAAATTTTACTATTGGATTTGGGACGTTTCATATAAATAGAGGCCCTCCCCACCCCTTTTGTTCATGCCATTCTAAGGGTTCTACCCTTCTATTCTCTTGCTTTCTTGCTTGCCAAGTTCTTGGATGTGAGCCATTAGAGGCATTACAATTGTGGTGTTTGCTTCCAAGAGATCAAAGGATCAAAAGGTTAGTTTTATGAAATTTTTGATTCTTATTATGTTCATAGTTATAGGTTCAATAGATGAAAACATAGATCCTTTATAGTGCATGTGAACTTAAGAGCTTTAAGTTTATAGATTGCTTAAAACCCATCAGTGGTATCAGAGCTTAGATCTGTTTTCTGTTGAACTGCTATAGTAGTTGAACTGTTAAAAGGATTTATTGGATTTAAATCCTTGGTCTCAAGGATTTCGACTTGTGGCTGGGGTTTTAGAAACCCTAGTCTCCACCCTTGTAAATCTCGAAAATAAGGAGGAGCCTCCTTAGGGTTTTTCTTTTTTTGGTAAATGTGATTATCTAATAAATGGAAACTCTTGGCCCTTATTTTAGATAACTTGGTGGGCAAGAATAGGACTAAATTAATTAAATTAATTTGTTAATCCTTATGTGGTTAATTAATTTAATTAATTGTTAATTAAAAGACAAACATTAAATCACCTTAGGTTTAATTTTAAATTGTTTAAATTTCGAAAAATTTAAAAGGACAGACCTAAATATTTTAAAATGTTTAAAATACACCTTATACATATTATTATTAAAAGTTAATAACTATCTGTATAAGATTAAGTCAGTCAAATCGCTAGTATGCCTCATTCAGAAAACTGGTTTATAAAGGGGGTATAAGGAAACTGTCTATAAAATGGCGGTTGAATGGGTGTCCACTCTCACCCACCGCTCCCCTGATCAGTGGACTGTCGTTAGCAGAACGGGTTTGATGGGAGAAAGCTAATCTAATCAAAAGTATAATGCTATTAGTGACAAAGTACTAGAACCTTTAAAATCCCAATCTAGTTACTTAGGAAAATGTCGAAAGTATGCTAATCCATGAAGTTACACATCGCACTTTGTGAGTCGTTAGTGGAGCATGTGTGGTTTACCTGCACACTAATAGGGACCCATAAAGAGTAGTCATGGGTATCTCGTGTCTTTATCATTGTTGATGAAGCGTGTGTGGATAACTGGCACATCAATCGAGATTATAAGTGACATTGAGGTTACCAAGTAATTTGCATGGTTATTTCACATCTTATTTGTGATCCTCGGCATCCCAGTCATAAATAGAAGAGCATAATCCGAGATTAAACATGTCATTGACTTCCGTCAATGAATCTCACAGATCTAGGAATTTCATAAGACTGAAATTGATAAAAGTATATCTACATTAATGACCATTATGTTGTGATTACGGCATCCCTCTTCACACCTTAGTTGGGGCATTTTGGGTCCTAGCCTTAGCAAATGTTAATTGGGTAATTATTTATAAGGACAAACATTAAACTAATAAATTTTGATTTTATAGATGTCTGAAGATAGTGTCAACTCTCCTCCTCCTCCTCCTGTACATGTTCCTGAGAGCTTATGGAAGTACTTGCTTAATATGAATAAGCAGACTGGATTGAACTACGTAGATTGGCTTCGCCAGTGGATAGTGGTTATGAAATACGTAGACAAGTCATATCTGATCGACTATCCACTTTCACGCCTACCTAAGCAGTTGATTGACCACCATGACTTCCTGATTGATGAGAACGAAGTGGTTCGTCTCCTCGTGCTATTAACTGTTGACCCCGCCATCCGTAGGGGTTTTGAATTCCTGGGGCCATTTGAGTTAATACAACTGGTTGAGGAAAAGTTCCAAGAACATGTTAGGTAGGAAAAACTTAGGATCTACGAAAATCTTGGTGAGACCAGGCTGAGAAAGGAACACAGTGTGAGTGCACACTTTCTCAAGATTGAGGGATACTTGGAAAAGCTGTACAAGCTTGGTCACCCTTTCAGTCAGGAAGCGAGCATCAATGGCTTGATCACATCTCTGACTGAGGAGTACGAACTGTTCGTATAGATATACAGGGAAAAGGACCTATATAAGACCTTTATGGAAATGCATTGAATGTTGACTCTGTATGAGTCGTTCATCAAGATGCATAGTTCAAGATTGAGTCCAGCTATGAAAGACATCAGGAACCCATCCAGACGGGTCCTGGGATGTCTCAAGCTGGGAATCCATAGGGTGGGATACAGTCACAGAATAATTGGAAGAGGTTTGGCTACTCAGGTATATCTAAAAACTCAAAAACTCCTAATCCTTAATTCCTTGATACAAGATGTGATTGTCACATTTTCTTTCTATGCAGGGTCTTAGTAGGACGCAGGACTTTGACGCATGGGAGCACGTTTAGATCGGATCTCGGGCTCGTGCAAATTTTTGGAGTTTAGTTAGATATTTTGAAAATTTGTTATTAGTCAGAAGTATGATATTTTTTTTACATAGTACATTGTTTGAGGATATTTTGATTAAATAAAAGTTATTTTTCTTATAAAGCATGATTGTTTAAAATTATCCTTGAAATGTTGTGTAAATATATTGATTAATAACTTGAATGTTGATGCATCCAAATGTGTTGGATTTATAAATTGTGTTTGTATGGTTATTTAGTTAAGTTTTATAAGAATCACTTCAACCAAAAGTCCAGATGGACAGGACCTTGGGATCATTTGACTTAGAGTCACATTATGAAATGAGTTCTTGATAAGATAGATTGTTGCAAGAAATGAATCACCCAAGAATCCAATGGATAGGATTTTGGAATCGGTTGACTTAGAGTCATGGGATGAGTTCATATCTTGAACAATTAACAAATTCATTAATTTAAATAAGAATGTAAAAGAGATTGAGATTATGAGCAACGGGCACATTAGCAAACGTAAATTGCTCAAATCTGTGATAAAACACAATTGACTATACTTCAAAATATTTGCCAATCGGTATGACAAATATGACTTTTCTTATCGGTATAAGCAAGTATTTGAAACCTTGAACTGTTCAAGGACTTCAAGGGAAGTATAAGATCAACAAAAACCTGAGTAAAACACAACTGAGAAATTGTTTCACAGTTCTTCCTCTTCCAAGAACATTAATAGTTATAATGTGTCTTAGGGAAGAGAACAGAGCATTGATCAAAACAGTTTAATCCTCGGAGTATTAGATACATTTCCAATAAGTTTCGATAAATCAGACCTTCATCCAGTCAGACTATAAAACCATATTCCGACCACATATTAAACTAAGTAGGTTACACAAGTACCGTCTGAAATGTAAAACAAGGTTCACCCCCTGCCAGTACACAGAAGGGTCCAGGGTCATGTTATGTTCATCCGAACCACATAACTAGCCTGAACCTGTTCGGTAATGTTGTTTCATTAGCCATCCTGCCTGAGCCTGTGAATGTTGAGTCTTTTGGAAAGAGCTCACATTCTAAGGAAACAGTAGGAGCTGGAGTAGTCTTGAAAGAGTTCAAGGATTAGCCAAAGTGAAAGAACCTCTAGTCATCACTAGAACTTGACCAGGAATCAGATTCCTGCTAAAACTGGCATACTCTTCTCTTTGCAGACCAGTAGTATTAGTCACCGTCATAAGGTGTTATGATCTGGGTGACATACCGATTAGTGCTAAAACACTAAGATTGATACGAATTAGCAATCCTGTTACTTGGAAGCATTGGTGACCCCGGTTGCTACCAAATATGAGAAGCTAAGAGCAAGACTCCATCTATGTGACGATTTGATTGATTTTACACCTGGCTAAGAGCCAGTGGGAGTAATTCAATTGTCAAAAGAAGAGAACATGGAATGAAATGTACCTGCATTCTTAGAAATAATGGTTGAGCAATGCGATGATCAAAGTCATGTGATAGACTTGGAGAGAAAAGCCCTCAACGGAACCAAAACAAATCTGAAAGGATATTGTTTGCTATAACTACACTATGTGAGTCATAGCAGGATCGGAAGATCTAAACCGCTTTCCTTAAATGGGAAACCACAAGGGTTGTATGTGAGACACAACCAAAAGGGTTTAGATCATGCCGATATAAAAGGTACATAGCCCCGGAAATCCATCTGACGGGCACCTCGCATGATGGGATCTTTGAATTATCAAAATATGCCAAAAGTTTGGATTTTGTGAATAGTCCGAAAGAGTCCTATGATTATGTCAGAAGTTCTGGACCTTGGATTCACAAAGTATGCCAAAAGGTTTGGATATTGTGAATAGTCTAAAAAAGTTCCAGAACTATGTCAAAGCTAGTGGGAGTATCATCACAATATGCCTTTCAATGTATGTACATTACATACTGTTTCTAGGAAACATCTCTTATCATTACAAAGTGTAATGACTTAACATAAGAGACGATTCACTATGAAAGATCTAAAGGAGATACAATGTACTCAAGTGGTTACAGTATCTATCAGATATATTAAGTCGTCAGTAAAGAATTTGCCAATATAAGTGTGATATTGATAAGATTCAAGATGCATGACTAAAGAAAGGAGTTTTCTTAACAGCATGACACAAGGATAGTGAGTAATCCTTAGATTCTGAAAGTTGAGTCAAATTGAGCTGCCACAAATTGAATCGATCATATGTGTCATGGAATAATCCGGATAACTTAATGCTCACAGCATAGCAAGTTGGATTCATGACACAACCTGGCTGAGGATACTGAAAAGGACAGTTAAACACACATGAAAAATAATTATGCGATAATAGGAGGAATGTAATAATAATTTGAAATGAGTTTTCAAATCTGTGATTATTGACATAAATATATGACACTAAAAGACTTCATGGTTGAAGAGTTTTGCTGGGATATTGATGGAGCGCTTGTGGTTCACTGACACATCACTATCGCCTTGAAATCTTCTTGACACCGAAAGGGTGAAGTCACATGGACTAAAGATCCCTAGAACCATGAGAAGTCAAAGTACACAACGCCATTTCAGAAATGGTGTTAGGAGAGGAAACCAAGATGACACATTGAGAAATCATTAGAATGGTGTCCGATCGAATTATCTACAATGGTATATATCAATGTAAGACATTTTGGATACATAAAAAGAGTGAAGGTCATTTTTGGTATAAAAGAAATATAAATATCTAAATTGAAAGTTTAATAGAAATCAAGAAACATACAACATTATTATAATTAATATGATATGGTGATTTCCTCGTGGAGACTTGGTAATAAGTAGGATAGCCACCTATCATATCAGTGTTTCAATTCGCATGTTTACTTCCCGAATAATTCGATTATTCAAAACATCCACACTCATTCATACTTTCGGAAGTAAGTAGTGAACCAAGACTGTCATGAATTGGATTGTAGATTGTCTAAGGAGCTAAGCATAGCAATGGTATTGCTGCAACATTCATGAGTACTCAGAAATGGAGATTTGAGTATTGGATCAACTCGCGCTCAGAAAATTACTTCATGGATTACATCACGAGTAATTCTGAGACGATAAAATCTTATGGTCTTGAAACGCAGACATATGAGTTGAAATTTACAAGTTGGTTGTGCATTGATAATGCGTAAACGCATCGGTAACTCGATGTTATAAAACGTATTGTTGTGTGCAATTTGATGAGTAAAGGACACAAGCATATGAGTCAAAGTTTATTCGTTCCTTTTGCCGTAACGGGAAAAGAGATATCTGTGGGCCCTACGTGATTTGGTGTTGACTTTGTGCTGGCCAGCCAGGACTAATTGATATGTTCAATTAGAAGTCCTATGTCATTACAAATCATGGAACCGGGAAACATAGTATCAAACTGGGATTGATTCTAATCCATGTCTCAAGTCTGAATGATATCTGGCAAAAATCTACATAGATGAAGTGATATGTCGACATGGATTACCGACATCGATCGTGTCTGATCGAGACAGCAGATTTACTTCCCGGTTTTGGCAAAGTCTTCAAGAGCGATTGGGTTCAAAAGTACTCATGAGTACTGCATACCATCTGCAGACCGATGGCCAAAGTGAAAGAACTATCCAGACTTTGGAAGACATGCTGAGAACCTGTGTAATTGACTTTGGTGGAAGCTGGGAAGATCATTTGCCTCTGGTAGAATTCGCGTACAATAACAGCTATCATTCCAGCATTCAGATGGCCCCGTATGAGGCATTATATGGAGCACCGTGTCGTTCTCCAACATGCTGGACTGAAGTTGGGGAAAAGCCGTTGGCTGGACCCGAGATTGTAGCACAGACCGAAGAAAAGATCAAACAGATTCGAGAAAATTTGAAGGTAGCTCAGAACAGACAGAAGCAATATGCAGATAAACGGGTGAAACCGCTGGAATTCCAAGTGGGAGACATGGTGATGCTCAAGGTATCCCCTTGGAAAGGCTTAATTCGTTTTGGGAAGAAAGGGAAGTTGAGTCCTCGTTTCATTGGACCTTTCCGTATATCCCAAAGAGTTGGAGCTGTGGCGTATAGACTGGAGTTACCTGATGAACTTCATGGTATACAGATGTGTTCCATGTGTCCCATCTAAGAAAAACTTTGTTTGACAAGTCTCAACAAGTACCTCTTGCTGAAATTGAAGTGGACGACAAATTGAGGTACCCAGAACAACCCGAAAGGGTGTTAGACCGAAAGGTAAGACAGCTGCGAAACAAGAAAATCTGCATGGTCAAAGTGCTTTGGCGACATCACAGAGATTCCGACATGACGTGGGAGACCGAAAGTGAAATGAGGGAGAAATACCCTCAACTCTTTGCATGATTTCGGGGACGAAATCTCTTAAAGGAGGGGATAATTTGTAACACCAAGATACTCTTTATATGTAAATATAATAAAAAGGGTAAATTGGTCATTTTACCTTAGAAGGGTAATTTGGTCTTTTGGACAAAAAAGGATTCGGTTTGTAATAATATTTTGAGTTTTGGACTTAAAATGTTATAAAAACTAGTTTTTGTCATAATATATGTTAGTTGTGGCAAAAGTTCAAGAAATAGAACTCCAAGGACTAAAATGAAATTTCTGGAAGTATAAATAGTGGGACAAACTCTCCCACATGTGCATAATTTCTAGAAGTCACAGGAGAGGGTTTCTTGAGCGATTATTTCAGATTTTTGAAGATTTCTTGAAGATTGATGCTTGGATTTCGATTACTAGCTTTGAATTGAAGAATTGGAAGCTTTGAAGGTAAGTATTCCAAGTTCTAATCTAGTTTGTTCTTGATGAACTTTTATAGAAACTGAAATTTGACATTTCAGTCATGAATCATGTGATAAGTAGCTTAACACTTCCAGTAAGTCATGCTAAAAGGACTTAATTCAAGAATATGGAAGTAGGTTGCTATTTTGAAAGAATTGAGATTTTGATCAAGAACCCTAGATGATGAGTTCTTGTGATAAACTTGATCCTAATGGTTTAAAATGAGTTCTAGATGCTATATTGACTGAAAGAAATCAGCAGAAGCAAGTAGAATTCAACAATTTCGGTTTTTGGATCAAAATGGTGAAAACGGGAAGTTTTAGAAATGGGTTGGAATCACCAATTCCATTGTCTAAAACTTGATATTAATGAAAGGTTTTGGCCTTCGAACATTTCCTAGGGATTAAGTCGAGTAATAAGTGCTTAACAAGGAAAAAATGGGAATTTATAGCACAAAAAACGGGTTCACTGCCTGGAATCGCAGGGATCGCGACCCGACCAAGGGGTGGATCGCGACCCGATCCCGCGGCAGAGACCAACTCTTCTCTGTTAAAATTTGATGCAATTTCCAAGTTTGATTTTGATGCTAGGCTTATCCGATTGACCTGAAATTTTAAACATAGGTCTAATATGTTGTGAAACTTCATGGAAAATTATCGGAATACGAATACGACCTCCAGAAAGTACTGTAGTAGAATACGCGTATTTCGGGAAGTGTATTAAATTTTTATAACGATGGTTATTGACTGGAAATGCTTGGAATTAGTCTTATACTAGACTCTTGTGCATTAGAATCAACTGGAATGGTAAATTAACCTATAATCATTGTGAAATGAATGAAAATATAGGTACGGGACAAAATCTTGCGGAATCTATTTCAAGGCAAGAAACGATATAAGCTAGTGGAAGCAAGCATTCAGGTGAGTAATCTTGACTATATCTAGTGTGATATATGGTGATTACAATGGCACTACTTGAAGTAGTTGAATACGAGACAAGGGAAGAATACCCGAAAAATATACGGATATGTTATTGGATTGAAAATCCAAATGGTGCAGCCTCTTGGCTATGATACTTGATCTTTGAAACTAAATTGGTGCGGTCTTAGGACCATGACTTTGGGTTATTGAACCTAAACTGGTGCGGCCTTCGGGCTATGATATAAACGATGAAAATATTTTGGTGCGGCCTATATGGCTATGATATACGGTGCGGTCGGTGATGACTATGATTTGTGGGACAAAAACTGTTTAAGAGTCTAATTGTTATTATTCTCTTATATATGCAAGTTTATTTGCTTGATTACTCATTGGCTTTATAGCTCACTGTTTTATTTGATATGTCCCTGCAGGTGAGCGTGATCCCGCGAAGATAAAGACAAAGTCCGTGACTAAGGACTTAGGATAGTGATGTGACAACCCGGCTTAATGGATGTAAAATATTTTATGTATTGTAATCCGTGATACACTTGTACCTGTTTATGTTGACAAATACCCTTTTGGATAATGTTTTGTTGTAAAATATATGGTTTGAAAATAAAAATTTTTACGGGGTGTTTTGTTGATAAGTCGGGTGTTATAACCACCACGAGCACTTGCTGTGATACAAGTTACATTTGCTTATGCTTTATACAGAAGAAAAGGCGAATTTCAAAATTTGGAGGGGTTTGTGAAAACTTTGTTTCAAGAGTATGAATCAGGTAAATCGACTAAAAAAGGTGGCAATCAAGGTACTGTATTCCTCTTATCGTTTATTTATATAATAAATGGAACATTATCTTACTTAAGATATTTACTTTTTTTGTACTAAACAGTCGGTGTTGATGGTGGTTCAATTTCCGGTTCATCTTCCTTTAATTCTAGATTTTCTTCCGATCATCGTGTTGGATTTAAAACACTCTTATTGGATATTGCTTCTATTATTAATAATGATGATGATTTGTGAGGTATGACTTAGTTGTATAACTACTTGAAGAGAAGTTGTTGCTTAAGGACATGGAGCTTTATTTGTTGGTGTGGTGGAAAACAAACGGGTTTAAGTACCCGACACTTGAAATGATAGCTGAAGATATATTAGCTAGTCTTATTCCACAATCATCTCAAGATTAATAAGTTTTCATCATATCCGACTTCACCCAAGCTTCAATGTATGCTTATAGTTGGTTGTTGAACAAATTTGAGGTATTCTACTATCCAATATTAATTATACGAAGAGTTTTTGCATTTTAATAATACTTGTGTTATTCTTTTTTGTTTTCTTATATATAGCAACTTGTACAAAAAAGACGGAGGCATATTGTCATTCTATTGAAATTGATTATCATGTGGAAGAGGTAAAATAATAGTTATAAGAATATTACTTTTATATCTGTTTTTTTAATAGATCATTTTTATCGATACATTTTTTTACCATATTTTGGAGTTTGTGTTAAACGTAATGTATTATTAAGATAGATTTAGTTTTTGATATTTGGTACTGTTTTGGTTATTCTACAATATTAGACTCATATTAGTAATTTCTATTTGGTTATAATGGTTGCTTAAGGACTTATTTGGTGTTGTTAGCCCGTGAAGGTTTTAATATTTAATTGTTTAGTATTTGCAGTTTTTTCCAAGTTTTTATAAAGTATTACGGTTTCTATGTTCGGGTTACATGTCAAATTTTCTATCGAGTTTCGGGTTCAGTTCTAGCCCCGATAGGGTGCCCCAATAAGCTTTTATAAAGTTTTATGGTTTGCATGTTCGGGTTTTGGGTCGGATTTTTTTATCGAGTTCAGGGTTCATGTTATTTTCCAACCTTGATAGGACGCCCCAGTAAGAAACGCGTCGGGTTTCTGGTTGGGTATGGAGCAAAACTCTATTTTTGGGTTCGAATATAGGAAACCATGCCCTGAACCTGTCATGTTGCCATTCCTATAATAAACCCACAACAAAACATGCATGTCTTCACTCTCCTCGACTTTCTGTCCTTAGTCCTCAAACACGGTACTTTAGCAGCTATGAAACACATATAACGAAGAGTAATATAATTATCAAAATATATATCATATTAGTTTTTTTTTTTTTGGGTGGGGGGGGGGAGGAATGCTAACTTTACCAGGATATTTATTCTTATCATTTGTTAAGTGATTTTGTCATTCCAAAATACGTTACTCTTTGGTATGAATAAACTAAGGAGAGACATCCTTTCTAATAAGAGAGTTTTGGTTATCTAATATGATTAGGGCTGTAAACGAACTGAACGTTCAATGAACCGTTCGTGATTTGTTCGGCGGGAAGTTCGTTTATGTTCGTTTATTTAGTAAAGGAACGAACATGAACAAGATTGCTTGTTCGTTTAGTTTAACGAACGAACATGAACATTAGTGTTGTTCGTTCATTTACGTTCATGAACGTTCGTTTATGTTCGTTATATATATATATATATATATATATATATATATATATATATATATATATATATATATATATATATATATATATATATATATATATATATATATATATATATATATATATATATATATATATATATATATATATATATATATATATATATATATATATATATATAATGGTTACAAGGTAATAGTTGGAAAAGAAACATAAAGTTTGAGTAAAATAGTTATTTGGCCTAAATTGGTTATCTTCATTTAGGTTGCTTTAGGTTCGTTTGTTATGTTCGTTTATTTATGTTTGTTTAGAACCTTAATGAACAAACATAAACGAACATGAACAAATGAATATTTTAACGAACGAACATGAACAAGGAAATTCGTTCGTTTATGTGTTCGTGTTCGTTCATTTGTTTGGTTAAACTTAAACGAACGAACATGATCATGCCTCCGTTCGTGTTCGTTCGATTCGTATACAGCCCTAAATATGATCGTCAAGCTAAAAGTAAATTGAGTTGATTGTTTGCCAAACCCAACTTTAGCAATTGATTATTTGTAATTCTTTTTAGCATTTTATTAGCGTTTTGTAATAATTCAAAATTTTCAAAATAACAACAACAACAATAAAATTTGCTAAAAATTCAATCCCTAGCCCTTTGAGAATCTTATTTGATTTTGGTTCCATTCAAAATTCATCTAAAATCGATGATATTAGTATGCATATAAAATATTCAATCTACGAAATGAAAAAAACCGTACTAATTTCTAAATTGATGATATTAATATGCATATAAAATATTAAATCTACGAAATTAAGAAAACATTACTAATTTCTATATATTTTTTTTAATTTCTCATACAATTTTCCTACAGAAGTAATCGACATATCAAGTAGCTTAATATCCTCCACTGAAGACCGTATTCGATCTTGTATACAAACTAAAGGTTATGCGGTCTTAGGGTTAAATGAACATTTATATTTATCAATAATACTACCACTACTATCGAGATCGGTATTGCTAGACATGTCTAATTAGCTCAAAAAGTATATGAAATCCTCCAAAATTACTTTCCATCAACCCAAAAGATCAAATATGTCATCTATTTTTTCCTTTCCACCGGTGAAATAAAACTCAACATTGCTCTTGTATTTCATCCTCATACTTGTCAAATTCACAATCCAAATCAATTTTTATGCCACTAAAACTATTAGAGATAAGATCGGAAGAACTATCTTGTGTGTTTTGCATGTCTTTTCCCCACTTTCCTTTTGTGTTGGTTGAACAAATATTCTAAATTGTATTCACCCTTCCTAAAATCTTTTTTGGTTTTGTCGGCATCCTTACCATGAATCGTTTACAAAAGGTGACATAACATATCTTGTTGCGTGTATCTAAAGCAATACACAACGGAAAGTTCATATTTTATATATTGTCAAAATGTTTGTCATACTTTTTACTTTATTGACTTTGCCATTTTTTCCTTTTGTTTATTAAGCAAGACTTGACACATTCTTGTGATAGTTGCTTGCATCGTCACAAACTCAGAAAATAATAGATTTAATATTACATACTTGGAACTAGAAATTTTGATTGTAACATCAGATAAAGAATGCAAATACTCAATAATATTCTCATTTTTTTAAAAGTTTTCTCTATATGTTAATATTTAAAAGAAAAACAAATTATAAAATACAGAGATTAAAAAGAAGTATGACATACCTAGCTTTCTCCCAATCTGCTGCGCCCAAAACACAAATTACTCCATTTATTTTTTGTTTCCTTGTGCTCACTTTACAATTGTCATCAATGTCACCCATATGTAAGCTCTATATTTGAATATATCACTAAAAGCTATCGAAAAAATAAAATACGTACAGGATATTAATATTAGAAAACAAAAAAGAACATAAATATATGAAAATAAATAACTTAATAGTCAAGTACAGTTTCATATTTCACACATGTTTCCGACATAAAAAAAATGTGGAATTCCACCTAGTTTTAGCACCATGACATGGTTTTTGCCGTTCAAAAAAAAAAAAAAAAAAAAAAAAAAAAACTAATTTCGCCCATCTAAACACTATCTTGAAAGCTTGCATACCTAGCTAGTAGGTGATAATAAGCTACATGTCACATTGTTTCCAATTTTAGAAATAGAATATACATTACTATTCGAATCCAACTTTGACCACAATATATTGACAATATACCTACAATATCGTAAGTGCAAATATTTACAATAAAAAAAAAATCATTAGGTCCCTTTAGCATCTTTTTTATAAACATAATATCTCCATCGTTAGAAGAAGCGGTACCAACCATGACTATAAATACATTTTCAATACCCCATTTTTGTAAGCAAGTGTATATAAGTTTCATAATAATTTCACTATTATGGTCGGATATCAGGTAAAGATTAAAAGTATTTCTTTGTAATACTCAATCATCGTTGATCCAATATTCTCTAAGACACATATAATTAAAATTCTACAGAAGACCAAGTGTATATAAGTCTCTCTCTCTCTCTCTCTCTCTCTCTCTCTCTCTCTCTCTCTCTCTCTCTCTCTCTCTCTCTCTCTCTCTCTCTCTCTCTCTCTCTCTCTCTCTCTCCTATATGTGTTCATGATTTGGGTCAAGAGTATAACATGCCCACTCACTTGTTATTTGAATTTGATTAAATTTTCGGTGCATACCAAGTATTTTACGGTTTGATTTTTGTTTTGTGTATCTTGAATCCCCATATAAATTAAGCAGATAACAAGATACCATCAAATCTTTGTTCGGTTTGCAAGTTATACAAGCATTGGAAGTCCAATCCGAATAAACCAAATCCAAATCTAAGTACGGCAATAACTAAAATTCTTTGAGTTATTGAATTAATACATAATTTTTTTTATTATGTAAGTGTCATTTGTTTCAAACAAATAAACATAAATTTTTTTATTTGTGGGCGATGATGGTGGTGGTGGTGGCGGTGACGGTGGTGATGATGGTAATAGTGACAGTGGTGGTGGTGGTGGGTGATGGCGGTGGCGGCCGCGGCGGCGATGGATGGTGGTGGTAGTGGATGATAGTGATGGTCGCAGTGGTTATGGTGGGTGGTGACGGTGATGGTGGTGGTAGCGGTGGCGGTGGCGGTGGGTGGTTGTAGTTGTGGGTGACGACGTGGTGGTGGGTAGGGGTGATGGTGATGGCTAATAGTGGCGGTGGATGGTGGTGGCGGTGGGTGGTGACGGTGGGTGGTGATGATAGTGGTGGTGGCAATGGTGGGTGGTGGCGGTGGTGACGGTAGTGGTGGTGGGTGATGGCGGTGGGTGGTGGTGGTGGTGATAGTGGTAGAGTGTTTCAATTTGAAAGGTAATAAAAGACATATAACGGTAATCTTGCAAATTCCTTCATTCATGCATTTCAATTTCTTCAATCAACCTAATGAATTCAATTCCCTCGTTTTAATTGAATTAGAATTCAATTCCTTCAACCAAAACTAGAACCAAACGTAGGTATTTGATTCCAATTCCCCAAATTCCTTTGAAATCCTATGAACCAAACGCCACCTCATTATAGAGGAAATCAATTACTTTCACATGAAATAGATCCATACGACCTTACATACTTACACATGTTCGTGTTAGATACATTACTTCTTTCGTGCACATGCACTATTAATATAGTCATACAAAATACATTGAAGTAAAATTCAAAACATGTTTTTATATGTGTTATGCAAGCATGCTCACATTTAATCTAGAATGCATATTTGATGTTATAGGGTATCCGCGGGATCATGGTATTTTTCTCGCTTTTTTTTCGCCCATTACCATCTCTTTGAAGTTTGAACTTCTAGTCCCAAGATATCACACTCTTTAACCTCCCAACTTCAAGCTTAATTTTCTCATTTAGTTTTGCTAACATAAGGGAAGAAAGATACCCCTGGTTAATATAAAATACACCCCTAATTCAGTAGTTCTCCACCACTAGAGTTTTGATTTATCAATTGCTGAAATAATATAAATTTATACAATAATAGCAATGAAAAATTCCTATATTTATGTAAATAACAAGATCCATTCAACCGCTCAAATTTATAAAATTTAGTTATTTATATTTTATTGAGTAAATTACATTCATGGTCCCTGTGGTTTCCATTAGTTTGCATATATACTCCAAGTATTAGGAAATGCACGCGCCAGTCCCTGTGGTTTCCAAAATGCACGTCGGTGGTCCTTTGGGGTGTCAAAATCGTTCATGATAGGTCATAGGTCTATATGAAATGTCTTTCTTACCCTTTCTTATTCTTTATTCTTTTTCTTTTTACCCATTTCACCATTTTTAATAAATATAAAGAATAAAACCCGCTCCCTTACCCACCCTCTCTTTCTTTCTCTCTTTCTCTCCTCCTCCTCCCTAATACCTCTTGCAAATTCTTGATTGACCAAATAATCGGGAACAAAACAGCACAACAACAGATTATGTCGACTATGTGTACGAATCTTGCTCAAAGGAACCGGTTTCGTCAATCACCACTTGTGTAAAATTGACAATGACTTGCAAAGGGATGACGATCATCTGGACTTTATTCTCTTTGACTTGTAGGTAAGGTTTCAAGAACGACCAACCAGTGCCGATTACAACAATCTAAAAACCAACTATTTTTTTTCTTTTTTGGACTCAGAACCAGAGCTCTTTTATCTCGGAATTAGACCTACTATTAACGTAGGCTTATCTGTCAGTCGTTTTGGGTCTGCCGCTCAGTTGGAAACTATGAAACAAGTCTGCGGTAGTTCAAAACTGGAATTGGTACAATATCGCGAAGTGACCACCCTTGCTCAATTTGGGTCAGTCTTGGATGCTGTGACTCATACATTACTCAATAGAGGTGCAAGGCTTACAGAAGTACCGAAACAACCACAATATGCACCACTTCTAATTGAAAAACAAAATTTAGTCATTTATGCAACTGTCAATGGATTCTGTGATTGAATGCCATATTGAACAACGTGATACCCTTAAAGAAAATAAGATGTAGATTAGAACATCCTAGCCATGAGATTTGCCTGATCTTTTAATGTAAGATTTATCCTCGGTTTCACATAAGAAATATAAGGCTTTTAAGGCAACATGGCTAACATAAAGTAATGTATTCGATAAGCTGATGACTTCCTACGGTGCAGCGTGTAAATCTATATGCCGGAAAGAGATACACAAATCAAGAAAAATAAGAAATAGATTGAGGGGAGGTTTGATTTACCGGCGGATAAGTAATCATGACGGTTGTTTTAGGGATTTAGATTGTACATGACATAAAAGACATTGAATGAAACTTTGATCCCTCCAACACAATTGGCAAAAACCAGGGTGAATTGATTGGTATCAGTGATGTTGAAAACAGTGTCGTAGGTTGGGGTTGTGGTGGTGGGTTTAAGGTGGTTGAAGGTGAAGACGGGAGAAGGAAATTTGAGACAGATTGAGGTGGAGATGACCGAAGTGAGTGAAGCCGATTGACGGGAGAAGGAAATTTGGACTATATGTGCAACTGCAACCTAACGGAGTGTACTTTACTCTATTTTATTCATGATTATAATTTTACTTCCTAGTGTTAGTTATGGTTTTTGCAATCACATATTCCCATGTAAGTTGTTTTGTGATTTGAAAATTTATAAGGACTGAGATTGTAATTGCTAAAAATTTGAGGACTTAAAACTTAAAAGCATAAAAGCTAATTCCATAAAGTATGGTTAAGGTCAATGATTCACATGGGTGTACCTGCCGCCCTATGTTTACCAAATCAAACGACATAAAAGTCTACGAATCTCACTAACTGAAATAATATATTTAACAAAAATTCTCGACGTTCATATATGCTTTCCGGCAACCGGAGTAATGTGTCATAATATTAACACGAAAGATTCAATGAATCCATACAAATATATAAGAACAAAAATAGACAGTGTTATACACCTACAATAAATCTTGTAATATAGATCCATTTACTGTCTTTCGAGATCTTCATTTCCGTCTTGTGTACATGAATTAACGCGTCGTGAAGCCCGGTCCATACTAAGCATCCTTCGAAAAGAACTCAATCTCGAGGTTGTTCCATTGACTTTTTCCGACGACTGTACCATCTGCTCCGACGTCCCTTCCATAGCTACTGCAACAGAACCAGTACGTTCCAGCGGTGGAGCCGAAGCTGGCCTTAACCCTAACCCTAACCCAACCCTAGTACTAGGCTCGCGAGGTAACGGCATAACGGCGCCACCTGGGTCAACCTCATGACGACAAATGGGACAACTGGACTGTGAGCCTAACCATTTGTCAATGCACTCGGCATGAAAATGGTGCTGACAGTTTGGTAAGACCCTAATCATCTGACCACCCTCGAACGTGCTTATACAGACCGCGCATTCAGGGCTTAGACTTGAATGGTCCGGTTTGTGATCGATGTCCTTATAGATGAGTATAGGGAGGGAAGCGATGACAGTGGGTTCAAGGCCTCTTTTAGGCGGCTCATCGGAGTGGATCCTGGCTACTATTCCTATACCTCGAAGAGCGGCTCGGTGACGGGCTTGGCGGCGGAGTTTGTACCTTGCGTATACATGTAACATGGTTACGACCACCACCACTACAGATAATGATATGATAGCAATGAGCAGGATCCGACTATGGGCATCGGTCGCGTTTCCACGAGGCCAAAATGGCGAATCTTCATCGTCGTGTCGATCTTCGAGACCGGACATAGTTCAGGCACCGATGCACCACTGAAAAAAGAGGGTTTTTTGGGCTCGAGCCAATTGGGTTTGCAGCTGTATAGTAAGATGAATACGGAAGAAGCAGTGGTATATAAACGATGCGCAGTGTGTGAACTTGACTAATTGTAGTTGTGAATTGCGTGGCCAATTGGTTATGTTTTTCAAAGACAAAATTGCAGGGAACCTTGTTTCAAACGAGTTGACTTTGAATTGTTGACTTTTTCGTCTCCAAATCGCCAAATGCTTCATACATCCGGTTGTTATATGTTGGTTATTGTTAATTGATTTTTTTTTTTTTTTTTTTTTTTTGGATTTTGTATATATTTGGTGGGTGGAATATAAAGATACGAGATATAATTATTATTTATAATATACATAACTTATATCCACATTAAATAACTTTGTTTTTAAGACATAATCATGAATTAATATGGAAAAAGACTATTAGGGATGCTTAGTTTTCATGTTCTTCATCTCTATCCTTCGTATCTTATACGTTAATCATGATTTCTTGCTATTGTAACTGCTAAAATTGCTTGAGTCATCCTATTTGGAAGCATTTCATTGTATACATGTTGTCTATTCCATTCAAATTTCATTATTTTTGGAAACGGTTGCAAGAAAAAAGGGCATTCAAATCCCATTATACGCTAATCTTAATTTGTTACTTTGACTTTCTACCAAAGAGAACGAGAATTCAGGATTCATTAGAGAGAATTTTGATCTGATTAGCATTGTAAAGGTAATCATATCCAAAATAAATGCTCAATTTATGTATTTATTCAAATTTCTCGATACAGAAACCCTAAGGTGCACCACTATTACCTCCTTCTGTTCCAAAGTTTTCCATAGGAAATCCCCAAAATGATGTTGAAGATTTGCTGTCACTGCTACTGCATGGAAGAAGAAACTAAATATGTTCTCCAATAGTTGCAGATCTCTTTCAGTGTTTTGTATTTTTGGTGAGTTCTTCATTTACATCTTTTACACTAGACTGTGTTGATTGTTCCCATATTTCATTTCTTTAAGAGGGTTGGTATGGGAATCTAGGAACTCTAATTAGAGTGTCCTTTGTGTTTTCTTTGTCTTAAATTATGTAGTAGCATATTAATTGTAGTTCTTTCATTGATTTTAATGAAAGGGTTTTCATCTTAACTTGGCTTTATCACTTCTGATTGATTTTTGAGGATCTTTGACTGTTCACTAAATAATGGTGCATTTTTGAGAAAATAGTAAGGGTGAAGTACCATTTGTTATTTTACTAAACCGTCTACCGTACCAATTGTAGTTGACACAAAATTTTAGTTACAAGTACCATACCAAGTATATTTGATATCAACTTGTTTGGTTACCAACAACTTCGGTTGGTACAAATCGGTAATGATGTATACCGATAAATTAGTTAAGTAACTATTTTAAATAACTTTTTAAATTTTTTAATTTAATATGATGATATTTACTGAGTAATGTAGCTAAATGGCTAATACTCATTATCTTCAAATTATAAACACTAAACCATCTGACAATTGAAATATGATTTCATTTACACACACACACACACACACACACACACACACACACATATATATATATATATATATATATATATATATATATATATATATATATATATATATATATATATATATATATATATATATATATATATATATATATATATATATATATATATATATATATATTGAATTGGTTGGTTGGTACTACCATGGTGTCTCAAGTTTTGTACAATTACCGTACCATGCTTATATAATTGGTATGGTACTTCCAACCAAACATGTTGGTTATCGAATGTATTGGCTACCAATTGTCTTGGTTTGGTTGATAAGATGTTGGTTAGTTTTCCAAGTACATATTTGACAGCCCTAGAAAATAGAATCAGATGGTCGTGATGTCTTCACCTAGAAAGAAAAATGTAGGTGGTTATTTATGAAGTTGATCAAAATATGGGACATGAACAAGCACAATGGATGCGTATCAAGTGGTGCCAATTCCACATCAACATGTGTATATGACAGATTCTAGCTACGACATGCGTATCAAGTGGTGCCAAATCCAAACCCTTTGACTTTTTCATGGAAGCAGAGATTCTAGCTACGAGATGCTTGTTTGAGTCCATAGATCAACTTTTCAAGCTTGCACACCTTATTAGGATACTTGGCATGTTGAAAACCTTCCGGCTGTGTCATGTACACATCCTCCGAAAGATCTCCATTGAGGAAAGACGTTTTAACATCCATTTGCCACACCTCATAATCATAGAAGGTGACTATGGCAAGCATTACCCTAATTGGCTTGATCTTAGCTACTGGTGAAAAGGTTTCATAATAATTAATCCCTCGGGTTTGAGTATAACCTTTTGCCACCAACTTACCTTTGAACGTGTGTACATTCCCATCCATGTCGGTCTTCTTCTTGAAGATCTATTTACAAACCACCGTCTTTCGACCAGGTGTATGATCAACCAAATTCCATACTTGGTTATCGTACATCGACTGAATCTCGCTATCCATTGCCTCTTTCCATTTGGTTGCCTCAGGGCCTGCCATTAGGGGTGCAAATGAGCCGAGCCGGCTCGTGAGCTACCCGGGACTGGCTCGATAAAAGCTCGGCTCGAGACCGATTTTAAACGAGCCCGAGCCGAGCCCGAGCTTAAACATAAGGCTCGTTTATTAAACGAGCCCGAGCCAAGCCTGTGTCACCAAGCTCGATTAGGCTCGCGAGCCCTAAACGAGCCTATATATATATATATATATATATATATATATATATATATATATATATATATATATATATATATATATATATATATATATATATATTAAAATGTATTTAATCATTAGAGTAAACGAGCTTCTGAACGAGCTCGAGCCGAGCTTAAGCTCGTTTAGGCTTGTTAAGAATTAAACGAGCCGAGCCTGAGCCCGAGCCGAGCCTGTATATTTCTTAACGAGCCCGACCCGAGCTTGGGTCCATAAAGCTCGTAACGAGCCGAGCCCTGTATATTTCTTAACGAGCCCAAGCCGAGCTTGGCCAGGCTCAGGCTCGGGCTCGGCTTAGCTCGTTTGCACCCTACCTGCCATCGCTTCTTTGTAGTTAGATGACTTTTCCAAATTTACTAGTGTTTTATCACTTATAAATGTATCCCCTTCCGTAGTAATATGAAAATCATAGAACTCGGGAGGTATGCTAACTCTACTAGATCTGCGAAGATGTAATGAATTGTCAACTGACACAACATGTGTTTCAGCCTCTAGTCGAGTGTTAGTGTCAACTATATGTTTCTCATTGGCCGACTCTTGAAATTCTTCAAGATCAACTGTACTCATAATGTCCTATTTGGATATAAGTTCTCTTTCTCGAAAGACTCCTCTTCGAGCCACAAACGCCACGTTTTCACTGTGACAACTGTTAAATTAAGTCAACGAAAGTCAACTCAAGTCAACCAGAGCGTACATTGGGTCAATATTTGAAATGTAAATTTCATAATCTATACGATGTATTATTGGATATTATAATACTACATATGTTAATTCAAATCAATTATACGAACAAACCCTGCTGAGCACGATGTTTTTAATATTAAAAAAAATCGTCGTAAATAGTATCCGACGTGAATAGTAAACGGTAAAATTTAAAACTCGTCCGAATATTACAAATTTTATATCAAAACGTAGACAAAATTACGACGGTTCCGAATATATATTTATATTTTTACCAGACGTTACATATAAAGAGTTATGATAAAAAACATATAATTTAACTTGAAAGCGACGTTTAATTATTATAATATATTTAAAAAAAGGAAAAAAAAAAGTCTCCACTTGGTGGAGTTTGAATTTTGGAAGTTTGAAAAAAATAATTTATTATTTTATTTTAATTTTATTTTATATAAAGTGGGTCCCACTTCATTATTTATTCAATTTACAGATTTTACCCTTAAGAATTCATATATTCATTTTGAACCTACAATACGTATTGTTAAGTTTATCAAAAATATTATGTCGTTTTATAAAATAAAAAATTTACCATCAAAACCGTATCGTCGATACGAACAATCTGACGTCAAAATGTAATATTATTGATATTAGTTTTATATTTAATATTTTCTTTTTCTTTAAAATGAAATTGTATTTACATTTAAACCCTATATTTTCAATAAACTTACAATTAATACCCTTTCGTTAATTCGTTAAAAACTTTTAGTTAAAAAGTTGATATTATTAAACTACGATTTTTGTAGATTATATTTCTGTAAAAGAAAATTATTTGTTTTAATTAAAAACTATTAAATCTATTTAAAGAGTATTTTAAGGGTATGTTTTGTCATTGACAATTTCTAAAAGTTATAAACGTCAAATATCTGTATTTTGAGGGCCGCTATACGAAAATAAACCTACTATAAATAGAGGCTCAAATCCTCTCATTCCTCACAACTCATATCTCGATCTCTATATCACTAGATAGTATTGCTAGAAGATTCTTCGATATATATAGATATATACGAAGAATGAGCATTAGAAGTAGATATTTCAGTTATAAATATAGTGAGTTCGAGTTATAAGCACGAAGAGTCGGGCGATCTAACAACAATTGGCGATAAGGTCCTAGTCGACATTGAGGTGAGTTCATACCCCTTCTTTTTATATTTATTCAAGTTTTTAAGGGGGAGAATACAAGTTATACTATAAAAATAGCTATTTATACTCATTTGTAACAGTAGTAAACAAAATATGAATTTTGTAAACATCATTATGACAACAATTCAATTATAGTTCCAAATTATAATATCGAATGATCTACTTACGAGAGCGGTGTCTAGGCCGATCATTTGGGCTAGGTTGCTGGATTTCCGAAAGGCTTATACGCTGAAAGGGTCCTGCCTCCCCATTTGATCTTCTACCTGGCTGTTCTTTATTTGATAGTCATGAAATATTATATTGGAATTAAATAATAGTATAACCAAGTTATTACACCACTATTATGGAAAATATTTTAAAAGATATTGTTTATAACCATTTAAATAAGTTATTTCACATATATTCGTAAATATATGCTTTTCACGACAGAATACCAAAAATAAACTATTATAGGAATAGTTTGTGGATACAAATGTTACTATAACGGTTAGAACAAGACAAATATACAAATATATAATTATTATACATTACTATATTATCGTGGAAAAAATGATAATTGGCAAATACAAGGGTTTTTCATATACAAACTTTACGTAAGCAAGTTGATTGATACATACATTTTTGTGAGACGGGTCTTCACAGTGCTTATTTAAGTACATACTATAAGTCCTGAAATTTATAACCAGAGTCTCGGTAAGAGAGCGTGATATTTGTGTATAGATCTATACGGGATTGACAACCCCGCACCTGAGCTGCTAGCTACAGCTAGACCGACGGGTCTGAGGTGACAAATGTCATAACAGTCCGACGCCTGAAGAACGTCGAAGCAGGCCTACATGGTCACAGTATGGTTATAGGGCGTCTCGCATGGGAAATCAACTTATTAAATTGTTTACGTGGAAATATACATTTTCAATGGCTTTATACTACAAACTATGTTATACATTTTAGTCCTTGGGTTTTACGGACTTGGATACATTCATAAGAAAATATTGGATTTTCTTGGATTACAATACTACATTTTACAAGGAAAGAGACTCCTCATACAAGTTTTATGGTATTAAAACTACATTTTTGACAAGTTACAACTATAAGTATGGTTTTTTTACTTATACACACTGGTTCTATGGAAATTAAAACTACGTTTTTTCAGTTATATAAATATAAGTATGGTTTACTTATACATATGAGTTTTACAGAATTAAATCTACGATTGGTCTACGAGTAAACATCTATTTACACTGTTTCATACAAGAATAAAACTACGTAATACTATTTTCAAGTATAGAAATACTTATACATTCTCGGTCTTTGGGTTTTAAGACTACGACTCATTTATTAGAAAATATTGGATTTTCTGGTTTCAAACACTATCCTTTTACAAGGAAAAATGATTATGGATTTTCTCATACAAAAATCTTATGAACTCACCAACGTAATGTTGACACTCTTTCAAACTACTTGTATTCTCAGGAAATTGATAAGGTAACTACAACCTTTGACGATGGGTCGCTATGGCGTCATACTATGTATTTTGATATCATATTGTAATTGTATTTAAAACATACAATCTTTTGAACTATTGTAACATTTACAATTATGTATATGATGGATGTGTTTGCTTTGATCACTATTGTACAAACGTTGTTGTGATACTGTTCATGAAGTCATCCACCCTCAGACGTTTCCGCCATCGTGGTTTGGGGGTGTGACATTCACTGGGTCTATAAAACAAATATCCAAAGGAATTATGTGGGTAGTCAATGAACAGACACTTCTCGGTTCTGGCTTCAAGTTTATCTTCGGTTTCGTGTCAAACGAAAACCTCACAATCCCAGACCTTGACATGTGCAAGTGAAGGACGCTTTCCACTCCACAATTCATGAGGTTTCTTAGAAACCTTCTTAGTTGATACAAGGTTTAACAACCTTTTATCTACATAATGTTTTCAAAAAAAATTATACATAATCTTTTTATATATAAGGATTTAGAGTTTTAAAAACATTTCAAATAGATCAACCTTTTTTATATTTATATTTATATGAATATTTATATTCACGTGCATATGAATATATGCATATAATATGTATTATAAGCTTTTTTTTTTCAAAACAAAACATTTCTAATATCATAATGACTGCGATTTGAAAATTAAAAAAAAAAACATTCAAAAAATCATTTTTTTGCATATATAAGACTACGCATATATGCATATGTGAAAAATGATTTTTTTTTTTGAATTTCTAAATCGTAGGTATATAAAAATTTGCTATATTTTTTTCAAAAGTATTGTGTAGAAAAAAGTTCATAAAATGGGTTCTTAGGTTATCTCATTTTTTTTCGGTTCTCATTTGAACTTGTCTCTCTGTGTGTGTATGTATGTATGTATGTATGTATGAATGTATGTATGTATATAGGGTGTGGATCCGGTGAAGACTCAAAAAATGGTGAGGACTGCGAGGTCAATTCTCCACCACCCACTTCGTCAACGACACAAATGTCAAACCCAATACTTGGACGTGACGCGCTCGCATGCGCAGCAAGTCCGTGGAACGTAATATGGACTCTAGAATTCAATCATGTGCGACGAACGTCAATGAAATGTCATTTAAGTGCGTTTTTCTCTTTAATTTCGTTTTTTATAAATTTTTTATAATTTTTTAAATGCATATATATATATGTTGTGCATTCTGACATACATATAAAACACCTAAAAACGGCACCAAGAAACTTGATGTGTTATTAGCGTTTATAAGATTTTCGAAAATGATTTCACATTAGTTTTACATTTATGAACAGGGAAATACCATGTATGAATAGAACAACACAATTAGGCAAGTGTACCTAGTCGATTGTAGTATAGTAATGGTAAATCCGGGTTGTCGACCCAAGGGAAAAAGGATATCTTTAAGTTAAGAAAATCAATTATCAATTAACAATTATTAAAGCAAATACTCAGGGGCGAGTTTTGATGAAAACTCGTAAAACTTTGATTATAAAATAAATGACGAAATAGTAAATGATCATAACAAAAATAACAAGGGGAACTTTCGTCTAGGATCTGTTGATTCATATAAATCTATGTTGACTAGTTTTGATTATGTGCAATGAGTTTAAATAAGTTGCATTAAGTTGTAGGATCGTATGGTCAAGTCACCAATTCTATGACTAATAAGTTAAAATAGCACAATGGTCATGTAACTAATTAACTTATAATCATCAAGTATTAATACAATCTAGCATGCAAACATAGCCCATATCCTAATGGTCAAAGTGATATGTTCATACAATCAATGGTCATGAGTTGCAACTAAATGTGATATAAGTTTTATTTCACTAATCAAGTTTATAACTTAGATTACCTTCCTAGTTAAATGGTCAATAACTAGTCCAATGATATATAGCTGTCAATTATACATCATGACGGTTCATGTGATCAATACGTTTAAACGGCCATTTAAACTTAATCATATGAAGATGGCAATCAAGAATACAAACTGTAACCACATTTAATATGTATAGCATGCAAGTTATATATCCTAACCGATATTAAACTCGAATCAAGAACTAGATCAACACATATTATATTAATGAATCAACATCACCTATGAAAAAGTTACGGGAAATATAAATTACAAAATATAAAAGTAAACATTACTTAGATTCGATTGAACCATCTAGTTATGTTTGATATGCTATTAGTGCAATGGATATTGAACGTTAAATACCGATTTCTAAAATGATTAGATGTTTTGGTCCAACTACCTAATCCTATGATTATAAGGTCATTAATGGCAATGGTCATGCGATTATATATTCCAAATAATCATGTATTGGTTCGTATCGTACAATGTTCATTCGATCTTTTGATCTCAATGGTCATGATAATCAAATTGGCGTCAAATGAATTATGCGAGATAAAATATAAAACGTTCAATATCCGATAAATAACAATCAAATCATAACTAAACAGTATTCAAATCTAAGTAATAAATAATACAGATAACATAATCTGAAGAATACGGCTTAGGAAATCATAATAGAATGATATATATATATAAAGCAAACCGAATGAAGTCCCGGCCGAACATTCTTCAAGCTCTCGATTCCATAGTTTCCCCTTTTGATTCTACAAGCTTCCTGGCCGAGTTTGGAGGTGTGGAGGTGCAGAGAGACAATTTGGTCTGAAGGTGGTGTGTGTGGTCTCTCAAAGAAGATCTGAATGGCGTGAATTTATAGTGGTCGCTGGAGTTGGGCGCGGTGCGCCTGAATAGGGGCGCGGTGCGCCTAAAGCAGATCTCAGCACGTGGTTAACTGTCGCACGAGGGAGCACGTGGGTTGCAGCTTTAATGTCGGATCTGAGGCGCGGTGCGCCCAAAAGGTAGGCGGGGTGCGCCCTTGCACATGCTTGGCAGGTCGGTTGAATCATTGGACAAACGCACGCTCGATTATTTTAATCAAAAGTCTGACGAAAAGCGGGATCCGGATCTCTCTTTGGGCGCGGTGCGCCTGGATATGGGCGGGGTGCGCCCATGGTTTCCGGCAGATTTTCGCTTTGCCTCTTTTTAAGCTCAAATGTTTGTGTAATTCGTTCTTTCGCTCCAAACGCGTATTTTTAGCTTCAAAACGAATATTTAAACATATTAGGTATCTTTTAGTTCATAACATATATGAAATTAAACTAAAATCACACTGATATCGTACGGAAAATATGTATAATTTACGCGATATCAATATACTCGGTTTTTACTTATTTTATTTTATTTCTTGTTTTTTTATTTTATCGATTTTTTTTCAATTTATTATTGTTATTATTTTACTTTTTGTTTTTTTAATTTTTAATGTTTTTACTACATATTTGAATTTAGCATTAATATTTTGTTTTTATTTTTATTTTTATTAAATTTTTATGTTTTTGAACTAAAAAACCGAAGGCTATCTAGCTACATCAAAGTGATCCAATTCATACGTTAACGACTCATTCAATGTTATAATGGAATGGCTTATGGAGCACTTTTGTAGTTTCGTTTCGTGGGCCACATATTGAAGAAATGATTTTCATTTATTTGTCGATATATCTTTGCTAATATATCAAATAGTACTCTAATAGAATATTCAGACTTAAGAAAAATACATTATTTTAACACCAAACAATTTAAACAACAATAGCTAAACAATATACATATTTCTCTAGTAAGTCGTATTTTGGAATTGTATATTTATTTAGTGTATAAAACATTTCGTAATTCTATCAACGTATTTAACATACTTTTAACACTTTAATATAGCAAACTTATACTTTATAATCTTATATAAATTTTAACCATTGAATTCAACAACCTTAGCCTTTTATGCAATTTTTATTTCATACAATAAAGTTGGTAATTTTGTTACCTTAAACAGTTAAAAAGAAATCCATATATTAGTAAAAAATGAAATGATGAAACCATCTTATATTATTTTTGCAGTTGGTTCTTCATTTTATAGCTTAGAATGTTAGTTGATTTCAATAGTAAGAAATTATGAACGCGAAATTAACAAGAAACGGAAATAGTCAGAAAGCAAAATCGGAACACTTACGAACATCCTCTAAAAAAATCTCTATTTTTAGAAATTATCAAAATTGTTTTAACTTTTCTCAAACTCAACTTTCTCTATGGAAAAAGGGCAATGACCATATTTATAATAATCTAACCTTAATAGGAATGCTATGAATAAGGGAACTATTAACTAAAAAAATAAACAATTAGAACATTAACAATTTAACATGTAAACTAAAACCCTAATTTATAACATGACATAAGCCCAAAATGACTCAAATCCGTTGGCCATAATTACCTAAAATTGCTTTTGTTGGAAAAAAGATTGACAAATTGGGAGGGTGCTTTAAGGACAAGTGAAGAACTAAAATCTTCCCAAATTAATCAACAAACTCTTGGTTGCCCAGAGGTGTTGGTTGAATAATCAATGTTCGGTGTCAAAGTTAAGCAAGTAATTAAGCAACCAAACAAACACTTGATAAGACCAGGGCCGTCTCAAGCTGATTTGGGGCCCGGGGCGAAATATAAAATAGGGCCTCTAGTGATAAATTTTTTTATAATAAAAGAGGGCGGTACCTCCGGAGTTTTTTTATTAATTTTAAAAAATAAACGATTTAAGTTGCATAGTTTTGGAATCAAGAAAATGGATACAAGACTTTCTGTTGTTCAAAAACTTTGTCCATGTAATATTAATGGAAATCAAATTAGGGCTTATTATACCGACTCCTGAAATCAACTGTGAAGCAATAAACTGGCTTGATATAAAAAAACAAAATAAAAAAGAAAGAAACTTTGTACCTTTCAGCATTGGCCCGAACAAGGTCAGGTTTCAAGCGGCGGTCAACAAATTCCTCGAATCTTTGTATTTTTTCTTCCTTGAGTCTATCCATGTAGCTCCTGCAATAGGTTGAACCAATGAATGCAACAAATTATGTTTCAAAATCAGAAAATTCAATTGTTTATACATGGGGCTGTTTTACATTACAGGGAAAAAATCGGGGCGAAGTTGCAATTACTCAAGATACAAACACAGATTTCTCAAAAATATGAATGAGAATTGCACATAGTAATATACAAGATACAAGCACGTTTCATTTTTCCAGGTTCTTTCTCTTCAGCATTTCATCAAACAGTTGGTGAGATAGCTAACTTCTCCTCAACATTTTTCCATATCCAAATTCTAATGGCATACAATAAGAACAACGCAGATCTAAACAAACCCTAACAATTTAAATTAAACAAAATTTCATCAAACCGTAATCAGACTGGGAAGGAAAAAAATGAAAAAGCAACCCGGGAAGAAGCAGACTGGGAAGAAAAAGTAAACAAACCTGGAATGAGTGATCGGCTGAATGAATTGACTGATTGTGAGAGATCGATCATCGAAGGCAAGGCTGAAGGCTATTGTGTCTCAGTGTCTCTTTTGTGTAAATCAGAAGTTAGAGAGATCGATCAGAAGTTAGAACTAAGAAGGAGAAATCGCAAAAGTTAGAGAGACCGAATACCGATTGTGAATGAATGATTAAGAATGAGAAATCGCAGAATTAAGAACTAAGAAGGCGTGAGTGTTGGAAACTGTAATCGGTAGGCGTGAGTGTTGGAAACTGGAGCAGGGAGCTGCGTCTTTAATGGAGAATCGTAAACTAATCCGCCGTATTCCCCTCACGCCTTCCTATAATGGCTTGGACTGTTAGACAAAGTGGGTCTGGGCTTAAAATTATTGGGCTAATACTAAAAATTGAACCTGGACTATAAACATCTAATAAAAATTGGGGTCCCTTTGGCATTTGGGGGCCCGGGGCGGTCGCCCAGGTTGCCCAGCCCATTGGGCCGGCCCTGGATAAGACTAATGTGTTGGTGAAATCAGAATTCTTGTTTGTAGCTTATGTTGGAAATGATAGTGCACACAGGTGAAAGGTGCTTTTACAAATTTTTAGGTCCTTAGTTCCTTCTCACACAAATTACCAAAACAAGCACTTTGTGGCAACCAAGGTCTTGGTATAAATATGTTGTTAACTAAGTCAAGGATTATCAAGCAAGTCACACAATCCAAACCAATTGTTGTGAACTAGGTGTTGGAATATATAGTAAGCAAGTTATTTCACAGGGGATGGAGGCTGATAAAATAGGCAGGCTTAGGAGTTAGAGCCTTTAAATAGGCCTCAAAACCCGAGATATTGGGTTTCGCATTTCGACGGCATCGTGCCGCTAGCTATGGTTGGTCGTGTCTTGACGAGCCAACTCTGCGTAGTGTTTTAAACCCTCCTTCACGTTGTGTAAAGGTGCACAAACCGGATTTTTTCAAAACCGGATCGGGTTTGGTCAATAAAGTCAAAACCGGTTTGGGCCAAAACCGGATCGGTTTGAAAACCGGTTTCTACCAAAAATTATACTAAAAATCGGATTGGGTCAACATGGTCAAAACCGGTTTAACAATGGTCAAAATCGGATTGGGTCAACATGGTCAAAACCGGTTTCTACCAAAACTTATACTAAAAACCAGATTCGCATCATAAACCGATTTTTTTGTGCACCTCTAACATCGCGTACGAAAAATGGGCTGTCAAGAAAAGGCCCTAAACCAAAACAAATCAGGCCCAAAATTTCCTCTTTTTAGTCTTCTTGTGGATGGCAATGGACACAGCGACACATGTAATGAAAACCTACAACTCTTCTTTTATGCTTCTGTGCCATCAGTAAAAGAACAATAGAAAATCTCAAAGAGTGAGTTACATAGACATGTAATTTCTTCCTTCTTCTCTTCTATGGGTACAAAGTGACTCAAGTAAAAGAAAGAAAAAAATCTTCCATTCTTTTTTATCTTTTCCAAATAGGTAAACAAACTTTACCTAATTTCTATTTTTTGTGTTTTGATATTATAAACCTTAAATTGTTGATTTTATTATGTTATATAACTATAGTTACATACTTATATTATCAACTTAATCTTTAAATCGTGAGATTGAATTTTGAATATGTTAAGTTTTCAACTTCATGGAAGACAGCGAAACTGCAATTGTAAATATGTGAAATTGTGAATTTAATCTAGGTTTCAATTATGATTTGTTAGATAACTAGTTTTATGTGTTTTGTGAACAATAAGTTATTTGATTAGTTCATTTTGTGTGGATTTTGATTTTGGACAGTATAATAGAAAGATTTTACAATACGAAAACATCATTTAAACTAGGTTGATTTGTGAACAATAAATCCCGGTTTCACTTAACCTTTGACTAGTTCTTGTTGTTTTTTGTGGACAATAATTTTATTAGTTTTGTACAGTCAATCTTGGTTTCATTTACGCTTTGTTTTCAATATATAAGAACTATTTAAAACCACCTTTACCATGTAGATTATGTATTAGGAACCTTACATATTTACTTTAATATGTTTGATTAGATATAGTCTTTATCATGTTTAATATTAGCATATTTATTGTAACAACCTAAATTTTAATATATGAAATAAAGGCTTTAAGCTAAGCTAAGAGGTTTGATGTCCAAACAAGTTAAATGTATGTAGAATGGCAAAATAGTCAAAAAATGTGAAAATATGGAAACTCGGGTTTTAATACCGTTTATTAAGTCATAATGAAGTATTATTTCATTTGGAAATATGATTTAAAGACCCGAGGGCTAAAATGGAAAGTTGGGACTAAAAGTGAAAAGAATAATTGCAAATCTTTAAAAATTAATATCTAAAAATATACAAGGATTTTGGAAAAAGTCATCAAGGAGACTTTTATAATATTTGATACTATAAGAATATAGGAAAAAGATTCGAGTCGTTTGGAGTTATAACGAAGGAGTTATGACCATGTAAAGATGGACAAAAAGTGACAATAATGGCCAAAGGGTTATGTTTAAGGGTCTATAGCAGAATATCGAGACATATTTAGCTTTAAGTCAGTAGTAGAAAGTTGTTAAGCTCATTCCCATCTTTCTAAAGGTATAAAGTTTATAAAATTTGGATATTACATGTGAAAGTTATGGTCATGTGAAAACCAGGAAATAATTAGGTAAAAGTTGAGAAATTTGTCTCAACGCATGTACAAGGGTATTTTTGGAAAAACTTTGTCATAGTTGACAAGTCAATATCCAGAACTTTCTTTATCCCGTTTTTTTACTTGGAGCCTGATATGTGTTCGAGAAGGAGTTCGAGAAAGGGGAAATTACACACACATAAAATCTGATGCATGTGTGTGTTCGAGATTAAGAAGACGGGAAAGATGGATTCGTTAGAAAGCTGTGTCGAGAGAGAGAAAAAGGTACGAGGGAGGTGATGATGCAGCAACTCGCTGCTGCTGCTGCTCGAATCAGTGAAGGAAAGTCGATCATCGGTGGCTGTAGGCGTCGATGGTGACTGTCGGTGGCGGCTGGTGGTCGGGCTGATGTGTAGACTAGGGTTCTTGCAAGAAAACAGCCTCAAACCTCAGATTTATTTCAATTTGGGCAGAAATCAGAAGGTAAGAACCTTATTTTGGAACCCTAGATATCTAGAACATGAAATTAGTTGAAAATTTTCTGATGAACGATGAAATTGATGTTAGATTGGTATTGCTTATACTATATAAAGTTCAAGTACCTCATGAATATTATCATGCACCATGAAATTTCCAAGAACTTGTGTTTGATTCTATGATTTGGTTAAACTTGACTAAGAGGGGAATTATAACTTGAATTCTTGATTGTTTCTGAGTGTATGTTGAAATTTGTATTGGGTTATGAAGTTTCATATCCTATAGAGTTTAAAAATATCCAAGTCATGTAATTGAACAATTGATCATATCTCAAGCTTAATCTTTGGTTAGTCAAATGTATAGTATAAAGATGGATTTGGTATATAAATGATGTAAATGCTGATACTCATTTGATTCTAGTATAAATCATACTAGAGAGAGTATAATTGGTGTTAAATTCATGAGCATTTTATTAGTTGTATTAAGTTGATATTGTTGAGAATCAAAAGATGAGATCTTTTCAAGTTAAAGGAATTACAATCTTGGGTTTCTAGTTATCAAGTAATTGCCAAGGGACAAAAAGACTTGGAAATTTGAAAACATGAAGTTATTGGAATTTGTAAATACAATTTGGAGGTTTGTCAAAAATATTGAGTAATTGGAATGGTAATTAACAAAGTAATATGAACATGTGAGTGATAATTTAACGGAAAATACATACTTATGTACGGTTTCTATAATTAGAAACTTTATTGATTTAGATGTATCAAAATGACATAAATGAGTAAAATAAAAGATGTTTTGACATCTAAGCAATTAGTATTGCATTATAAACATGATAGAACTATGAAGTTGCTTGAATTACATGTTAAACCTACGAAATTCATAATTAGTCGAATTTGGGACAAAAAAAAAAAGGGTAAAAGTGTCCAAATTGACTATTATACTTGAAGAACCACACTCAATTTTTGGAATAGAATTAGATGATGTTTAGAAAGCGTTTATGTATGATTTAATAAAGATTATGTTTCTAGTATTGTAGTATGTACTAACCTCTTATTAAATCAATAGAGGTTGATAGATGATTGGAAGCAAGTAGAGTCAAGAGCTAGTGGATCTTTGTAGCTAGACATACCTAGCTACCGAGGTGAGTACATGAGGACTTTTCTGAGTACATAGCAACAAGTTTTGTTTTTATGTTAAATGTTTTATGATTAACAGTTTGACAAATGATTTTTTAAAAGTTATGATAAATGTTTCATGAGTAATGGTTTTCGAAGTGGTTTTTAAAGCTTGAATTAGAAAACATTGATTTATGTTGACTGATTGAAATGGTTTACAAATGATTTTTCAAGGTTGAATTAGAAGTACAGTTTATGTTGAAGAATTGAAAATGAGTTTACATATTCTGAATGATGTTTATTTAGAGACCAACTTGTGATAAGATGATAATGGTAAAACTTGAGATATGAGCTAAATGAAAGAAATGAGAAAGATGTCCGGACAAGGATCTCACCCTGATGAGGGGAGGTCAAAAGACACTACTGGGATGGTACCTCCCGTCGCGAAGTAGTTGTCTTCAGCACGCCCTTATGGATAGATTTGTTCTATTCCATGAAGGGAAAGGGAACTAGCACGCCCTCACGGATAGATTGGTTCTATTCCGGGGAGGGAAAGGGATACGGGGAAACCTGTATAAAGCCGAATGATAATGAATAATCATGAATTATAGTTAGTCTATGCTTGTTAAGAAAGTACCTGAATTATGTTTGCTTATGATGGATTGCTTACTTGACATTTTAAGCTGAAATATTTGAAGTTTTAACAATGATCTTTTGTTTGGATGATAAGTAATGATTTCTGTTTTAATGATTATAGCAATGGACTTTTGTTTTATTGTTTTGACAATAAAGTGGAGTTTGCAGGTTATAAAAAAAAGGAATTTCTTGGTTTTATTATAGTTAATGATATTCAAATTGATTTAAACTTGTTGGGTCTAAAACCCATGTATCTCACGAGACTTTTGTCTTACGTATGTTTGTTTAAAATGCTATGTACTCAGGAACAGGATTTCTAGCATTGGATTAAAGGAGTGAAGAATTTAGAAGCTTTTACGTGGATGGTAGATAGAAAAGATGACCGAGAAAATAGAGTTAATCCAAATGCGGTATAGTTTATTATGTAATTGAGAGACATTATGTCTTTGGTTTAGAAATACCCTTGTAGTTATACTGTAAAGTTTGGTTATGTCTCGTATTGTTTTTGGGCTATCTTTTTATTGTGTCGAGTCAGTATGGATTTATTAGCATAGCCCAAAGGTCATGCCAAATTTTCGGTAGAAATGTTAGTTTAATACGAGACATAGCTTTAAGATGTTTTAAGGATTTACTATGGTTGTCTTTTGATATGAGTTTGTAACCCCCAAAGTTATCTAAATACTTTTAAATTTATTTGTTTTTGTTGGGACCAAATGTTTAAGAAAAGTTTTTGAAAGAATGAAATTTTTATTCACAATGTTTTATAAACTTTTACACCAATTCAGGTGTATAAAAGATGGGGTGTTACATTTATTTTCCTAGGAAATTACACTAAACAATTGAACCAATTCATGATTAAGTATACCTTATTTTCGAAAAGCCTTTTTCTATTTAATTTGAAATGCAAAAGTTAACCATTTGACCCAACCCTATCATCTTGACCCGAGCCTACCATATAGATAATCATTAATGCCCCCAATTAAGAACATTTCTGGATCTGCCACTGGTTATCCTTATCCGACATTTGAATTCAATAATTTTCCTTTTAAACCCTTGGTTTTTTACTAGTTTCTGGTTAGCCCACCATGAGATGATGAGTTAATAAACTAGTCCCTTATCATTCACCTTTGTCATTTTATGCTCCAGTAATCTCTTATGTGTAACCCAAAAGGAACCTGCTATTTATAGTAATATCATCAACTTGTTATGACCATGAGCATACATCGAAGACACTTAACATCTTATGGTCGAATGGTTGTTGATAAGATTTATCTAATTGGATCCATATTTTAGGGTAAAATTTTGAAATACTTTATCCACTGCAGTATCCATTTTCTTTAATTGCTTTAGATTACATTAAAATCCAATAAGGCCTAATATGCCATTTTCAGTTTTCGTTGGTAAATGCTGCCTGAAACCTATATTTAGTAAATGCTTTACTTGTATACCAAAACCCCTATTGAATACGTTTTAATCCAACGACTAATTGAAGATCTTTTTTTTTTCTTTTGAAAGTTTGTAGGTTTTATATTTATCGTTGGCTTTTGGTTGTGTGATGGAGTGAGTAAATAATAGGGTCTAGACATGGCACTGGAAAAGGTAGCCCATAGAGGTGTTTTTGTTCCATTGCCATTATATTCATCATCTGATCAACCATCCTCAGGATTACTTTTTTCAAGGTCATATAACCCAAAATAATATTCCAGTGGCTCCATACGGGGACTTCAATCGATATCATTAACAAGGTGAAGTACATCTTGGTAATCCGTCTTCACACATGTAACATCTTCATCATCAACGTACTTATCTTTCCCTAGAGAAATATACTAAATAGGTTCTCTCGGTAGTTATTATAAAATATGTTTTAGGATCCTTGGTAGAGGTTACAATACATGCTTGATTGTTCTCCCTAGAACTGATACATTGCCACAACACAAGACACTCTTCCACTAGAGCGGTTTCCACTAACAAATTATCGATTCCCTGTAATAGCTTTATGTACAGGTATCCACACCATATACAATATATGGATGTACACCATTTTAGGCATCGAGAATAATGTTTATCAAGTGCTTAATGTCACTATTGTTAGTCATCTTATAATATAGTACAAGTTAGGATCTTGGAAACACGAACTATATTCCAAACCTGTCTTTTATGACACCAAATGTAACAACCCATAACCATTCACTGGACTGCCTACTGGATAAGTCTCTATAAGTCTTTGGACTCCCTCTCTTCCCCGATAAAAGGTCCCAAATTCTAATCTCACTCCCTTTCTTTCCCCATAGGGCGTGTTGTAACACCCGGCTTTTTAAACAAAAATACCCCTGAAAAATTTTTCATTTAAAACATAGGTTTCAATACATAAAACCATAACAAGGGGTATATTTTAATAAATACGGGTACAAGTGTATCAAGGAGAGTATAAAAATACCATAACTCCTTTAAAGCCGGGCTACTACTGACAGCATCTACGAGTCCCACTTCAAAGTCACGGACTCTATCTTGTCCCCTATCAGTATCATGCTAACCTGCAGGGACAGTAACAAACGGTATGAGCTACAAAGCTCAGTGAATAATCAAATCTGCAGATAACACGTATCAAAACACAAACATATAACTGTCTGGATATCAAATCCAAACTCCTAGCCTTACTGGCTGACCAAATATCTCTTAGGATTTCACATCCTAAATTATAGTCTTACATACTATAATATGATAACCTGCAATTATCAAACCACGTCAATTATTTGCACATATAACCATATACAACTATTTCTGTCCCATCTCTCTCAGTCACATCGGACTGCACCGTATATCATGGCTATTTAAGCCGCACACTGTATTATATATCATGGCTAACAGCCACACCCTGTGTCATAGCTATATAAGTTGTACCAAAACATTATCAATATACAATTCATAGCCCGTAGGCCGTACCAGATGGGTTTGATAACCCGATATCATAGCCAAAAGGCCGCACCATGTACCTGTAACAAAATCATAGCCAAACAGGCTGCACCAAATATCATAGCCCGAAGGCCGCATCGGAGACATAGCCCGAAGGCCGCACCGGAGTCATCGCCCGAAGGCCACATCGGAGACATAGCCCGAAGGCCGCACCGGAGTCATAGCCAACAGGCCGCATCAAATCATAGCCCGAAGGCCGCATCGGAGACATAGCCAACAGGCCGCATCAAATCATAGCCCGAAGGCCGCATCGGAGACATAGCCCGAAGGCCGCACCGGTTGGATATACAATCCAAAAATCATAGCCATCTAGGCCGTACCCATTGGATATAAAATCCAGAATTTATTATGGCTCACGGATTAGCCGTTATTGCCTAGACTCACGGTTCCGATCTTGTCATCGCAATGACTCACGGCTTATCCGGTCTTGTCTCTTCAACGTATCTTTGAACTATCAATTTCGTCCCACAATCAGTTTCAACCTGTAACAACTCAATCATCATATATCACATATGGTATCAGTGAGATTACTCACCTGGATGCTAGCTGCATCAAATTCCCGGTTGTTTCTTGCCTTCCGATACGATCCGTAGAATTTTGTCCCGCACCTATAATTTAATCATTTTCAACATGATTATCGGTTAATACCCATTTCAACTAACTCTAATACATTAGAGTTCAATAAAACATTGTTATAAACAATGCCTAGTTAATAAACTTTCCGTTTACTAACTTTATGTGAATTTTACTATTCACCGGGACATTCGGATCGGTCTACAGTGCCCCCGAGGGGTCGGAAACTCAATCTAAAAATTTTCCCAAACTTTTCAGACCATAACGAGCCTATGGTCCAAATTTGAGCTAAAACGGACAAGCCAAGCAAAAGTTAGCATTTCAAAGTCCCTGCCTGAGGGGCGCACCCCGCCCAGACATGGGCGCACTGCGCCTGGGCGCACCCCGCCTGGGGTTTGGGCGCACCGCGCCTGGCACCTGCAGGTGCCTCCTGTCCAGCCGCGATTTATGCACTGTAGCAAGCAGTTTTGGTCCATTAAGTCCTTAATCAGGTCCTTAATCGATTGGGGTTTGTTCTAGGACTAAAACCTTATACTTTAACAAGGTTTTCAACCATCTAAAACAACCAAATCAATCAAAATGAAGAATTAGGGTTCTTAGTTCTAACAACCCCAAACTTCAAATTCATCACTAATAACAACCTACTTCCATTTTCTTGAGTTAAGTCCTTTCTAGCATGACTCAATGGAAGTATTACATCAACTTAAACACATAATCATCACTGCAAATGCAGTTTTTCAGTTTGTCCTCAAAACCCACCAAGAACAAACCATGCTAGAACTTGAAATACTTACTTCTAATGCTTCAAATTCTTCATTCCAAAGCCAAGAATCGGATTACAAGTTCCAACCTTCACCAATTCTTCAAGCTCTGCAGAAATTGCTCTCCAAACTTCATTCCCGTAGCTGCAAACAATGGCCAGTCAAAGAGAGTCAACTCTCTCTATATATATGACAATTTGGTCCCTAAGTTCATTTCCTTGAACTTTGACCACAATAATCAAGTTTTATTACAATAAAACTTCCATTTCTTACATTTTGGTCACAACCAACAATATTTTTACATAATTGGTCGTTGACTTGGTCAAATGACCAAAATACCCTTTTTCGGTAACACGACCAAAAATCAGTTTTTATAACATTTTAAGTCCAAAACTCAAAATATTATTTCAAACCAAATACCTTTCTGCCCAAAAGACCATTTTACCCTTACATGGTAAAATGACCAAGTTACCCTTTTATTATAATTATATAATAAAGTATCTTGGCGTTACAAATTCTCCCCTCCTTCAAAAGATTTCGTCCCCGAAATCATACAAACAAACGAGAGAAATTCTTTCTCGTTACAATTTCGGTTTCCCATATCATATGGAAAACATTATGGTATTGCCTAAGCACTTAACCATACTAGTCTTCTTATCTCGTGGTTATATCACCACTCGCATATTACTCATCCGGTTGTCCCGGGCATCTTAATCACTTATCTTCCTCATTTCAACATGAGGGATTCGTTAACATTTATCACTCTATGTTCTCAAAACCATGAGACCCATAGAAAACTTTACAATCATCTTGAAGTTTATCAAGGATATTCAATCTATACACCGCAATTCTTGCGTTTGGGATATACGGAAAGGTCCAATCAACAAGGACTCAACTTTCCTTTTTGTCCCACATCAATTTCTAGTCCTTCCGGAGGGTCACTTTGAGTTCCACTATCTTCCCTTACTTGGGGTTTCAATGGTTTTACTCAACAATCCGCATACTACTCTTGTCGATCTTGGTCTATTTCCAAGCTTTCTCGACCTTGCCAAATCTTTTCTTCTGTTTGAGATACAATCTCAAGTTTAATCAACAGCTTCACCCCAACTTCTGTCTAGCAAATCAGCGTGCAACACGGTAGTCTATATAATACTTCCTACGAGTCAATAAAACGCTAGTATAATACTTATACTTATCTACAACTTCTACCAAGGATAGACGGTCATCTAGTCTTCCGCTAGGGTCTGTTATGAAGATTTCAGGCATAACTCCTAAGGTCTGCATCATTATCTCACCTCATCAATCCATATGGGATTCGCACACAGTACTTACTAGTACTTTTGAGCTAAAAATTCTAAGAATTAATGCTAAATTCAGCAAATAATTCTAGTATCTCGGTCCGATACAGTCGTCACCTGTAGTGCACGTCAACAATTTTCTTTATCTTTGTAGTTTTTCACTACTTTTCCACTCTTAATTTCTTCTTTGATCAATATAAATCTACACTGATTTCATCAACCAAACTGCAATCACCCATATGGTGTCATACCCATGCGGTACTTGCAAAGACTTCACTACAAAGTCTATAATATTTTTCGTCCCATTTCATTTTTGGGACTGACAGTCCACATACTTCTAATGATTTGACTGTAGTTACACACAAGTCAAACATTTTTCACATGTCTTTCTTCAGCCCCGGCCACCAACACATAGGTTTTATCGACCTATTCAGTTTGTATTGCCCCGGGTATGCTGCATATCTGATACAAGATGCATCTTTTCAAGATGATTTTTATATTTCGTTTGACTTTGGAATTCACATTTACAACCGCCAAGGGTGTTAAATCACTGTGATATTCCAACTAACTTCCGCTATTTTTCAATCATTTATTCACTTTTCACGTTTCCAGGCTTGCACACATCTTTCTGTGCTACCCGAATCAACTCAGGTAATCAATTTGCCACGTTCATACACGTGGATGTAACCTACAAAGGTTACTCTTTCTAATTCAAGGCATCTGTAACCACATACGCCTTTCTGAGATGGTACAAGATTTCATACCCGAAATCTCTAAGTAACCCATCTATCTTAACTATCTCATCTTCAGCTTCTTTTGATCAATTAAGTATTTCAACTTTTATGATCTTATCGCTATAAGCTTTACACCATACAAGTAGTGTTTCCAAAGCTTAAACGCCACGTTCATAATTGCTACCGCAATATTATGCATCCACAGTCAACATTGGATACATTTCAACGATCCAATCCATCTTCTCCACTTAGCATCATTGCTAATGTTAGAGGTTCACACAAGGTTTATTCCGAACCTTTACAACCTATCTGTGGTCTTTCTACCACTCAGATTTTACACTTTTCTTGGTCAACTTTAGTCAGCTAACCGGCAATCAAGGAGCAGTTTTCTACAACTCTCCTATAGTAACCTGTCAAATCCAAGGAACTGCAATGTCAGTCAGATTCCTCGGGCGATTCCAGTTTATCACATCATCTATCCCACTGGATTTATTTTATCATCTTTGGCAGTATTATCATGCCCAAAGGGTTGAAACTTCTTTTAGCCAAATTTTCATACTTGGAGAATTTAACATATCACTTAACTCAGTGAAGTAACTCCAGTATCTGGTACAACTGTACCTCATTTAATCCGGTTTCGAGAATATCATATTCTCAGTAGTCAATGCACATATGCATCAACTTATCTTTCTTCTTTTCAAACAAGATAGGGCTCCATATTATGACACATACAGTCATATGAGATCCCAATTCAAAACAATTTCTTCCAATTGTTTTACCACCCCGTCATCTCTACAGAGGCTAATCAACACAGAGCCTAGATAACATGAACGGCTCCCAATACCAGCTTAATCATAAGCTTTTCTTGCCAATCTGGCAGAAATCTTGGAAGTTCTTTTCAAAAGAATCATCCGAAAATTTATTTAAAGTAGTACACTACTATCACCACTTTATTAAACTTGGCCCATACCACGTATGCCAACTACAACATCATTCCTTTACTAACTCTTTTATGAGTTTAAGCAAAGAAGCTAACCAGTATTCTCAACAACTGTCATTTACCATGGATTTTCATCCGCTCATTTCTGCTTTCTGAACCATCATGTTCATATTTCTACAATTCATGTTAGCATAATTAATTGCTAACCAATTCATAAGCACAATTGCTTCAGATTTACTGGTAGTCATTGGCTTCAGATTCATAGGGAAAAATGGTCCCGTAAATCTTAGGCAGACTATATTCCAGGTGTTCAATATCTTGAACATACTTGCTATCTACAATAGCTATTTCAAATATTTCATCCAAAATCGTTGATGAAAAATTCAAACAAAACATCGAGTCATCGATCCAAAGCATAGCTTCATGGATCAAATATAACATACACGAGTTATATTCAGAACGATGATATCTACGACCGTATCAGTCTCCTCACGAGCTTCTTCCACAACTACTGGAATGCTCATGGTATCACGGGTCCTTTTCGACCATTCGTCCCTTCTGTCTTTCCTGGGTCGTCACCCGTTACTCCACATTTCACATGTGAGTAATTCATAAAGAAGTGATCTATAGTTCCACGCTGGAACCACTTCCGTCCCATACAACAAGCTCGAGCAATCTGCTCCTATCATCTGCAATTTCAGCATGTCAACGGTAGAGTCTCAACTCTACAATTTTCCTTAGTGCCTTTCCTGCACTGATCACTATACATAGTGGCTCTGTTTTGGTCCTTTCACTATAAGGTTGGACCCAGTCTGTGGAACTTCTCCCGAAGCGTCCACTAATCGTTTTCTGCTTTTTCTTGTAGTCTCAACTACTTGTCTTTCACCTTGATATCAACTAAGGTGAGCAACCGATTTCTTTATCTGACCACATCAGCTAACATTGCTCGTCATGTGGATTTTTCCGCTACTTGTCTCGTTGCCCCTCGTTCGATGGAGTCTTAGAGAAAAGGCTGATCCGCCTCTTACAGTTACACGCACTAAATTTCTCCCAGTAATATCCGCTGCTCATACTTCTTATACGTTAGAAGTCAGCAATAGTTAGGTTATATATGTATAATAACAACTATATACACCTAACAGTTCATCATGTCTACTGTTTCAGGGTTTAAGTCCAGGAATCTACTCTATAGACACCTAGTTCACTTAAACCTCGGCTCTGATACCAACTTGTAACACCCGGCTTTTTAAACAAAAATACCCCTGAAAAATTTTTCATTTAAAACATAGGTTTCAATACATAAAACCATAACAAGGGGTATATTTTAATAAATACGGGTACAAGTGTATCAAGGAGAGTATAAAAATACCATAACTCCTTTAAAGCCGGGCTACTACTGACAGCATCTACGAGTCCCACTTCAAAGTCACGGACTCTATCTTGTCCCCTATCAGTATCATGCTAACCTGCAGTGTAACGCCAAGATACTTTATTATAATTATAATAAAAGGGTAAATTGGTCATTTTACCTTGTAAGGGTAAAATGGTCTTTTGGACAGAAAAGTATTTGGTTTGAAATAATATTTTGAGTTTTGGACTTAAAATGTTATAAAAACTGATTTTTGGTCGTTTTACCGAAAAAGGGTATTTTGGTCATTTGACCAAGTCAACGACCAATTATGTAAAAATATTGTTGGTGGTGGCAAAAATGTAAGAAATGAAAGTTTTATTGTAATAAAACTTGATTTTGTGGTCAAAGTTCAAGAAAATGAACTTTAGGACCAAAATTGTAAAATTTTGTGGTATAAATAAGAGAGAGTTGACTCTCTCTTTGACTATCCATTTGTGCAGCAACGGAGAAGAGAATTGAGAGAGATTTCTGGAAATTCTTGAAGCTTGAAGCATGGAATTGGAATTATAGCTTGGAATTGATGATTCCTAAGCTTGAAAGGTTAGTTTTAACCAAGTTCTTGAAGTATTCTTGGTTTGGATTTATAGAAACTGAAAGTTGTACATTTTAGTTGTGATTATGTGGTTTAAATGGTTTATTACTTCCATTAAGTCATGCTAGAAAGGACTTAACTCAAGATAATGGAAGTAGGTTGTTATTGTTGATGAATTTGAAGTTTTGGGGTTTTGGAACTAAGAACCCTAATTCTTCATTTTGATTGATTTAGTTGTTTTGAATGGTTGAAAACCTTGTTAAAGTATAAGGTTTTAGCCTAGGAACAAACCCCAAACGATTAAGTCGAGTATTAAGGGCTTAAAATGAGAAAATGGGATTTTGTAGCTTGAAAATCGGAGTTTCTGGTCTGCTGATCAGCCCTCGCGACGCGACCAGCATGGTCGTCGCGACGTCGCGACTCGAAGGGCATGACCTTCACGACTCGAGGAGCATGGTCCTCGCGACTCGAGGAGCATGGTCTTCGCGACGCGACCAAAGGGTCCGTCGCGACGCGAGCCCTGGGCAGAAACCAAATTGTTTTCTGTGAATTTTCCAAGTTTGATTCTTGTGCTAGGCTTATCCGATTCACCTGAAATTTTAAACATAGGTTTAATATGTTGTAAAACTTCATGGAAAATTATCGGAATACGAATACGACCTCCCGAAAGTACTGTAGTAGAATACGCGTATTTCGGGAAGTGTATTAAATTACATAACAATGGTTATTGATTGGAAATACTTGGAAATGGTTCCCAATTGAATTGTATAGGACTCTTGTGTAGTAGAGTCAACTAAAATGGTTATTAACCTATTATCATTTGGTATATAAATGAATAAATAGGTACGGGATAAATGGTTGTGGTGCACGCGAAGGCAAGAAACAACTGGGAATTAAATGCAGCTAACATCCAGGTGAGTAATCTCACTGATATCATATGTGATATATGATGATTGAATTGTTACAGGTTGAAACAGCTTCGAGGGACGAAAACGACAAGTGTTAAAATATGTGTAAAAGACAAGACCAGATAATCCGTGAGTCATTGCGATGACAAGAACGGAGCTGTGAGTCAATACATATATATATATACACACTAATATGACAAGACCGGAACCAGCCGTGAGTCAATAAAACTTATATAGACAAGACCGGAACCAGCCGTGAGTCTAGGCAACAGCGGGATTTTCCCGTGAGCCACATATTTTAGGCAACAGCGGAATAACCCGTGAGCCATAATTTATTCTGATAAGTCAAACCAATATATAGACAACAGCGGGCTAACCCGTGAGTCTAGGCAACAGCGGGCTAACCCGTGAGCCATGGTTTACTTTGATGAGCCAAACTTATATAGACAACAGCGGGCTAACCCGTGAGTCTAGGCAACAGCGGGCAAACCCGTGAGCCACGGCAACAGCGGGCTAACCCGTGAGCCATATCTAACCGGTGCAGCCTATATGGCTATGATATTGTTACAGGTACATGGTGCGGCCTTTTGGCTATGATATCGGGTTATTGAACCCAGCCGGTGCGGCCTGCGGGCTATGATTTATATATTGATATTGTTTTGGTGCAGCTTACATAGCTATGACACAGGATGCGGCTTATATAGCCATGACATATGATGCAGTCCATTGTGACTAAGAAACATGGGACAGAAACGATAGATATGATTATCTGTGCAAATAACTGATGTGGTTTGATAATTGCAGGTTGTCATGAAGTAGCCTGTAAGGCTACAAAATTAGGATGTGAAATCCTAAGAGATATATGGTCAGCCAGTAAGACTATGAGTTTGGATTCGATATCTGAACAGATATACGAATATATTTGATACATGTTATTTGCAGAAATGATTACTCACTGAGCTTTGTAGCTCATACCGTTTGTTACTGTCCCTGCAGGTTAGCATGATACTGATAGGGGACAAGATTAGAGTCCGTGACTTTGAAGTGGGACTCGTAGATGCTGTCAGTAGCAGCCCGGCTTTAAAGGAGTTATGGTATTTTTATACTCTCCTTGATACACTTGTACCCGTATTTATTAAAATATACCCCTTGTTATGGTTTTATGTATTGAAACCTGTGTTTTAAATGAAAAATTTTTCAGGGGTGTTTTTGTTTTAAAAGCCGGGTGTTACAAGTTGGTATCAGAGCCGTGGTTTAAGTGAACTAGGTGTCTATAGAGTAGATTCCTGGACTTAAACCCTGAAACAGTAGACATGATGAACTGTTAGGTGTATATAGTTGTTAGTATACATATATAACCTAACTATTGCTGACTTCTAACGTATAAGAAGTATTAGCAGCGGATATTACTGGGAGAAATTTAGGGCGTGCAGCTTAAAGAGGCGAACCAGCCCTTTCTCAAGACTCCATTGAACGAGGGGCAATGAGATGAATAGCAGAAAATCCACATGACGAGCAATGTTAGCTGATGTGGTCAGATAAAGAAATCGGTTGCTCACCTTAGTTGATATCAAGGTGAAAGACAAGTAGTTGAGACTACAAGAAAAGCAGAAAATAAAAGTGGACTTCTCAGAAGAAGTTGTCACAAATTGGGTCCAACCTTATAGGGAAAGGACCAAAACAGAGCCACTATGTATAGTGATCAGTGCAGGAAAGACACTAAGGAAGATTGTAGAGTTGAGACTCTACTGTTGACATGCTGAAAATTGCAGATGATAGGAGCAGATTGCTCGAGCTTGTTGTATGGGACGGAAGTGGTTCCAGCGTGGAACTATAGATCACTTCTTTATGAAATATTCACATGCGAAATGTGGAGTAACGGGTGATGAACCCAGGAAAGAAAGAAGGAACGAATGGTCAAAAAGGACCAGTGGTACCATGAGCATTCCAGTAGATTGTGGAAGAAGCTCGTGAGGAGATTGATATGATTGCAGATGTCATTGTTCTGAATATAACTCGTGTATGTTATATTTGATCCATGAAGTTATGCTTTGGATCGATGACTGATGTTTTGTTTAAATTTTTCATCAATGATTTTGGATGAAATATTTGAAATAGCTATTGAAGATAGCAAGTATGTTCAAGATATTGAACACCTGGAAAGTAGTCTGCCTAAGATTTACGGGACCATTTTTCCCTATGAATCTGAAGCCGATGACTACCAGTAAATCTGAAGCAATTGTACTTATGAATTGGTTAGCAATGCATTATGCTAACATGAATTGTAGAAATATGAACATGATGGTTCAGAAAGCAGAAATGAGCGGATGAAAATCCATGGTAAATGACAGTTGTTGAGAATACTGGTTAGCTTCTTTGCTTAAACTCAGAAAAGAGTTAGTAAAGGAATGATGTTGTAGTTGGCATACGTGGTATTGGCCAAGTTTAATAAAGTGGTGATAGTAGTGTACTACTTTAAATAAATTTTCGGATGATTCTTTTGAAAAGAACTTCCAAGATTTCTGCCAGATTGGCAAGAAGAGCTTATGATTAAGCTGGTATTGGGAGCCGTTCCTGTTATCTAGGCTCTGTGTTTATTGGCCTCTGCAGAGATGGCAGAGTGGTAAAACAATTGGAAGAAATTGTTTTTAAATTGGGATCTCATATGACTGTAGGTGTCATCAGAGGGAGCCCTATCTTGTTTGAAAAGAAGAAAGATAAGTTAATGTGTATGTACATTGACTACTGAGAATATGATATTCTCGAGACCAGATTGAATATGAGGTACATTGTACCAGATACTGGAGTTACTTCACTGAGTTAAGTGATATGTTAAATTCTCCAAGTATGAAAAATTGGGTTAAAAGAAGTTTCAACTCCTTGGGCATGATAATACTGCCAAAGATGATGAAATAAATCCAGTGGGATATATGATGTGATAAAACTGGAACCGCCTGAGAAATCCGACTGACATTGTAGTTCCTTGGATTTGGCGGGTTACTATAGGAGAGTTGTAGAAAACTGCTCCTTGATTGCTGGTTAGCTGACTAAAGTTGACCAAGGAAAGTGTAAAATCTGAGTGGTAGAAAGACCACAGATAGGTTGTAAAGGTTTGGCATAAACCTTGTGTGAACCTCTAACATTAGCAATGATGCTAAGTGGAGAAGATAAATTGGATCATTGAAATGTATCCAACGTTGACTGTGGATGCATAATATTGCAGTAGCAATTATGAACGTGGCATTTAAGCTTTGGAAACACTACTTGTATGGTGTAAAGCTTATAGCGATAAGATCATAAAAGTTGAAATACTTAATTGATCAAAAGAAGCTGAAAATGAGATAGTAAAGATAGATGGGTTACTTAGAGATTTCGGGTAAGAAATCTTGTACCATCTTAGAAAAGCGTATGTGATTACAGATACCTTGAATTTGAAAGAGTAACCTTTGAGGGTTACATCCACATGCGTGAATGTGGCAGATTGATTACCTGAGTTGATTCGGGTAGCACAGAAAGATGTGTGCAAGTCTGAAAACGTGAAAAGTGAATAAATGATTGAATAGTAGCGGAAGTTAGTTGGAATATCACAGTGATTTAACACCCGTGGCGGTTGTGAATGTGAATTCCAAAGTCAAACGAAACATGAAAATCATCTTGAAAAGATGCATTTTGTATCAGATATGCAGCATACCCGGGGCAATATCAAACTGTATAGGTCGATAAAACCTATGTGTTGGTGGCCGGGGCTGAAGAAAGACATGTGAAAAATGTTTGACTTGTGTATAACTACAGTCAAATCATTAGAAGTATGTGGACTGTCAGTCCCAAAAATGAAATGGGACGAAAAATATCATAGACTTTGTAGTAAAGTCTTTGCAAGTACCGCATGGGTATGACACCATATGGGTGATTGCAGTTTGGTTGATGAAATCAGTGTAGATATATACTGATCAAAGAAGAAATTAAGAGTGGAAAAGTAGTGAAAAACTACATAGAAAAAGAAAATTGTCGACGTGAGTTATCGGCGCGAATTGTATCGGACAGAGATAATAGAATTATTCTTTGAATTTGGCATAAATTTCAAGAATAATTAGTTCAAAGGTACTAGTAAGTACTGTGTACGATTTACAGATGGATTGACGAGGCGAGATAATGATGCGTACCTTAGGAGTTATGCCTGAAATCTGCATAACAGACCCTAGCGGAAAACTAGACGACCGTCTATCCTTGGTAGAAGTTGTAGATTAGTATAGGTATTATACTAGTGTTTTATTGACTCGTAGGAAGTATTGTATAGACTACCGTGTTGCACGCCGATTTGTTAGACGGAAGTTGAGGAGAAGCTGTTGATTAAATTTGAGATTGTATCTCAAACAGAAGAAAAGATTTGGCAAGGTCGAGAAAACTTGGAAATAGACCAAGATCGACAAGAGTAGTATGCGGATTGTTGAGTAAAACCATTGAAACCCCAAGTAAGGGAAGATAGTGGAACTCAAAGTGACCCTCCAGAAGGACTAGAAATTGATGTGGGACAAAAAGGGAAGTTGAGTCCTTGTTTATTGGACCTTTCCGTATATTCCAAATGCAAGAATTGCAGTGTATTGATTGAATATCCTTGATGAACTTCAAGATGATTGTAAAGTTTTCTATGGGTCTCAGGGTTCTGAGAACATAGATTGATAAATGCTAACGAATCCCTCATGTTGAAATGAGGAAGATAAGTGATTAAGGTACCCGGGACAACCGGATGAGTGATATGCGAGTGGTGATATAACCACGAGGTAAGAAGACTAGTATGGTTAAGTGCTTAGGCAATACCATAAAAGTTTCCATATGATATGGGAAACCAGAATTGTAACGAGAAAGAAATACCCTCACGTGATAGTATGATTTCGGGGACGAAATCTTTTGAAGGAGGGGAGAATTTGTAACGCCAAGATACTTTATTATAATTATAATAAAAGGGTAAATTGGTCATTTTACCTTGTAAGGGTAAAATGGTCTTTTGGACAGAAAAATATTTGGTTTGAAATAATATTTTGAGTTTTGGACTTAAAATGTTATAAAAACTGATTTTTGGTCGTTTTACCGAAAAAGGGTATTTTGGTCATTTGACCAAGTCAACGACCAATTATGTAAAAATATTGTTGGTGGTGGCAAAAATGTAAGAAATGAAAGTTTTATTGTAATAAAACTTGATTTTGTGGTCAAAGTTCAAGAAAATGAACTTTAGGACCAAAATTGTAAAATTTTGTGGTATAAATAAGAGAGAGTTGACTCTCTCTTTGACTATCCATTTGTGCAGCAACGGAGAAGAGAATTGAGAGAGATTTCTGGAAATTCTTGAAGCTTGAAGCATGGAATTGGAATTATAGCTTGGAATTGATGATTCCTAAGCTTGAAAGGTTAGTTTTAACCAAGTTCTTGAAGTATTCTTGGTTTGGATTTATAGAAACTGAAAGTTGTACATTTTAGTTGTGATTATGTGGTTTAAATGGTTTATTACTTCCATTAAGTCATGCTAGAAAGGACTTAACTCAAGATAATGGAAGTAGGTTGTTATTGTTGATGAATTTGAAGTTTTGGGGTTTTGGAACTAAGAACCCTAATTCTTCATTTTGATTGATTTAGTTGTTTTGAATGGTTGAAAACCTTGTTAAAGTATAAGGTTTTAGCCTAGGAACAAACCCCAAACGATTAAGTCGAGTATTAAGGGCTTAAAATGAGAAAATGGGATTTTGTAGCTTGAAAATCGGAGTTTCTGGTCTGCTGATCAGCCCTCGCGACGCGACCAGCATGGTCGTCGCGACGTCGCGACTCGAAGGGCATGACCTTCACGACTCGAGGAGCATGGTCCTCGCGACTCGAGGAGCATGGTCTTCGCGACGCGACCAAAGGGTCCGTCGCGACGCGAGCCCTGGGCAGAAACCAAATTGTTTTCTGTGAATTTTCCAAGTTTGATTCTTGTGCTAGGCTTATCCGATTCACCTGAAATTTTAAACATAGGTTTAATATGTTGTAAAACTTCATGGAAAATTATCGGAATACGAATACGACCTCCCGAAAGTACTGTAGTAGAATACGCGTATTTCGGGAAGTGTATTAAATTACATAACAATGGTTATTGATTGGAAATACTTGGAAATGGTTCCCAATTGAATTGTATAGGACTCTTGTGTAGTAGAGTCAACTAAAATGGTTATTAACCTATTATCATTTGGTATATAAATGAATAAATAGGTACGGGATAAATGGTTGTGGTGCACGCGAAGGCAAGAAACAACTGGGAATTAAATGCAGCTAACATCCAGGTGAGTAATCTCACTGATATCATATGTGATATATGATGATTGAATTGTTACAGGTTGAAACAGCTTCGAGGGACGAAAACGACAAGTGTTAAAATATGTGTAAAAGACAAGACCAGATAATCCGTGAGTCATTGCGATGACAAGAACGGAGCTGTGAGTCAATACATATATATATACACACTAATATGACAAGACCGGAACCAGCCGTGAGTCAATAAAACTTATATAGACAAGACCGGAACCAGCCGTGAGTCTAGGCAACAGCGGGATTTTCCCGTGAGCCACATATTTTAGGCAACAGCGGAATAACCCGTGAGCCATAATTTATTCTGATAAGTCAAACCAATATATAGACAACAGCGGGCTAACCCGTGAGTCTAGGCAACAGCGGGCTAACCCGTGAGCCATGGTTTACTTTGATGAGCCAAACTTATATAGACAACAGCGGGCTAACCCGTGAGTCTAGGCAACAGCGGGCAAACCCGTGAGCCACGGCAACAGCGGGCTAACCCGTGAGCCATATCTAACCGGTGCAGCCTATATGGCTATGATATTGTTACAGGTACATGGTGCGGCCTTTTGGCTATGATATCGGGTTATTGAACCCAGCCGGTGCGGCCTGCGGGCTATGATTTATATATTGATATTGTTTTGGTGCAGCTTACATAGCTATGACACAGGATGCGGCTTATATAGCCATGACATATGATGCAGTCCATTGTGACTAAGAAACATGGGACAGAAACGATAGATATGATTATCTGTGCAAATAACTGATGTGGTTTGATAATTGCAGGTTGTCATGAAGTAGCCTGTAAGGCTACAAAATTAGGATGTGAAATCCTAAGAGATATATGGTCAGCCAGTAAGACTATGAGTTTGGATTCGATATCCGAACAGATATACGAATATATTTGATACATGTTATTTGCAGAAATGATTACTCACTGAGCTTTGTAGCTCATACCGTTTGTTACTGTCCCTGCAGGTTAGCATGATACTGATAGGGGACAAGATTAGAGTCCGTGACTTTGAAGTGGGACTCGTAGATGCTGTCAGTAGCAGCCCGGCTTTAAAGGAGTTATGGTATTTTTATACTCTCCTTGATACACTTGTACCCGTATTTATTAAAATATACCCCTTGTTATGGTTTTATGTATTGAAACCTGTGTTTTAAATGAAAAATTTTTCAGGGGTGTTTTTGTTTTAAAAGCCGGGTGTTACATGCAGGGACAGTAACAAACGGTATGAGCTACAAAGCTCAGTGAATAATCAAATCTGCAGATAACACGTATCAAAACACAAACATATAACTGTCTGGATATCAAATCCAAACTCCTAGCCTTACTGGCTGACCAAATATCTCTTAGGATTTCACATCCTAAATTATAGTCTTACAGACTATAATATGATAACCTGCAATTATCAAACCACGTCAATTATTTGCACATATAACCATATACAACTATTTATGTCCCATCTCTCTCAGTCACATCGGACTGCACCGTATATCATGGCTATTTAAGCCGCACACTGTATTATATATCATGGCTAACAGCCACACCCTGTGTCATAGCTATATAAGCTGTACCAAAACATTATCAATATACAATTCATAGCCCGTAGGCCGTACCAGATGGGTTTGATAACCCGATATCATAGCCAAAAGGCCGCACCATGTACCTGTAACAAAATCATAGCCAAACAGGCTGCACCAAATATCATAGCCCGAAGGCCGCATCGGAGACATAGCCCGAAGGCCGCACCGGAGTCATCGCCCGAAGGCCACATCGGAGACATAGCCCGAAGGCCGCACCGGAGTCATAGCCAACAGGCCGCATCAAATCATAGCCCGAAGGCCGCATCGGAGACATAGCCAACAGGCCGCATCAAATCATAGCCCGAAGGCCGCATCGGAGACATAGCCCGAAGGCCGCACCGGTTGGATATACAATCCAAAAATCATAGCCATCTAGGCCGTACCCATTGGATATAAAATCCAGAATTTATTATGGCTCACGGATTAGCCGTTATTGCCTAGACTCACGGTTCCGATCTTGTCATCGCAATGACTCACGGCTTATCCGGTCTTGTCTCTTCAACGTATCTTTGAACTATCAATTTCGTCCCACAATCAGTTTCAACCTGTAACAACTCAATCATCATATATCACATATGGTATCAGTGAGATTACTCACCTGGATGCTAGCTGCATCAAATTCCCGGTTGTTTCTTGCCTTCCGATACGATCCGTAGAATTTTGTCCCGCACCTATAATTTAATCATTTTCAACATGATTATCGGTTAATACCCATTTCAACTAACTCTAATACATTAGAGTTCAATAAAACATTGTTATAAACAATGCCTAGTTAATAAACTTTCCGTTTACTAACTTTATGTGAATTTTACTATTCACCGGGACATTCGGATCGGTCTACAGTGCCCCCGAGGGGTCGGAAACTCAATCTAAAAATTTTCCCAAACTTTTCAGACCATAACGAGCCTATGGTCCAAATTTGAGCTAAAACGGACAAGCCAAGCAAAAGTTAGCATTTCAAAGTCCCTGCCTGAGGGGCGCACCCCGCCCAGACATGGGCGCACTGCGCCTGGGCGCACCCCGCCTGGGGTTTGGGCGCACCGCGCCTGGCACCTGCAGGTGCCTCCTGTCCAGCCGCGATTTATGCACTGTAGCAAGCAGTTTTGGTCCATTAAGTCCTTAATCAGGTCCTTAATCGATTGGGGTTTGTTCTAGGACTAAAACCTTATACTTTAACAAGGTTTTCAACCATCTAAAACAACCAAATCAATCAAAATGAAGAATTAGGGTTCTTAGTTCTAACAACCCCAAACTTCAAATTCATCACTAATAACAACCTACTTCCATTTTCTTGAGTTAAGTCCTTTCTAGCATGACTCAATGGAAGTATTACATCAACTTAAACACATAATCATCACTGCAAATGCAGTTTTTCAGTTTGTCCTCAAAACCCACCAAGAACAAACCATGCTAGAACTTGAAATACTTACTTCTAATGCTTCCAATTCTTCATTCCAAAGCCAAGAATCGGATTACAAGTTCCAACCTTCACCAATTCTTCAAGCTCTGCAGAAATTGCTCTCCAAACTTCATTCCCGTAGCTGCAAACAATGGCCAGTCAAAGAGAGTCAACTCTCTTTATATATATGACAAATTTTTACAAATTTGGTCCCTAAGTTCATTTCCTTGAACTTTGACCACAATAATCAAGTTTTATTACAATAAAACTTCCATTTCTTACATTTTGGTCACAACCAACAATATTTTTACATAATTGGTCGTTGACTTGGTCAAATGACCAAAATACCCTTTTTCGGTAACACGACCAAAAATCAGTTTTTATAACATTTTAAGTCCAAAACTCAAAATATTATTTCAAACCAAATACCTTTCTGCCCAAAAGACCATTTTACCCTTACATGGTAAAATGACCAAGTTACCCTTTTATTATAATTATATAATAAAGTATCTTGGCGTTACACGTGTTGTGGGTTTCAATCAGGGGATGGTCATTGGCCTCCTCTCTGTCCCTATATAAGATTGAATTGGACCACGTGTGCTGTCAGGTGTACACGATCTTGGTGGTTGCACCATCTAAGTCATCCAAAGAATGGGTCAGTGGGGTCCTCTGTTATAAAAAAATGTAACAACCCAACAATGTTTATATATATAGGCTAATGCACACCATACTTTTTGACATTTAGCATGATATATTGAGTTTCACAATTTATTATCTCCCATGACCCTCTAATGTAAACAACAACGAAAAACTCGTTCGACGAACTCATTTTTTGAGAGAAATTTTATTGAACACCTCTTTAATCTAACCCTTTTGGTAATGCCCTACCATTTTGCAATACGACTATCAGGTTTCACAGTACAGAAGCCACTTTCGTGATAGAGTTTTTCTAGGGCAAAGAGGATTCCACTGGGGAGGCGGCTTTCCTAGGGAGGAGAATCGCATAAGATGGTTTAACAATCGCAGGTGGCTTTCGCTAGGGAGAATGATTTCGCATGGGAGGAGAATTTTGTAGTATAAGATGATTCACATGCACTACAACACAATGTAAAAAATAAAATATGATGACGTTTTGATCTTTTACGCTTATTTCACATGGACGTCTCTATTTTGCAATGCCCGCTATGAAATGAATGATTATCGGTGGAATCTCGTTATATTTTGACTAATTTTTATAATAAAAAAAAATAATTATATTTGCCATTTTCTCTTGTTCTGTCTATCTTCAAAATAGAGATTTTATAAAAGTAATCTATTACAACTAATTAGTTCTTAATCAAATATGTAAAAGTTGCCATAGATATGAGAAAATTTAATAATTATTCAATATATCATAATATTTGTGGCCCGTTTAAATTCTTTGCCAAACAACACCCACACAATATCCAGGAAAAAGACAATATAGAAAAGAAGGTGTAATCAACCGTCTATGGAAAACATACAACAATTCATAAGGACTGGAACGCAAAGACGGGGTGGTCATCATTTACAATGTCATTAATGAACTACACTACTTCCAGGATCTGTATTCATCCAAAGTATTCGTTTGCCATTCCTCACAAAACTAAACAAATCTTCACCTTGACTTTTTCATGTGGAACGGTGGCTGCTCTGTCGGAAAAGGGTACAGACGGAAGCATCGGGGAGGACGATCGTCGTAACAGTTCAGGTATGTTCGATTATACATGGAATTTACTCCATTTCTAATCTTGGAAGTCCTAACGCAGTCGTTCGTCGGTATCAGAGCTAGGGTTCGTGCTTGATTCTAAAGTTCAAAAATCGATGTTAGTTATTGTAATTGCTAAGAAAGGGCCGATAGCTGTATTATCCCATTACAATACTAGAGCACAAAATTGATGTAGGTATTCTATTATCCCATTAGTTATTGAAATTCGAATTCAGCAAGTAACAGGCTTTGATTTATAAAAGTAAGTCTCGGTCTGCAACTATGGATCATATGGAAGAATCATGGGCGAAATTTAGTGAGAACAGTCATAATCAGGTGGTTTAAGCAGCATTCTGAGTAGTTTTACAGTATGAAATCGGGTTCTTTTGTTACTTGGCTGAAAGCTTAGCTTGCATAAGGTGTTTCTTGTTTGTCTACGACTTATTGATTATATCCCTGTTTGTAGAATTGGAGATATGTTTTATTTTTTGCGGATAGATAAGTGATGTTTAAGATAACAATTTTATCCACAAAACATACTATTCCCAAATTACAAATCAACCAAACCCTAGAAAAACTAACCTAACATAGCAACACAAGTTTCACCCTATATGGACATGTATTAGAGAACTCATAATAAGCTCGAACACTTGTGTATGATATCCTAGACTCATGTAAAAAGTCTACAAAAGTTGATAGAAATATAACTTTTCATTTTAGACACGTTTCAAAGATCTGTCTTTTTATGCAACTTTTGTTACAAATGTGGTTCTGACTCGGTTTCCTATAATTTATCAAACAGCAGCTTCACCTTCTGCTCGAACACAGATCGATCTCTTGGATCAACTCAGCACAAGTACATCTCCTAGTGGTATGTCAACAACCTTTCAATCTTTTGCACCAAACTATAACATGTGGAGGGCATTTACGTCTTTTGCACAAATAAGAGATCTAGACTGAGTCTTTTTTAATCTTCATATGTTTGTAAAGATTGATGATAGGTTAATGTGGTGACCAGGTTACACGAGTGACGGAAACTATCAAGAACTTACAATCCGTGAAAAGCTCATTGAGTTGGTAGGTGACCGGGATGACGATTTTGTCCTCCGATTGGGGAAAAAGTTAAAAGTGCCAAAGCTTTTAACTGTGTCACAAAAGAGAAATATAAAAAGGCAGGCTTATTTAAATGAAGTATCGCGGCGAAATGATTCAACTTTTTTCGCTACCATTGGAGCATTTGTGCTTTTACCTCCTTTAATTATATTAGGTGTTGCGATAGCAACGGGATATGTGCAGCTTTTTCCTTGATATGTATTTGAAACCGTGTATAAAATCCGAGCAATAATGCTTTATAGATTGTATTGTATACAGTTAAAAGTCGTCAAAGTTGTTATACGGACTTGGCCGTGTAAGAAGTTGTAGTATGTTTGTTTATGAGTTTGTTTGTAGGTTAAATGCAAGAAATAGCAATGTACTTTCATTGATCTATTTGTTGTAATATTCTACTTGCATTTTTTTTTTCTATTACAGGGTTGTACTTACCAAATTATAGCAATGTCATCATATACAAAGCAATGTTCACTGCTATAATTGTGTAGATCTTGTAAAGTATAATGTGCTAATAACAAAAATATGAAAGTATAATGTACTAATAACCAAAAAAGTACAATGGTATAAGTGGATAGATTTCTTAAAGTAGAATGACTTAATAAAAAGGGTTAAATATGTAAACCACCAAACATTTTGAGGTTATTATGGTTTAAATCAATTTTCTTTTTTCAAACAAAAAAAAAGCCCGCATTCAACTTCTTCGTGTTTGGTTTATTTATCCGGTTTGTGGTTTGTAGTTAACCTCTTGGTAAAAACACAGTTTTTTTTTTCAAAAAAAAAAAAAATACATTTGCCAAAATTATCCCAAATGGCCAAAGCGTTAATAAACTTTTTTCCTGGTTTGGTATCATTATATGGCTATATATAACACCGTTTATTAAACAAGTTTCATGGTACATACATCAATACATATTTATATATCAATTATCAATATATAAACAAACACAAAGCCACCCATACCAAATACTAAGGCTGTATTTGATAGTCGCTGACTTAGTTAGATCGGACTAAGTCAGAGCCTGACTGAATCAGAAGTTCGGACTGAGTCAGCCTCTGACTGAAACCATGTTGTTTGAGTATGCAGCTGACCGAATTTGTTGAATGGTGAAAATGACCATGTTACCATTCTATGCTATCTTATGTGACATGACTAGGGTAAAATCAATGACACAACCTTATAAATCCATAACATAACATCTAGAAGTATTCCAAAAAAGATTATAACATATATAGCAATATGAAAATGAACGATTCTAGATTGTAGACTTCAGATGAACGAACTAATTCTAGATTGTAGACTTCATTTCAATTTTTTTCCCTTTCCTGCAAAAACAAATGTTAATGTTTAAGATTCGATTCCATTACAATATAACAAGAGGATATATATAATACCCGGTACAATACTAAACTATTACAATACCCATACTAAACCCATACTATATTATCTAAATACTAAACCCATACTGTCTAACATCCATACTGTCTAACAACAAACATCTTAACCACTCAAAATCTAGAGTAAAAATATAATAAGAAGAAACACCAAACATAAAGTAACTTGTGCAGCGATCGGTTCATATAAGAAAAGTCATCTGCTGCTAATTTGGGTCTCTCTATATTAGAACTATGAAAATCCACGATTAAAATAACAAACACATCGTTAGATTTAGGCTTCAAACAAGTGTAACTTGTCAATTACAAAAGAGGATAATTGGTTAGGAACGTCCTGACATGTAATTGATGGGCAAACTTTAGAGCTATGTGTAAGTCCACTACGGAGGAATCAGAATGAAGGAATATGCAACATCAGAAAAATGAGTTAGAATTATTAAGTAGTAGAATGAGTAGTATGTTTCCAAGATAGGCCTAAAGATATAAGATATAATTGACAATGTGCCATCTAGTAATATTCAAGAAAGTTTATTTCTAGGAAGTTAGATGACATTGATGTCATAAGGATAGGAAGGACAATTAATCACAGTCACTGCTCGGTGGTGGTGACACGATGGTTAACGAGTAGCCATAGGATGTCGGCTGTGGTGGTGCTCGACGGTGGAGAAAACTAGGAAAAAGAAATAGAAACCTTACAACTTTTTAGCTCTAACCCACAACCAAACACTAGGGGTACTTCAACCTCCTTCTTCGACAACTACTCCAACAATACTCTGGCAGCACAACCTCTGACAACACTAACACTTACACACACGCGCGTGCACACACACACACACACACACACACACGCTCTCTCTCTCTCTCTCTCTCTCTCTCTCTCTCTCTCTCCTTCATGAAAGTACCTCTCTCCAACCATCTCTATCTCTCTCTAATTCATGTCTTGGGTGTGAAAACGACAATGTTAGTGTACGTAATTATGGTTCGGAGGTGTTATATTGGACGTACCGATAAGGTTTGGAGGAATCGGTCGTCCCTAATTCATTCTCGTCGCCTAACATGCAACGAACCCGTAACTTATTTCAACCCATCTAGTTTCCCATAATGACACTTTTAGCCCCCTCTAAACCCCAAAGTTAACCTTTTAAGTTTCTAAAATGCCCCTTTTTGTCCTTCACTTATATTATAATATTTTGTTTTTGTTATTTAATTGTCTTTTATATTGTTATTAATTTTTATTTTTATTTTTAAATTCCTAAAATGCGATAAACCTCGATTTACAAACACGAGCGTTACACAAGTTTCCCAAACTGAGCAAAAATAGCTCCTCATCACTAAAATCTTAATTTAACCCCGATATAACATTATAATAGTTTTGGAATTTTTAAATTTATTGATATTGAAGAATTTCAATTATTTCAGCATTTTATTTATTGATATTTAATTTAATTATTTTTTTAAAAAAATTAATTTTCACTAAAACGACAAATATTATAGACCAAAAATGCGAGTTTTACATGTGTAGGGCATCGTTGGAGAAGATGAGTTACAAATAGCATAATAAAGAAAGAATATATGTAGTGCAACTTAAACATGAAAAGAAATAACGAAGGGGTTTGAGTTTGTCAATTTGATTTCATTCAAACTTTTATTTATTCATCCCAAAGTAATGTTCTTGAATCTTAATTTATTATTATATGAATCAAATGTGATACTGAAATAGCCATTATTATATTCATTACATTATTTTGTTTCCATCTATTTAATACTAATCTCACTTATCCAACCAAATAAAACATACCGTAACATTAGTGCAAAAGAACTATGGAATGAACTCCATCTAAAATACCAATTCCAAGTTTCAACTATTCTAATTCCACTTAAAGTCAACCAAATTCATTGGTTAATCATGTTACTACATTCCATCATGATTGAAGATAGAATAATTATTTTATCAGATTTTGTCATATATATTCAAAAAAGAAAATTTATGTGAACCATAAATCACCCAAGAGTTCAATGGGTGTTCAATTGTATAATATAACAACAGTAAAGGTCAAGTTTCACAAAAATAAAAATTCTGGGTTCAAAATGAATATATACAAAAAGAAAAGGGTGTATATGCAATTACCTTTCTCCAAATTGAGAAGGCGGGAAGCATATGCTGTCTGCGCTCCCTTTTCGTAACTTACGCTAAGTAGAACCATATATCCATTTGCCCTATGCGAATCAGTTTTCACATTATCGCAAATCCCATTACGATTTCTCCCCCACGTCACCACCATGAACGGCAGTCGCATCTCTGCCGTGATTTTCGATTTGGACGGCACCCTTTTGAACACAGGTATCCTAGTTCCTATTCTTGACTTTTCGATTTGAACGGCAACCTTTGGTGTGCTCTTGATTTGATTCACGCGTTTGAATGCTTATCTCCTCCGTCATTTCGATTTAGATTCCATTCTATTCAACGAAGGCTGTAATTGGCTATTGTGATGTGCATTTAAACTGTTTAGTGCTACTGCTACCTGCAGCTCGTAAGAACGAGTATGATTGATTTATTTGGATTATTAAATCCTATAACTACCGATTATCATGATAAATGTAAAATTACTTGTTTGCTTATCCCTTATTTGGTATTCAATTCGAAATAACACATTGAAAGATGCCCTAATTCCTTTACTCGGTATTTAATGATTCATTTTCGTGTAGTATAACTACTGAAGCACAAATTATGATTATCTAAGCATAAACTACAACTAAATATCTTCGGTGTTTATGATTTGGTTCTTGCTCTTATATATTCATACATGTAGTTCATAATTTGTTTAAATTTTGCTTTTCCTGGTTTGAAGAGCAAGTTACAAAGGATCTTTTAAAGGAATTTCTTGTGAGATATGGGAAAGTGGTGGACATGGAGAAGGAAAACAAGAGACTTGGGATGATACACCATGAGTCAGCAATTGCAATTGTTAAAGATTATGATCTTCCAATTACACCTCAACAATATACCCAAGGCATCATGCCCATGTATCATGAAAAGTAAGCTCTCTTTCTGTGTATTCCATGTGAAACTTAACACTATATAAGGCAAACCAGATATGTGCTTTGTTTCAAATTATGCACCATTCTTTTTTTAGAGACACTAACTTTATAGATAATGCAAATTGTGTTATTGTAGGTGGATACAAGCCAAACCACTTCCTGGTGTTAATCGCTTGATCAGGCATCTTCATAAGCATGGAATTCCGTTTGCACTTGCTTCCAACTCCGTAAGGAAGAATGTTGAAGTCAAACTCTCTTCCCAAAAAGGTCATCTTGTTTCTTTCTTTTCTACTATTTATGTTTGTAAGTGTTATCAAACCGCATTCCCTTAAAAATATTTACTGACATTCGTGTTTACATAGACTTGCATACACACATCCACACTAGAAAAATACATCTGCTTTTTTAGGTTGGAAAGAATACTTTTCAGTAATCCAATTTCATACATTTGATTTGCACTATTATTGGATATTATTCTTATAATATTTTTGTTACAATAGGTTGGAAAGAATACTTTTCAGTAATTCTTGGAAGTGATCAAGTCAAATCAGGGAAGCCTTCTCCAGACCTGTAAGCTTTGTAAGCTTTCATATGATGATTCCTTAAAAATTGTTTTTTGGACATTCAACTCATTAATGAGAGCCAAACCTGGACACTACACAAAAAAAAAATACTAAATATATAAGTTTAAAGAAAGTTCATTTGATTTACTTTTGTTAAAATGATGAAATCAATTGAACATTAGATTCTTGGAAGCTGCAAATAAGATGGGTGTGGATGCATCTTGCTGTCTCGTCATAGAAGATTCTCTGTAAGTGAATCTTGGTCTTTTTTGCTTTTCTACATATGGTAGAAAGTAATCATGACCTGCATGTTATTTTTTATATCTTAAATAATTTCTTAAATCTATCTTGTGTTTTATAAAAAGGTTAATGTTATTAAATAGTAACCAAGTTTCAACTTTCAAGTTTGTTCCATAAACTATTGACGTGGCGATGACAACATATTTGAAATAATCTCATTAAAAATTAACCAACTTTCAGTTTTTGTCCATGAGGGGTAACTCAATTCTTTTAAACTTTAACCACTCTCTAATGTACATTCACCCATGATGCTATATAATTCGTAAATAAAGAAGATAACAATATCTCTTTTGTTATAAAATAAATACAATACTTTATTTAATATCTAATCTTACAAATAATAAATAAAAGATAATAAATAATGAACCAAAATAATTATTAAAAGACACGAAACATAATAAGGGAATTCCATAATATTATAGCTGAAATCAAGAGCCAAGGGTTGGCCTTTTTAATAAGGGAATTCCATTCGGGAGTTTTTTTAGACTTAAAGTAAACTGATGATTTTTGTGACTTCCTTAGACTACAAAAATGCAACCCTTCCTATTTTAAGTTGCTTAAAAATACTATTTCATGTTTTTGGAAAGTTTTCATTGGTAATCTACCTATTTCCCCCTTTGCAATCATCACAAGATACTGGTGAGATTGATTGTGGTCCATGAGTTTTATGAAGTATTGTCATAATAAGGGGTACTTTATGTAATTGATAATTAGTGAAAGACATTATCATTTATCAACAGGGCTAAGAATGTAATTATATGAACAGGGTAGGGATTAAAGCTGGAAAGGCTGCAAATATGCAAGTCGTGGCTGTGCCCTCTATTCAAAGTGAATCTGATCAATACTCGATTGCTGATTATGTGATTCATTCATTTCTAGATTTTCAGCCAGAACTTTGGGCACTCCCGCCATTTGACGACTGTATGTTTTCTTTTTTTGCCTTACATCATAATATATTATTCAAATAATTATTTTATATCTTTTCAGGGGTGATGAAAGCATTGCCAATTGAGCCAATTCATTTTAAGGGATTATACAAAAATGGATCTCTGCAAGAACTTTCAGGTTTACACTTTATGGCTTACTCTAGCTTTGTTACATTTGGGGAAATTGTTGCATTTTGAGCAATGTTTATGGTTATTCAGATAATTCAGCTTCTGATCTTCCTGGTCAAGCATGGGGGGTCTATTTTGGTTGGGTTGAAGTTGACTCACAAAAGAGATTTAAGATTGTGGTTAGCATCAAATGGGATTGTAGCCGTGGCTCTTTCACAAGAAACATTGTGAGAAAATTTTAATAATTGCATGATTTCCAATATTTAAGATAGGGCACATTGCATGAAATAGCAACTTACTTTACTCTTTTTTACCAATGTAGTCAATGCACTTTTTTTATCTATAATAGCAATATACTTGCATTTATTTATCCATAATAACCATATAGCCTGAAACTTGTAAAATGTAATTTTCAATTTTTATCCATAATAACAACATACTTACATTTCTTTACTGATAATAGCAATATGCTAATAATAAATTACATTGCCCATGAATCATGATGGCAACTAAATGTAAGTATGTTGTTAATTTATGTAACAAAAGTACATCGCTATTATTGGTAAAGAAATATAAGTACGCGGCTGTTATGAGGAAAACAATATAAACATGTTGCTACTTTGTAAAGATAAAGTCCATTGTCCATATTGGTAGCTAGAGTAAAGTACATTGTTATATATTGCAATTTGCCATTTACAAAAGATTCTTTCCTAATAATATATTTTAAAAATATGTTGAGTTGTTACTTTTGATGTTAAATCACTGTTGGTTCTGCTGTTGGGATTTACATTTGGTCTCCCGAATAAAATTTAAATAAAGATGAGGATAAAGTATAAACATGGTTGGTAATTCATAGTTTTCATTTCAGGAAGCTTGTTTTATAAATGAGCAAATAGATGATGAGCCAATGGAAGTAACACTTGTTGGCTACATTAGGGGATTCCATACCAAGGTAACTAAATTTATGCTAAAAGAAAAACAATATTTCTATTCAGTTTCCACCTTGTGGTCCTTAGAAAACATCGATTTTTTTCCAAAAAAGTTGTAGGCCAGCAATAATTGCAGCAATTTCATTTCATGATTTATTATGTATTTTAAGCATTTTATGCAAACTCTTACATGATTTACAGCAAAAACCTGCAACGGATAGTCAAATACTTGACCAAGACAAGTCAATTGCTGAAGCTTGCTTGGATTTAGCAGCATATTGCTATAAACCGTGCAGCCATGCCTAGCTTTCAAGAACATCTGTTGACTGGAAAGTCAAACTTCTGGTTGACCATTACACTTCAATAAATTCACATTTACTCGAATTATTGTATACATCATTTTTAGGATCAAGAAACAGAGTCTGTCTACACCTTATTAGATGGGTCAATGTAATCTCATTATGTGCCGGTATGGTTTACCTTCCAACAAATGAAAGTTGTGTTGTATTTGAATTTCAAATGTTATAGGTCCCACCTTTGGAATAGTACGAATATTTCATACATTGTATTGTGTTTGAAATACATAAATTCATATAGTTTAGTGCATCTGAATGTTATTATGTGGTATGACTTATCATTACATATTTTTCATGGTTACAACAATCGAATTCAAGAAATATATAACTTTGTTTTTTTTTGCAAGTATTGGTGGTTTGAAGAAGTTCAATCGATAATAAGATTTGTTCACAATGTCTCTTCTTTGGCCGTGTTTTATTCTTTAAATTTTACTTGCAAAATTATGTATCCTTCACATATATTTTAAATGTCAATTCCTGGTGTGAGGTAATAAGCATTGTATGAGATAATGTGGAAGTGTATATATTTGAGTGTCATATAATTGAGTACTACAAGTTTGTGTATTAATATATGAAATGCTTGTGGCTGATTAAAAGACTTTTTGGATTATCAATGACCGGCTACATGACATGTATTGAAGGACAATCAAATATGATTGTCCCTCACGTACATGGTTTATTGGTTTTTTTTGGTTTAATGTACCCTGGCTTTCACCATCAACGACAATTATATAATGGGGTAAGGGTAGGTAATAGAGAGAGACTGCTTTCAAGCACATGTGTTGACTGGAAAGTCATGCTTTTGATTGACCATTACACTTCAATAAATTCACACTTACTCGAATTATTGTTTACATCATTTTAAGGATCAAGAAACAGAGTGTGTCTACACCTTCTTAGATGGGTCAATGTAATCTCATTATGTGTTGGTATGGTTTACCTCCCAACAAATGAAAGCTGTATTGTATTTGAATTTCAAATTTAATGGGTTCCTTATTTGGAATAATATTTTATACATTATCTTATGTTAGAAATATATAATTCATGAAGCTTAGTGCCATTAGAATGTTATTAGGTGTGATATGACTTATCATTACATATTTTTCATGGTTACAATGATCGAATTAAAGAAAAATATAACTTTTTTTATGCAAATATTTGTGATTTGAAGAAAGTTCAATCAATAATAAGATTTGCTTACAATGTTTCTTCTTTGACAGTGTTCGTTCTTTATATTTTACTTGCAAATTTTGTATCCTTCACATATTTTCAAATGCCAATTGCTGGTGTGAGGTAATAAGCCTTTAAATGATTAGTTGACCATCTAAATTATATTATACAAAACAAATAACAAATGAAGATTACAGATCAAAAAATTGGAAGAGAAACAAGAAAAAACAAAAAAAATGAGATTGACATAGCGATCCCATGATAATTATGGTATCAAGTGTTTGAAGCAGAACCAAAGCATCAACCAAATATCCAACCATAATCTAATCTAACAACTTGAGCTTGTATAAATACCAAATCCAACAAAAAATTCGACCTTCCATGCAACCATCCTTGATCTTTACACTAAAAACATGAAAATGTAGAGATAAAAACAAGGTCAGTGCAAGAGCAGTAACAGGTCAGGAGCAAAAGCAAGATGGCAGGGTTTCAAAACTTGATGTTATACAAATACCAATTCCAGCAAAAGTTTCAAAAACTCACATATTTAAACACCACCCATATTACAAATGTCATACAAATATAATCTCCAAATAGCGGTATAAATAAACACAATATCATTATTAAAAATAAAAATAATCATTGATAACATATATTGCAGAATTACTTGCATTCCAGAGGATCTATGCGGCTTCTCTTCTTCTCTTCATCCTGGCAACTCTTACCATAACCGCAACATACATTTTCTCCACAGTTTCATCAGCAAACATGAAAAGCTTCTGTCTCCACTGCTTCTTCAACAACAAAACTCCAATAACACCCCAAAACCCTGTTGCAAAGCCACTCACTATGTCCAGATAAAACAACCATACCTTCGCCAGCTCATCACCTGCTTTGTATTTCCTGTTGGGAGTTGTTGAATCTTCATGTTTTGAGCAATTCTTTGGCAATGGAGCTCCACACAGATCTCTGTTCCCGGTATACATTGATGGATCAGTAAGGGTCTGCAACTGACGACCTGTTGGAATTCGTCCCACCAAGTTGTTGTGTGACAAATTCAAATGGCTCAAAAAAGTCATATCTGCCATGCTTTCAGGGATCATCCCGGTCAACTCGTTTCCAGATAAATCCAGAGATTCTAAGTTTGTCAGGTTTCCAATGCCATCTGGAATACCCCAGTCAGATGATTATTAGACAAATTCAGACCCATCAACATACAAAGTGTAGTTAGCTCGACCGGTATCTCTCCCACAAGTTTATTGCTTGAAAGGTCCATATTAAAAACCAAACCCAAAGTTTTCGAATATTCAAGATCAACACCTTTCAGGACCTGGACCACAATCTCATCAGAATACAAATATCCATGTGAATATGCTAGGCTACTATTAACCATGACATTCAACTCTCGTAAACAATGAGGGATGCTTCCTGTCAAGTTGTTGTATGCAACATCCAAAATTCGAAGTTTTGAAGTTTTGCACAAAGACAGAGGTATCCTTCCCGAGAAGTTGTTCTTGTGTAACCTAAAAACCTCCAATAATACAAGTCCTTCTCCAATCAGTTGCGGTATATATCCGGACAACTTATTCTCACCCAAATCTAATACATATAAATATTTTAAAGTCCCAAGTTCTCGAGGAATGACACCAGACAGTTGATTTGAGCTAAATTGAATGACTTCCAACTTCTGTAGATTCCCAAGACACTTGGGAATTTTCCCAGTTAACCCATTTCTGGAAAGATCAAGATATCTTAAATCTGTCCTTCTGCACAATGACCTTGGAATTGACTCATTGAAAAGGTTATTTTCCAGAAATAATCCCCTTCTACCTCCATATACAAACACATCCCCGTTAGGAAGGTTTGTCAAAGGTCCGCTTAAGTTGTTGTGAGAGAGATCTAAGAAAGGAATGATGGGCATCTTGCGCAACCATGTGGGCAGAGGTCCGGAAAATGAAGCATTCGACAACTCTAACCGCCAAAGTTTCCTTTGATATCGAAGCCACCGCGGGAATCCATTTATGATACAGCAAGAACTGAGGCCAAGAGCTTCCAATTGGAATGGAGGTATCCACTCACGTGACATATTGAATGTCAACTTAGTATTAAAAGAAGCATCCAATTCCTTCAACATCGACAGGTTAGCAAAATGGGATTCAGATACTACTCCTTCTAAAGAATTGTTAGAGATATACAGAGAATGGAGGTTGGTAAGTTGCCAAACTGAAACTGGAATACTCCCAGTCAACCGATTACTCGATAGATATAATGCTTCTAAATATCGTAATCTTCCTAGAGACTCTGGGATTGTACCATCCAATTGATTTCTAGATAGATCTAAGGCTTCTAAATATTGTAATCTTCCTAGAGACTCTGGGATTCTACCTGTCAAACTGCTGTACCATAGATCTAAGCTTCTTAAATTGGCCAGTCTTCCAAGTGATTCTGGAATTGTACCATTTGAACTCCCATATAAATCCAACCTCTCCAAAGCATATTGGGAGCACTCTGACACATTTTTTGGTGAGTCAGTTAATTCCATTACAAAAGGATTTCCCGGCGCACTCAACTGTTTCAGGCGACACTGTCTCCAGATTCCCAGATGCTCAATCTGCTTAAACCGGTTATACTGGAGATGAAGCTCTAGAAGGGTGGGAATGACAGGAACTGATGAATTCAGCCAATTAGATGAAAGGTCAAGGACACTTAAAGAACTCATGTTTGTTAAAACAGATGGAAATTTCCCTTCAATTGAATTGGAGCTAAGATCCAGGTGTTGGATGTTAGAAAGTGTGGTGAAGTTAAGATGAGGGGAAGTTAGATGCATCTTATCAAGCCCACACTGTGCCAAATGAAGCTCTGATAAAGAAGAAGGGATCATGTCTAGAAAGTTCCATGACAAACTAAGATTAAAGTTTGAAAGATCCAAGAATTGAAGGGAGGTCATGTTTTGGAAAAATGTGGGGAGTGGACCTTTGAAAGAATTGAAGCCAAGATCAAGGTGTTTGATGTTGGGATGTATTCTACTCGAATTAAGAGAAGAACCAAGATTAAGATTAGAAAGCCCACACCTATGCAAACTTAACTCTTTTAACGAAGGAAACATGTAAAGCTCCATGTCCCAACCACTAAGATTCAACCGACTCAAGGCAAGATGCTCGAGTGATGGAAGGCTCAAAGTCCTTATCATATCATCTGCTATCAGGTTCCAGTTTGAATTGAGATCAAGAACCTTTAAATTAGAAAGGTTGGCAATGTGAGGAGGAATAATACCTTCAAAACCAGACCAAGAGAGGTTGAGGTAGCTCAGCTGTTTGAAGGATCCAATGAACTCAGGGATCCGGCTTCCTTCAAAATCATTCCCACTCAAGTCTAAGTAGTTGAGATGCCTCAACTCTGCCAAAGAAGACTTCACCTCATTACCAACTAAGTACCTCTCTCCTTCACCATAATAGTAATCTCCTGTGAGATGAAGGCTTTCCACAGTTCCAGTGAGAGCATGACAGTGGATTCTTTCCCACTTGCAGCAGTCATTGCCAACCCATGATGACAACATTCCACCAACATCTTCAACACTCTCTTTGAACCTCAGAAGAGCAAGTCTCTCTTTTTGAGAGCAAAGGACAGTGAAATTTCCATCACCCAAACAAGTATACGTGGTTGCAACCAAGGAAACACACACAAAAATCAGATGGAGCCCCAAACCCCTCGAATTCCCCATTATCAACCCTAACTCAATGTAATTTAGAAGAAAGTTGAAGCGAAAAGATGGGTTGTTATGGTTTACTGATGTATTGTTATGATGAACGAAACTAGTTCATTTATAATGCCATGAATGAAGAAAAATGTAGTGTCATGGAAGACTTGGAAGTCAATGGACATTTGTAACCACAAAATGTATTAATTAAAAATATGATTTGGATAAAACAACAAATTTGACAAACAAGCATTTACATTTTGAAAATCAGAGGTAATCTATAATTTTCTGAAAATGATAGTTATAAATTATAAACTTGATTTTGATGTTCAATGATTTTAAAAAACTCACTACAAGAAATTTTTAATTTTTTTTAATTAGTTGACTTAACAAAGTTGATGTGTCAAGCTTAATAAAAGATAACTTTTGAAACTTTAAATTCAAAGTTTCAACTTATCTTTTGTAAAAATGCAGTCTTGTCAAATGCATTACAGTTTTATTAGACATGGCAATTTCAACATTTACTTGAAAATGTATTAGATTTTTTATTTTCAAATAGTCTAACACGAAAAATCTAAATCCTTGGCTAAAAGTGAACGGGTGAGATGGATCAAAACTTGCCAGGGTGTAATCCAATGATTTAAAAGATGTGTTTGAATATTACTACTCAATTTGTTCACAGGTAACTATACACAGTAAATCTATTTAGTTGGATTATAGACCTCACATTAAAGTTTGTTTATTTGTTTTATTTTAAACTTTGGTATGTATGAGAGATGGTGTTAATTGGATTACTAGGTTCAGGCAAAATGTCTGATCCAGTTGAATTAAACAGAATTTGGCAACAAAACTTACATTCATTGGAGGATAAAATCCGCTATCAGGAAGAGCATGTGTATCGGATACATCTGTGATTGCTGCACTGAAAAAGACCTAAAGAAACAAAATAAATAAAGCAAAGAACATGGTTAGTCATGATACAATGTATAGAAAACTTAATCCCATAATTAATAAAGGGGATGGGTCAAGTAAAAACAAAACTAAAAGACAAGGAAACTTATTAATGTTTCCTGGGTTAAAACAACATATATATAATCAGGATAAATGCAAGAAACAATATATATTCATTTATTTGTGTATTACAGCATCTCTCTTTCAATTGTTCTACTACCACATTGTACTTCAGATTTCGTTTCTTATTACACCATCATACTTTGAAAAATGTAACCAGTTATAACGTTGTCCTTCATTTTTCCACATATATGCAGTGAGAATTGCTTTGTTATGATTGGTTTGTTTTTTCTAAGTACATTTCAAGTGCTAGCTTTTTCACAATGTTCACACCAGATACAATATGCAAATTAAACTTGTTGATCCATCTGTATCATAACCGACTTAGGACAGATAATTAACAAAAAGAATGCTCAAAGCCATTCCAATACAAGCTTATGATATTTACTGACACACACTCCGAGGAGGTACTATTTCAGGTTCTTACCAATATTACAGTTATTAAATCTGAATAAAACTAGTGGTCCATACTAGAACTCACATATTTAAGGTTGTTATTCATTTCGGTTGCAACTACTGAAAGTTTGTTAAATGAAAATAAACTATCTTTTTCTGTCAAAAATGACGATAGATATCATGCAATTTACAAATATTTAAATCTCTTGATCAGTATATGTGGTTTTTGGCTATTCCCCATGACATACGTAAGTGTATTTGGCTACAGTCTAATTATTTCCAAGGAAGACTTGGAAGTCAATGAATACATCCAGGGCTATATTTCATTTTTTCTAGATCAAAGAAAGTGATTTTTGGCCAAGTCTATACCCCATGACAGAGGTAACTGTATTTGACCATGAATGTTTAATAAGATATGAATTAAGTAAAATACAATATTTGACAAAAATAATAATAATAATAATAATAATAATAATAATAATAATAATAATAATAGATATATAGATATATTTTACCTCTTTAAATCTAAAGTAACGTGCAATCATCTTTAATCTAAAATATACTTGGTATAACTAGCTTTAGAATTACAGAAATTATATCAAAAGAAGTAATAGCTTTTTCTCTTAAATTTGATACCAATATTGCTAAAAAAATTGGCATTTGGCGACCTTGTATTATTAAATTGGAACACTTTTGGGTATGGTCTAAGCCCCATGGCACACGTAAATGTACTTGGCCAGAAGTCTTCAAGTCTTCACACAAGAAATTTGAAGTCAAAAAGTAAACCCCTAATAACACGCAACAAGCTTTCATGTGGAATTTTCCATGCAACTTCTTCCTGACAATTATATTCCTCATTGCTATTATTCCACAAAAAGTAGAAGTACTATCAAGATTGCATCAGTCTAATTATCAGTCGTGAAGTAAGTATACCTCAAAATTGTTTAAATTCTCAGTTCTTATTATAAGTTACAATGTTAACTCTTGCAATTTTTAAATGTATATACTATGACAAAGATGTCACAGATTAAATCCAATGAAGGAGAAAACATTAAAAACAAACTTGAGGTCCTTGATCAATGCCATCAATTATGAAGATTGTCATGATAGATACTTTCAGCTCATAGAATACCACTTCTCAAAGAATTTACAATTGTTAAATTAGGATGACTATTGCCCCATACTAGCACATCTTTAAAGTTTTTGTTCATTTTAGTTGCAACTAGCACAATCTCTAATGTGTATAAGATGCAGCATCTGTGTTAAGGTTTACGGAAAGTTCATTACAGGAAAATAGAAACTGTCTTTTTCTGTCAAAATGACATTAGATATCATGAAAACCTTTTTTTCTTATAGTCACAGCAGTCATGGAAGACATGGCAGTGATAAGATAATTAATATCCACAAACTTGTATTTTTGGTCTAAGGCTATTTTCGTTTTCTCTGGATCAAAATAAGTGGTTTTGACCAAGTCAAGTAGCATTTGTATTCACGATTCCTTGTCAATTACAAGTCACTGTCCAAGACTTGGAAAGTTGGAAGTCAATGGACAGTTGGTACCACAAACTGGTATGCTCGGATCTGGACTAATTTTCGTTCTTTCTTTTTTTTTTTTTTTTTTTTGTGTGGAATTTGAGTCAACAAAGTAAACTTCAGTTTAACTGTTTAAGGTTTAGTGGTTTACGATCAAGAAAATAACTTTCTGATTAATTGACTTTAACAAAGTTGATCTTTCTGCAGTGGTGGCCTCAATTCACCATATTAGCAAAAGAATTCTCATCCGATGAGAGATTCAATAACATCAACAAGTCACTTGAAACACCACATAAGCATAACTACATAAGACCACTAGGTGTCCAATTCACCAAACTCAGCAAGAACAATCACCATAAATTGCATACATCATTACATCCTGATTGGAAAAGATCGGTTCACTTTCTTGAAAACCATGATAAACAAACAAGCTTTTTCATGCTAATCATACACCAAGTTCATTCTATTAGATATGTAATCTCAACTTTCGTGAACGTGTTCAAAGCAGAACAAAAGAAAGAAATGCACATAAGACATCATGAAAAAGTGAACTGGAAGCACAAGTTTAAGGACACCAAAAAACATATGAGGTACATGGTGATCTAGCACATGTGCAACTATGCATATAGCAGCCAATAATCATCACTGCAGAAATTACCCAGAAGAAGCGATATATAACAATTTCAATTGTAGAAAATGCTTTAACAGCATGTGAAGAAGAACCAATTCCAAATATAGCAGAATTACAAAAATATGTTTTTTTAATCAATTTACTCATAGTAAACAGATGCAAGAGCAAATAGAGATGCCTTTCATGAGCATGGGACACAAATTTAAGTACCAAAGGGTCTTCTGAGAAGCAGGGGAAGTAATTGAGTTTTAAGAATTTCCTCCCTTAGGTTTGACGTTAATTCTACAATTAGGAGCTACAAGTGTGGTGCAAAACAGAGGATATCACTATCAGCTTATATGCATCGTTTTAAACAGCTATAAATTTTTATATTCTTTGGGTTACAGGTCCCAATTTGAGTGAGAAATTGAATTAGGTCAGATAGAAACATAAAAAGCATAGGTGGATCATTCCCAAAACGATATATCTACTTCAATTCAATTGGATTATTTTACAAACGAAGACATAAAAGCAACGTATCAACAACGCTAAATTACTATCTTCTTCGGTTCTTTGTCTCATAGGTCCTGATTTGTGTGTTTTGTAGCATACTCAGAATTTTGTAGAAAGAAAATAGAGCAAGTTCTTGAAATCTACAGAATTAGGTCAATCACAAAAAGGAATGGGAAAACTTACCAAGTGAGCACATGACTCAGGAATCGAAAAGATGACTCGGCAATGTCTTTTTCCCGTAATTCACTACTTCCCGGCGGCGAGGGATGATGGTGAGAGAAAACGATGGCGGAAATTATTTTAAGAGTAAATTACAAGTCTGGTCCCCTTGGTGTACTCAAGATGTCAGTTTTGTCAAGTTTCTTTTTGTTACCAGTTTGTCCTCATGGTTTCATTTTGTTACGGATATGGTCCATTTAGTAAAATGTATGCTAAATCACATATATAAGATGAGTTTGACAATGAGCTTTCTAGAACTTTGGCTTTTAATTTTTTTTGGGAAAACTCAAATTTAAGAAAACATTTTGTTTAAAGTACGAGTTTAAAGCTTTTATTTTTAAAACAAAAAGCTCTTAATTCAAAAACTAACTTTTATATTTTATGTGATTTTACATCTTTTAAAAAGTTATAAGTACTACCGTCAAACACTTCTATATAAATAAGAGCTACATTCCAACTATTTTTCTAAATATATCCATGGTCCTAATATGATATCCAAGACTATGATTTTCGTCAATAAACCAGTTCTTCATTCGGACTATTCTCGTGTAACATCCTCGTAATGATGTTACAATAATAAAAACTAATTAAAAAGGAGATGACGTGATGTTCGGTTACCACACATGAAAAATATGAACATTTATAAATATTTAGGTATATTCTATGATTTTTATTTGTAATCGTTATATTAAATTTTGAGATTTGTAGCAACTTAATACATAAAAGAATACTAGGTTAAAAAGTTAAGATAATGCAAAAAGTTGGGACCAAAATGAAAGTTCTGAAAATTATTGGTCAATTGCCAATTAATAAGGGAATTTGGGAAATAGAAAACAAATTCAAAATTTCTTTTTTCGAAGCTTGAGGGTATCAATACTAACGAGGAACTAGAGAGAAAGCTGAAATTAAGATGTAAATAAGAGAAATGATATGGAAAATGCAATGAAATAGAGTGGCTTCGAGGAGGAGAAGAAGAAATTGATATTTTGGTGTCAGTGGTGATGGTATGCGTCGACATTGGTCTAGCTGGTGGTGATTTCGCCTCTGTGGTGGTCGAAGACGATAATGCTCAACCACTCATACATTTTAAATTCTTTAATATGCATCAATGGTTAATGGTGACATTCAATATAAATATCTTCTGATTGATATTTTGTTATTTTGGTTGCAAGTTAAAAAAAAAGGGGGGGGGGGGGGAATTGGTAGGGAATGTAGTCCTTGTTCCCGTATGCAAAACCCCATTTCTAATACATGCCTCTATCCTCGCCCCTTCTAATCCCAGATGGATTCGGTGGAAGAATCCATGTTAAGTACTCGGGAAATTTTATGTATCTATTTGGTAAAAACTTTCAAACATTAAGCATTCATAAATCTTAGAATCATAAAATAATATAAACAATAATCATGACAATTACAAAGTCCAACTATTCATTTTCATAGATGACAAATAAGAAAATAAGATTATCACAAAAAATTAACTATTAATTCTCATGTTCATTATGAAACTAAAATAAAGAACAACTATAATTTTCACTCTCATATTATTGTTTAAAATTCTTTCATCATCAATCATCAATCATCATTATATCTTCGTAATTTAAGAATTGAAATCAACAAAAATATGCAGTGTTACTTAAGATGATTCCAAATTGTATTAATCGTTTGTTTTTTTGTTTGTTTCAACAACCTCACAATCTACAATTGTTGTCTTGTTAGATGGAACATGAGAATTAATATCTCTAGATATTGATGGTGTAGACCCATTACTTTCCCAAATCGTAGAATGAACATCATCAATAACATTTTGTAGAGAATGCTCTTCAATCTTTCAACAAAGTACCTACAAAGTATAAACAGTTAACTGTCAACTAAAAGTAAACTTATCAAATAAACAATTAAGGATTGATCATATAAATTAACTTTCAAATAGTCAAATATTAGTCTAATTTTTGGGTTTTCACCTGAGCATTAAACTAATCAAATAAACTAAATGTTAACTAATAAATAACTGGGTTTTAAGTTACTATAGTTAGTAGTAGGGGTGTGCACCAAACTGCATGAACCGCCTGCACCGCAACGCATAATATGGTTTTGAAACTCGTGGTGCAGTTCGCAGTTCGTAATTTTTGTAAACCATAATATGCGATGCGGTTTGCGGTTTATAGTCACAAAATCACGGTTCAAACTGCACCGCACTACACGATATATATATATATATATATATATATATATATATATATATATATATATATATATATATATATATATATATATATATATATATATATATATATATATATATATATATATATATATATATATATATATATATATATATATATATATATATATATATATATATATATATATATATATATATATATAATGAGAACGCCTAAAAGTTGAGAATGTGAGAACACATCACAGTCATCTAAATATTCATATCTAAGGCTAGGATCAATTTGTCATATATATCGATTATAAACTAATTGAACCAACTTGTAAATTTAAAATATTCATCAATGGTATCAAGGGAATTACAATTTTTGTTTTCCATAGAATTAGCTTGTTAAATATAGCATTTATTGGAACAAATTAACTTTCTCTCTAGTTCACCTACAATATCTCACTATCCCCTCTAATCTCTTTATCTCTCTTTTGTAAATTAATTTGTCTTTCTCTCTTTCTCTTTTATTATCAACCTTTCATCACCACCAAGCCATCTAGGGCTTTTGATAACCATATTGCCTACACACCATTTGTGTAACATCATGCCACCATCATCATGAAGATCCGCAGGCCTTGATCATAAATAATCTCTCACAACCACCAACAACACCAAACTTTCTTCTACTATATTGGTTCTTACTGAAGCCTCTTATACTACACTAATTTCCACAAACACTTGATTAGTTCATTACAATATATTAGATAATAAGAGCCTCTTCCACGCACTATCTACATGATACATATGTACAACATTTGAGGCGCAACAAAAAAATGTTTATCGAGTGTTTGACATCACTCTCATCAACTATCTTTATAACATAGTGCAAATTGGGATGCTGGAAAGACAAACGCTATATTTTTTAGAAATTAGACACAATCATTCTTAACGAAAGGCCTAACATATTCGGTTTGACAATTTACTGTCTTTGATGACACTTTAATACAAATAACAACTAAAAGCTTAGTTGGAAATGAATTTATAATTTTTCGAGATAAAATAGTATTCCATATTTTGTACATATTAACAAATAACAATTTATACATAATTCGAAAAGTAAGCTGATTTATGTGGTACATATGTCATATTTTGCAATACGGATGTCATATTTTGTAGTACGGATGCCATATGCATGGTACGAATATCATATTTCACAATACGCCTATCATAAAAGGTATAATTTTTCACAAGAAATACATGAATTCGTATTCCTATCCTGCAAACAAGGATTTCACAAGAGTGACATATAAAATGGGATTTCACAAAATTCTCATTTTTTTTGCTTAAATAAGGGTCTATTTTTACGATTCAACAACTATTTCACACGTTGGATCTATAAAATTTGTAGCGATTTTGGAAAAACTTAAAAGAATTTCCTAATCCTTGAAAAGATTAAATAAACTAGCTTAATTTGTCTTTTCCTCTAATTGTATCCCTAATGTTAGCTTTTTCTAAAGTTTTTTACCATTTAAAGAAAACTTTTGAAAAGATTTCTACCATCGGAGATGAAAGCTTTTTTTAAGAATCACTACAACCATATAATAAACTCAAACATTTTAACCCTCTTATAAATATTGTTCATTTTGGCCATTTCATCTCATAACAACTTATTTATACCCTAGTCATATGTGGATATTAATATTTTTATTGATTATTCTATTTGATTAAATATACAAAATATGACAAAAAATTATAGAAATGTATATTATAAAATTTTATTTTCAAAATTTTCAAATGATACAAATACCAAATATTAAAAAAAAACATTACTATAACATACTATTTAAGCATTTTTTATTGATATGTTTACTGGGTTTTTAATACGCGTATTGCGGCGGTAGTTTAAACATAATTTTTGCAATATAATATGTTTTGGCGCCTTAAGACATTACACTTCAAGTGCACTATAACTTTCAAAAAAATATATTATTAAGACATTACACTTTAAAAATATAACCTACTTGTACATTGCATTTTCTTTTCCTATTTACGCATTAAACTTTGAAACTCTAAATGATTATAACATTGTACTTTTTAGGATTTAATCTATGAAGATATTATTCTTTTACTATAACCAAAATAAAAATTACGTATATAACTTACAGTTATAACGACATACTTTCATGGGAAATTATTATCCACTAGTCATTTATAAATTACACTTATATGATCATACTTCCATTATTCCTAGATGAGGCAATGTACCTTCAAAACAACACACACTTATCCAAATACAAAAGAATGTTTTATTTCCATAATTGGTGTATTTTTTTGAAATATAATGTATTAATAAGAAAAAAACAAAAACTATATGCTATAAATGGGTAGATTTTCAAAAATACATTGTCCTTATAAGAAAAAATAAAGAGTCAAATATTCTCAAAGAAACAAAATAAAATTAGGATGTTATAATACGAAATAAATAAAAATATGTCATCCTAAAAACCCCCTTCAAGTTATCTCAAATTGTAGAAATAGAGTGCATCCTTAAAATTACCTTAATTTGTAGTGCATAATGATACATGTAGAATACACATTGATTTGTCTATCATAAAATAAATAAGTTGATTGTATTTTAAACATCAAACCAATTAAAATGTCCATTTTCCAACATAAAAATATAAATTAATTGTTTTCTTATCCCTTGTTTGTTATTCAATTCGAAAGAACACGATGAAAGATGCCCTAATCCTTTATAAATTACACTTATATGATCATACTTCCATTATTCCTCGATGAGGCAATGTACCTTCAAAACAACACACACTTATCCAAATACAAAAGAATGTTTTATTTCCATAATTGATGTATTTTTTTGAAATATAATGTATTAATAAGAAAAAAACAAAAACTATATGCTATAAATGGGTAGATTTTCAAAAATACATTGTCCTTACAAGAAAAAATAAAGAGTCAAATATTCTCAAAGAAACAAAATAAAAGTAGGATGTTATAATACGAAATAAATAAAAATATGTCATCCTAAAAAACCCCTTCAAGTTACCTCAAATTGTAGAAATATAGTGCATCCTTAAGATTACCTTAATTTGTAGTGCATAATGATACATGTAGAATACACATTGATTTGTCTATCATAAAATAAATAAGTTGATTGTATTTTAAACATCAAACCAATTAAAATGTCCATTTTCCAACATAAAAATATAAATTAATTGTTTTCTTATCCCTTGTTTGTTATTCAATTCGAAAGAACACGATGAAAGATGCCCTAATCCTTTATAAATTACACTTATATGATCATACTTCCATTATTCCTCGATGAGGCAATGTACCTTCAAAACAACACACACTTATCCAAATACAAAAGAATGTTTTATTTCCATAATTGATGTATTTTTTTGAAATATAATGTATTAATAAGAAAAAAACAAAAACTATATGCTATAAATGGGTAGATTTTCAAAAATACATTGTCCTTACAAGAAAAAATAAAGAGTCAAATATTCTCAAAGAAACAAAATAAAAGTAGGATGTTATAATACGAAATAAATAAAAATATGTCATCCTAAAAAACCCCTTCAAGTTACCTCAAATTGTAGAAATATAGTGCATCCTTAAGATTACCTTAATTTGTAGTGCATAATGATACATGTAGAATACACATTGATTTGTCTATCATAAAATAAATAAGTTGATTGTATTTTAAACATCAAACCAATTAAAATGTCCATTTTCCAACATAAAAATATAAATTAATTGTTTTCTTATCCCTTGTTTGTTATTCAATTCGAAAGAACACGATGAAAGATGCCCTAATCCTTTATAAATTACACTTATATGATCATACTTCCATTATTCCTCGATGAGGCAATGTACCTTCAAAACAACACACACTTATCCAAATACAAAAGAATGTTTTATTTCCATAATTGATGTATTTTTTTGAAATATAATGTATTAATAAGAAAAAAACAAAAACTATATGCTATAAATGGGTAGATTTTCAAAAATACATTGTCCTTACAAGAAAAAATAAAGAGTCAAATATTCTCAAAGAAACAAAATAAAAGTAGGATGTTATAATACGAAATAAATAAAAATATGTCATCCTAAAAAACCCCTTCAAGTTACCTCAAATTGTAGAAATATAGTGCATCCTTAAGATTACCTTAATTTGTAATGCATAATGATACATGTAGAATACACATTGATTTTTCTATCATAAAATAAATAAGTTGATTGTATTTTAAACATCAAACCAATTAAAATGTCCATTTTCCAACATAAAAATATAAATTAATTGTTTTCTTATCCCTTATTTGTTATTCAATTCGAAAGAACACGATGAAAGATGCCCTAATCCTTTATAAATTACACTTATATGATCATACTTCCATTATTCCTAGATGAGGCAATGTACCTTCAAAACAACACACACTTATCCAAATACAAAAGAATGTTTTATTTCCATAATTGGTGTATTTTTTTGAAATATAATGTATTAATAAGAAAAAAAACAAAAAATATATGCTATAAATGGGTAGATTTTCAAAAATACATTGTCCTTACAAGAAAAAATAAAGAGTCATATATTCTCAAAGAAACAAAATAAAGTAGGATGTTATAATATGAAATAAATAAAAATATGTCATCCTAAAAAACCCCTTCAAGTTACCTCAAATTGTAGAAATAGAGTGCATCCTTAAGATTACCTTAATTTGTAGTGCATAATGATACATGTAGAATACACATTGATTTGTCTATCATAAAATAAATAAGTTGATTGTATTTTAAACATCAAACCAATTAAAATGTCCATTTTCCAACATAAAAATATAAATTAATTGTTTTCTTATCCCTTATTTGTTATTCAATTCGAAAGAACACGATGAAAGTGTGCTGAAGTTAAGATGAAGGGAAGCTAGATGCATCTTATCGAGCCCACACTCTGACAAATGAAGCTCTGATAAAGAAGAAGGGATCATGTCTAGAAAGTTCCATGACAAACTAAGATTAAAGTATGAAAGATCCAAGAATTGAAGGGAGGTCATGTTTTGGAAAAATGTGGGGAGTGGACCTTTGAAAGAATTGAAGCCAAGATCAAGGTGTTTGATGTTGGCAAGTATTCTACTCGAATTAAGAGAAGAACCAAGATTAAGATTAGAAAGTCCACACCAACGCAAACTTAACTCTTTTAATGAAGGAAACATGTAAAGTTCCATGTCCCAACCACTAAGATTCAACCAACTCAAGCATGGAACTTTACATGTGAGGAGGAATAATACCTTCAAAACCAGCAAGAGAGAAGTTGAGGTAGCTCAGCTGTTTGAAGGATCCAATGAACTCCGGGATCCGGCTTCCCCAGAAATCATTCCAACTCAAGTCTAAGTAGTTGAGATGCCTCAACTCTGCCAAAGAAGACTTCACCTCATTACCAACTAAGTACCTCTTTCCTTCACCATCATAGTAATCTCCTGTGAGATGAAGGCTGTTAACATTTTCGGTGAGAGCATGACAGTGGATTCTTTCCCACTTGCAGCAGTCATTGCCAACCTATGATGACAACATTCCACCAACATCTTTCACGCTCTCTTTCAACCTCAGAAGAGCAAGTCTCTTTTTCTGGAAGCAAATGACAGTGAAATTTCCATCACCAAAACAAGTATATGTGGTTGCAACCAAAGAAACAAACGAAAATGAGATAGAGCCCCAAACCCCTCGAATTCCCCATTATTAGCCCTAATTCAGTTCAATTTAGAAGAAAGTTGAATTGGAAAGGTGGGTTGTTACGATGAACTGATGGATTGTTATGATAAATAAACTAGTTCATTTATAATGCCATGAATGAAGAATAATGCACTGCCATGGAAGACTTGGAAGTCAATGGACATTTGTATCCACATAATGCATTACTGTGGGCCTAGGCTATTTCTCTTTTTCTCTTGATCAAAATAAGTGGTTCATGTTCATGTCTATTCTCCATCGCAGATGCAATTGTATTTTACCACAATTCGTTAAAAATATTATTTGGATAGCACACAAAATTTGAAAACAAGCTTTACATTTTAAAAACCAAAGGTAGTCCACAATTTTCTGTAAATGATAGTTATACAATATAAACTTGACTTGATGTTCAATGATTTTACAAAACTAACTACAAAATTACGGGTTTTTTTATTAGTTGAGTTAATAAAGTTGACGTGTCAAGCTTAATAAAAATTAACTTTTGTAACTATAAATTCAAAGTTTCATTTTATCTTTTGTAAAAAAAGTAGTCTTGTCAAATGCAATACAATTTTATTAGATAAATGACAATTACGAACTATTTATTTGAAATTGGGTTAGATTTTTCATTTTTAAATGGTCTAAACAGGTAAAATTTCAAAACTAGGTAAAAGTGAAATGTGGGATGGGTCAACCAGGTCAAACGTACTGAAACGTGCCCAGGGTGTAATCCAATGCTTTAAAAGATGTGTTTGAAGATTACTAGTCAATTTGTTCACCGGTAATGATACATAAGCGATATGTTTAGTTTAATTATAGACCTCACATCAAAGTAGTCCCCCCAAGTTCATGTATTTGCTTTATTAACACTCTTTACCATTGTAGCATGAGACCTTCTGTTCCATAATATCACATGCAACATTAAACTTTGTTTGTTTGTTTTATTTTAACTTTGTTATGTATGAGACATTGTGTTTATACAATTACAAGGTTTAGACAAAATGTCTGATACAGTTGAATTGAACAGAATTTGACAATAAAAATGATCAAAAGAAACATGTGTATCAAATACAACTCTGATTATTTATTTTGGTTGCAACTAGTGAGATCTCTAATGTCTACATGCAGGGGCGGAAAACAAGCACTAAAACTAGGGGAGCCAAAACAAAAACATCAAAACATAACCATATAAATAAGTTTAATTTGGTTTAACGTTATGACATATCACAAATTTTACCGAAGTAAAGAAGTTTGAAATATTCTTACATTGCTTGTATAAGTGGAACTCGCATCAACATTAACTCGCTAAGCCACAAAAAATTGTAAAATACTTGATGGTTGTTACAATTACTTAATCGTAGTAAATATTTTTAAGAAAAATTAAACATTTTGTTGATATTTAATTGTCCTTTTACTACACCGAAATAAGCAATATAAATGTATAGAAGATTTTATGATTTTCAAAAAGAAGTTTTGATATTGATAAAATGCTTTATATTAGAATGCTTAATTGCCTAATTGGTCTAATTTATGTTAAAAAAAATATGAACATAAAATCTAATAAAACTATTTACGTGATTAAATTCAAATTAAAAATCAAAATATAAAGGAGGGGGTGTACACCCCATATAAGTGGTAAGATAGTTATAGAAAATTGTGGAATATTGATTTTAAGAAAGGAATAGCATGGGAAGCTGTAGACCCACGTAAAGAAACACATTAGCAACAGAAAACAACTATCTATGTTATATAAGCTGGCTTCACTTTTCAGGCTCCAAACTCTTCAGAATTTTTAGTGTATTAATGGACTGATATTTGAACTATACTAAAACTAATACTTAGAAGCATAAAAAGCGGGGAGGCCATGCCCCCCCCCCCCCCCCCCCCCCCAAGGCCCTAATAGCCTTCCGCCCATGTCTACAAGATGCAATATCTGTGTTGACATTTACAAAAAGTCTTTTTCTGTCAAAAATGATGATATATACAATTTACAAATATTTAATTTTTATCTCTTGATCAATATATGTGGTTTTTGTCTATTCCCAATGACTTACGTAATTGTATTTGGCTGGAATCTACTTATTGTCATGGAAGACTTGGAAGTCAGTGAAATACATCACTGATAGTGAAATGATAATGACCATCTTATCTTGTGATTTCATCCAACAGCATAATGTGCAGGTTGGTTTGAAGAAAGTGGGGATCAACAAAGAAATACAAATGTAAAACAATAAATGGATAGTAACATTGGAAGACTTGAAAGTCAATGGAAAGTTGGTGACCACAAACTTAAACTATAAACTTCAGTTTAGCGGATTAAGGTTTACAAAAATAAATTGCAAAAAAATAACTTTTTGATTATCTGAGTTTAACAAAGTTGATGCTTCAAGCCCCAAAAGAAGACAAGTTCTAAAACTTCAAAACTAAATTCTCATATGGTATTATTCGCACAATTAACTTATCCCTTACAATACTTTTGGACAAGGCATTTTCATCTCACTGGTACAGGACTTCATAAACCATTCTATATAAATTTGTTAGTCTGGAAGTACCACCTCTATGTATGTGTAATTGTTTATCGGTGTATTCATATGATGTAGTGTACCAGTTTCAATACAAAACCTAATCTGGTAATATTGGGAGCAATTACATCCGTATCATATAATGTGAAGCTGAGTAAAATTATGCATACATAAATATATAACAATTTCAATTGTAGAAACGGCTTTCACAGCATATAAAGAAGAATCAACTCCAAATATAGCAGAATTACAAAAATATGTTTGTTTATTCAATTTTCTCAGGCACTCCAAGGGCAAGGAGGTACTGATTTTAGGTTCTTTACCAAATTTACAGTTGTTAAATTAGAATAGCTATTACTCTATACTAGAACTCACATCTTTAAAGTTTTTATTCATTTTAGTTGCAACTAGCACGATCTCTAATGTGTATGAGATGCAAACATCTGTGTTAATGTTTACAGAAAGTTCATTACAGGAAGATAGAAACTGTCTTTTTCTGTCAAAATGACACTAGATATCATGAAAACCTTTTTGTCTTATACTCACAGCAGTCATGGAAGACATGGAAATGATAAGATAATTAATATCCACAAACTTGTATTCAAGATTACTTGTCAATTAGAAGTCATTGTACAAGACTTGGAAGTCAATAGACAAATTGTAACCACAAGCTGGTATGCTCTAGATCTGGAATATTTTTATTTTTCTTGTGGAATTTGAGTCAACAAAGTAAACGCCCAAATAACACGGACACACAAAAGTAGTCCCATGATTGATGAACCAAGAATCTTTCTTGTAAAATTTTCCATGCAACTTTTTCCTAGCAAATAAATTCCTAGAATACCACTTTTCAAAGAATTTCTACATATACCCTCTAACTTCCATTTTATCCTCACTTGGTCCTCTAAGTTACTTCTTTATGAAATTATATATGGTATCATTTAGGGGTGACAGTTCCAACCCATTTATAGGTAAATGGACTAACCTGTGTCATTATTCATATCTAATGGGTCAAATAGGTCAACAGGGTTCCAAAACTTATTAAAATGCATTAAACCTCGTGAACGATTTTATTAAAATTTTGAAGGTTAATATTTTACATTTTTATATAAATTTGTAATAAGCTTCCTGGAAGTATTTACCAACTAAAATAGGATATTCATATATTTATATAATAAAGCTTTTATAAAACCCATTACTGAACCAATGAAAAAAAACAATATACAAACATTGAATTATTTTTCTTCCTTAAGTCAATGAAATAATGATTCGATGGAAAAATGATAGAAAATAATCAACTATACAAATATGCTTTAAGATAAATTTTCATAATTACGGGTAAAATCAATTTAAAAGAAGCTTCGAGATGGTGAATCAATATCTGTTCAACTAATTGCTAAATATGTAAAAAAAAAAAAAAAAAAAAAAAAAAAAAAAAAAAAAAAGTAAAATGGGCATATAATTATTTTACAATTATTTTTGGTGCTCTCTTTCTCTTAGAAATAATGTTGATTTTATTAAATAAAAATGTTGTTATTTATCTATTTAAATTCATTTAAATGTCTATATATACAAACTAAACAAAACTCGCATCTTAAGGTTGTTATTCATTTCAGTTGCAAATGTGCCATCTCTAACATGTACAAGATGAAAATAAACTGTCTTTTTCTATCAAAAATGATGGTAGATATCATGAAACTTTTTAGTCTTATACTCATAGCTCTAGTGACATTTACTTATCATCGTGGAGAACATGGAAATTAATAGACAATCCATATCCACAAACTTGTATTTTTCGGTCTTGGGCTATTTTTTTCTATTGATCAACATAAGTGGTGCAAGTATATTTGACTACAAATGCTTAACCGTCAATTACAAGTCATTATACAAGACTTGGAAGTCAATGGATGCTTTGCACCCACAAATTGGTATGTTGTGGGCCTGGCCTATGTTTCTTTCTCACAATCAAAATTAAGTGGTTTACACAACACGATAGTTGGCATGGAATATATATATATATATATATATATATATATATATATATATATATATATATATATATATATATATATATATAACCTTTGTAAATCTAAAATAAGTTACGATCATCTTTTAATCTAATATATAGTTAATATAACTCGCTTTAAAAATTACATAAATTATATCAAAAAAGTAATAGTTTTTTCAATTGAATTTGATACCAATACGGTTACAACTTTTTGGCTTTTAGAGAATTGGTGTTATTGAATTGGAAAACTTTTGGGTATGGTTTATGCCTCATGGCACACGTAAATGTATTTGGTCATAAGTTTCCAGTCTTCACAAAAGGAATTTGAAGTCAACAAAGCAAACCCCAAATAACACATAGACACAAAAATAGTGTATAATTGATGCACCAAGAATCTTTCTTGTGGAATTTCCAAGCAACTTCTCCCCAACAAATAAATTCCTCTTTGCTATTATTCCATGAAAAACAAATCTACTATCACAATTCATCAGTCTAATTATCAATGTCATAAAGCAAGTATATTTAGATAAACATTGTTTGATGTTCTCAACCCTTGTTAGTTATTATATGTATAATATTGCAATGTTACGTCTTGTAATTTTTAAAAATATACTGTGATAAAAATGCCACATATGAAATCCAATGAAAGAGAACAAAAATTAAAAACAAACATGATAGCCTTGATCAATGCCATAACTTATGAAGATTGTCATGATGCATAATTTCATCTCATAGGACACCACTTCTAAAAGAATTTCCACGTTAATATTCAACTTTGATTAGACAAGAAAACTGACCCTCTAACATGATATGGAGGATAAGAGTTTGATCACAAAGAGCCTTAATCTCTAATTGATGCATTGAAAATTTTCCTAAAGAAACAAAATAAATAAAGGAAAAAGAGAAGGTTAGTCATGACAAGAAAATGTCCTAGGTTGAACCAATATAAATAATTAAACACATAACTAATGCATATAGAAGAGCTTTTTAACATGTCCTAGGTTGAACCAATATAAATAATTAGGGATAAATGCAAGAAATAATGTATATTTTCATTTATTTGTGTATTATAGCATCTCCCTTTGTTTGTTCTATCTACTACACCATTGTCCTTTGAAAATGTACCAAGTTATAACATTGTACCTAAATTCTTTTTCTTAGTAGCTTACTTTTTACAATGTTCACATCCGATACATTATGCAAATTAAACTTGTTGAGTCATTTGTAATATAACCGACTCAGCAATGCAGATTTTTAAGACAAAAAATGCTCAAAAGAATTCCAATACACGCTTATGATATTTCCAGAGATGCACTCTATTGATTTTGGGTTCTTTACCAAATTTACAATTATTAAATTTGAATAAAACTATTGCTGCATGCTACAACTCAAATCTTTGAGGTTGCTAGTTGTTATTCGTTTCAGTTGCAACTATTGTGATCTCTAATGTGGAAGCCAATGAATACTTTGTATCCACAGACTTGTAGTCTTTTTATTCCTGGCTACTTTTTTGTTTTTTCTAGATCAATTTAAGTGGTTTTTGGTCAAGTCTATTGCCCATGACAGAGGTAACTGTATCAGTGTATTCATATGATGTAGTGTACCATTAACAATACAAAACCTAATCCGGTAATATTGGGAGCAATTACATCCATATCATATAATGTGAAGCTGAGTAAAATTATACATACATAAATATATAACAATTTCAATTGTAGAAACTGCGTTCACAGCATATAAAGAAGAACCAACTCCAAATATAGCAGAATTACAAAAATATGTTTGTTTATTCAATTTTCTCAGGCACTCCAAGGGCAAGGAGGTACTGATTTTAGGTTCTTTACCAAATTTACAGTTGTTAAATTAGAATAACTATTACTCCATACTAGAACTCACATCTTTAAAGTTTTTATTCATTTTAGTTGCAACTAGCACGATCTCTAATGTGTATGAGATGCAAACATCTGTGTTAATGTTTACAGATTGTTCATTACAGGAAAATAGAAACTGTCTTTTTCTGTCAAAATGACCCTACATATCATGAAACCTTTTAGTCTCATACTTGCAGCAGTCATGGAAGACATGGAGATGATAAGATAATTAATATCCACAAACTTGTATTCAAGATTACTTGTCAATTAGAAGTCACTGTACAAGACTTGGAAGTCAAGGGACAAATTGTAACCACAAACTGGTATGCTCTGGATCTGGAATATTTTTATTTTTCTTGTGGAATTTGTATCAACAAAGTAAACCCCCAAATAACACGGACACACAAAAGTAGTCCCATGATTGATGAACCAAGAATCTTTCTTGTAAAATTTTCCATGCAACTTCTTCCTAGAATACCACTTTTCAAAGAATTTCTACATATACCCTCAACTTTCATTTTATTCTCACTTGGTCCTCAAAGTTACTTCTTCATGAAATTATATATGGTATCATTTAGAGGTGACAGTTTCAACCCACTTATAGGTAAATGGACTGACCTGTGTCATTCTTCATATCTACCGGGTCTAATAGGTCGACGGGGTTCCAAAACTTATTTAAATGCATTAAACCTCGTGAACGGTTTTATTAAAATTTTAAAGGTTAATATTTTACATTTTTAAATAAATTTTTAATAAGCTTCCTGGAAGTATTTACCAACTAAAATAGGATATTCATATATTTATATAATAAAGCTTTTATAAAACCCATTACTGAACCAATGAGAAAAAAACAATATACAAACATTGAATTATGATTTTTAAGGCCGATGTTTCCTATACTCATCTATGTAACGAATGTTATGAATTTTTCAAATCTACATGTGAATATCAACCATAATCTCGTTCGTATAAATTTTTATTGTTCTTTCATATATCTATTAGTGTTTAAAAATTAAAACATATCTCCCAATGCATACGCATTGAGGAGACCTTTTATCATCACGTTTGCTTTATTTATCTTCTATCTCCATTTGATCTGACTATGCTATATCTTTCATTCAAATGGATGCTTTTCTGTTCATATTATGCTTTTCCTTGTAAATTCTTGTTATCTTGTAAAACATGTTATTGCAGTTCTACCATTACTATTGGAACCACCTTACTTTAACGGTTAAGACAAATGGTCACAAGAGGTGCACACGGATACTTGATATTTGTTGGTCCAGAAGGACCACATTTATATATGTGTATATGTATTCTAGTGTGTTTGTATTTGTATCAATGTACATGTATATATGTATTTGTATGTATATCAATATATATATAATTAGTCTACCAACAGTAACTACAACATGTTTAACATCAGTACATCACACATAACACATTTCATACAAGTACAACATAACATTTCAGGTGTACTAACCTTTAAAAGATGCTTCCTAGAGGAGGCTTCAATTCACCATACGTAGTTGCCAAACTTTTCTCATCTGTGAGACATTCAATAAAATCAACAAGTCGCCTGAAAAACCACACCACAGCAGCAATAAGCATAAAATAATACCACTGGTGCAGGTTATATAGTTTATTAATTTATAGCATTTCAGCATGAATCAAGAAGACGGCAACAAATTCACAAATAGTCAACTTGTATTAAGAGCAAGATCTAGGTAAAGCATAGTAAATCATTATTAATACTAGAATATCAGCACTTTCATTCTAAGAAAATTGACAGTGGTATTCATTAATGCTTACGTAAAAGGAAAAAAAATAAAATTAAAGAAGTTGAGTATTGTGTTAGCCTAGTTTCAACATCAGCCACTTGGTATGTTGACAGTTTCCAGGTGACAAGAATCAAACTAACCACCGAGATGAAATCTCATATGCAAAACATTTTCATTTGTGGAAACTGCTTCCATAGCATATGAAGAAGACCCAGTTCTAGACTTAGCAGCATTACAAAAGACATTTTCTTCCAATATCTCTGAAAATAAACAGGTTTAAGAGCAAATCGAGAGTTATTTTGTGAACACTGATCAAAATAGAAGATTGGTTGATACAATACAATACAACCACTTTAAGTACCAAACAATCTACAGAGAAGTAGGGGAACTAATTCAGTTTTAAGCATTTCCTCCCACAAAAGTAATAACAGATAATGTATTTTAGAGTATATATACCATCAGGAGCTGCAAGTGTATTGCAGAACAGAGGTCGTCACCATCAGCATATAAGTATCATTTTAAACAATGCTAAATTTCTATCTTCTTTGCCTTACAGGTCCCAATGTGTGACGATTAGGTCAGACTGAAATTTGAAAACATAGATGAATCATTTTCCCCATAGGACATATGTACGTTAATGCATCTGGATAAATTTGCACATAAAAACATATATGCATCGTTTTTAATAGCGTTAACTTGCTTTCTTCTTAGTATTACAGGTCCCAATTTGTGTGTTTTGTGTTTTGTATCAAGTCCAGAATTTTGTAAAAAAACAAACAGAGCAAGTTCATGAAATCAATAAGATTAGGTTAGATGGAAAAAAGAATCGGAAAACTTACCAAGCGAGCGTCGACGATTCGGGAATCGAGAAGGAGAAAGGCGAATCGGAAATCGAGGCTTCGCCTTTTCCGTGTACTGAACTGCTTCACTGATGGTGAGGGAAAGCGAATCATTTTGAGAGGAACCGATGTTTGGGGAATTTTTTCAATACTAAGTTACAAATTTGGTCCTTTTGTATAGTCAAAATGACAGATTTATTCCATATTTAGTTTTTGTTACAAGTTTGTCCTTGTGGTATCATTTTGTATTGGATATGCTCCATATATTGTGTAATCTAACTACTCTATTGTAGTTTTTTATAATTTTTAATGACTATTTTTCCCTTGAACCAAACCTAAAATATGATATACCACATAGACCAAATTTGCAATTAATTCATATTATTATTATTATACTTCTTTTGTGAAATATAACGTATTTTGTATGTAACCATACCGTAAGCTAGACAATAAATCAAATGGCTATAACAATGTTGCATCAAGTTTAAACAAACAAATCCTAAATTGCAACACCAATCACTCCATTTAAGACTCGAAAATCTTAGTTTATGTTTAAACCATTAAGATAATAACGGTGGATCGCTTCTAGAAGTTTGTGAATGGGTATCATAATATTTTTCCCATAAAAAAATCACAAACCCAATATAGAGACAATCTCTATAAATTTATTCCTTTGACGATCTTTAATGTAGGAGTCAATGTATTAATGTTCTTTAAATAATCATCATGATTTACAAGAATAAATTCACAGCATTTAGATGTCCAAGCATGAATTCTGGCGCATACATATACACATAGGAAGCAAAGAGATTCAATTTGGTTTCAACTAAGTTGGTAAAAGATAGCATGACAAAAAATCAAGTCACACCTCTAGGAGAAATGTTGGAGTCGGTAGGAAGTCGACCCAACCAAATCTACATAGCTAATATGATCACTTTTTACACTTAGTTATTTCAATCAAAAAAACACTATTTGGGAAAGTAAGAACCTTATCTAAATTAAAAAGCTTCGCAAACATATTGATAATCTACCTAAGAATTACAAACCTAAACAACTACCCATCCTTTCATAAAGCTTTGTGTTCTACGTTGAGCTTATAAATTGATATGTATTCGTAGAATCCCTCTCATCAGGCTACGTGTTTTCCCATAATTAGTAATTATTATTAGTCACAGTATAATTATGAATCACACTGGCCTAGCAAACATTAGGCTAACTATACATCATAATGTACACTAATACACATCTAGATTGAGCTAGATGTCAATACAAAATACTCAAGATGGATTGAAAGTTTGTAAAGAGCGAAATAGGGAGGCCTTTTGTAAACTTGATGGCATAAAGGGGAGATGAATGAAGGTTAATAACACTCATTTGGTCGTTGGAAACTTTTTTCTAGCGAAATGTATGTTTATATCAATATGTTTTTGTAACACTCTGATCTTTAATACACTTTGAGAAGTGTAATGTTTTATAAAAACGTTTTGGAACAAAATCCTAAACTTTTAAAAACTTTTTTTGTGACATTAAGTCATGTCTTAAAATTCCGGTCACAACAAAACAAATAAGTTTTAAAAATGTTAAGATAGTTGTAGGGGTTACAACTTCATATCAAACTAGACCATAGAAAGCAAGTTAGGATTACAAACCATTACAAGCCAAAGTTCACTCCATCTAAAACCCCAATTTCCTCGTGTCATCTACTTGCTTCTATCCGTCGTGCCTAGAACTTGGGATACATTACATAAAATAAAATACGTAAGACAAAAACGTCTCGTGACCTACATGGGTTTGGACACAAAACATTTATAAGCATAACTCATTTCAAAACCTTTATAAACATTTATGTAATGATGCTAGCTGTCAAACCTTTTGTGACCAACATGTAAAGATATTTTACTTTCAAATTCTTTCAAATAAATCAAGTGAGTTACTAACATAAAACTTATTCTTTTTCTTTCCTTTAGCTTGACCGGTATCTTAACATAATTGGATTTTTATACTTAGGGCCTTAATCACTACCCCCAGTCTATACTGAGATGGTAAGAACCTAATCAAACCACCTCAGCATCTAATCACATGCTTTGACCGGTATCTCAACATTCTTTCTTTTTATAGTTAAGGCATTAATCGCTCTTGGCAATACCCCAAGTCTATAAGAATGGAAAGAACTTGATTAGTCCATCCTGGCCTCATTAGCTTAAGACATCTACTTCGCGAAGAGAATGGTACTTGAAGGGTTTTATACAAACTATGAACTAGAAAATCACCTAAGTTCACATGCAACCCTAAGAGAGATCTATGTTTTCTTCTATGAACAGATAATAATAAACCTAAAGGCCAACAATAATTTCTAAAGAATAAAACAAAAGAACCAACCTTTGATTCTTGTTCCGGAAGCTAGCAGCACAAGTGTCCTGCCTCGAGTGGAGTCACACCCAAGCAAAGGAGGAGAGAAGACAGTAGAGTTCCTTCTAATAGAGAGAGTTGGCACAGGCTAGGGTTTCCCACGGGATCCCTATTTATAGTTTTCAGGTGGCACAACTTAAAACCCTAGAGCCCATCTTTGGCAAGCCTTTTACCAATTGGGCAAGGCTTTTCTAAACCCTAATTAGGGTTTCGAGATTTATGGTATCACCACCAAAATCTCGCCACTTCCACCCCTGCCCACTGGCCAGTCAATATTCAACTATTGAATAATTACAGAACCAGTCCCTACACTTATAATTAATTAATTTAATCTCCAAATTAAATCCAATTATTTCTATATTAATTTCTAATTAATTATTATAGTTTCTAATTAATATATTAACACTTAAATATATTAATAAACTATTTATTTATTTCTATTGATTTATTAAACAATTAATAAATCAACCTTTCTCTCTCTACTAATCCTCCTGCCAGAGGGCAACCCAAATGGACTTCGCTTCAATTAATAAGATAAATACAAATATAAAGTCATGGCTTAGACACCTAATCCAACAGTCTCCCACTTGGATAAGTCTATGACTTTAAATTCATCTTCTGATTAATAAATCTTAGTTTCTGATGAAACTGTTACTGAACTCTGACCCAGTCAGTTCTGTCCAAAGATAAGTGATCGTATGATCCTCCGTCCAACAAATATTTTTCAGACTCAAGACATGGATTAAGATCAATCTCGGTCCGATACTTTGTATCTCGATTTCCGATTTTGCTTATGATTTTAAGATTATAACTTAGTCCTGGTTGGCCAACCCTTTCAGTCAACTTCAAAATCACCGAGAGGCCTACAGATATATGTTCCCGTCAGGTCAAGGGAGGAATAGGTTTAGACTCATATAGTTATTACCATTTCTCAGTTAGATCACTCACAACAATACGTTTTATAACATCGAGTTACCGATGCGTTTTCGCTTTATCAATGAGTGACAATCTGATAAGTCACAACTCATATCTCTTCACTTTAAGATCATAGGATATTACCATCTCAACATTGCTTATGATGTAATCCATGAAGAAATCTGTTGAGTGTGGGTTTATCCAATACTCAAATCTCTATTTCTAAGTACTCATGAACGTTTGTAGCAGTCTTACTGCAATGTCTAACTCTTTAGACAATCTACAAATCCGTTCATGATAGCCTTCGTTCATACTTACTCCCTAAAAATATGATCGACTGTGGAACTTTGAATAATCGAATTAATTCAGGGAGTTAAACATGCAAAAAGAAATACAATATTAACAATTAACATAAACAGTAAACAATACTCATTTATAAATCTCCATTATAAAATCGCAAAGTCAATTACATTAATACCGTTATAATTTCAACCTATCTAATTACTAAAACTAATATCATCCCTTAGTCCAATGCTCCGAGCATGCTGATTGTACTTGATCCTACTCAGAGTCTTCGTCAAAGGATCTGCAGGATTCTCTTCTGATGATACCCTCTTAACCAGGAGGTGGCCTTATTCTACCTGATGTCGAATATAGTGGTACTTTCTCTCGATATGCCTGGACTTTCTATGGTATCGCGGTTCCTTTGTCAAAGCGACCGCTCATTCGTTATCGCATAATAGTTCCACCAGCTCCTAAATACTCGGGACAACTCCAAGGCTACCGATGAAGTTTTTCAGCCAAGCCGCTTCCTTAGACGCTTCACTCGCTGCTATGTACTCTGATTCGCATGTTGAATCAGCCACAGTTTCTTGATTGGAACTTTTCCAAGTAACCGCTCCACCATTTAATAGAAATACCCAGCCCGACTGAGACCGTCCACTGTCTCTATCTGTCTGAAAGCTGGCATCTGTATATCCACTTACCTTTAAGTCATCACTGCCACTAAGGACCAACACCATGTTCTTTGTCCTTCGCAGATACTTAAGTATGTTCTTAACCGCTATCAAATGTGCCTTTCCAGGAAACCCTGGTACCGACTAACCATGCTAAGTGCAAAGGATACGTCGGGGTGAGTACATGTCATAGCATACATGATCGATCCTACAGCCGAAGCATAAGGTACTCGACTCATCTCAGCTATTTCCTCATCGGTACTCGGACTTTGAGTCTTACTCAATTTGACATTACTTTGGATTGGTAGCTCTCCCTTCTTGGAATTTTCCATACTAAACCTCTTTAGTACCTTTTTCAAGTATGTACACTGGTGTGAGTCTTTTCTTTCTATCTCTTAATATCCTTATCCCTAGTATATAGGCAGCTTCTCCAAGGTCTTTCATGGCGAAACACTTCCGGAGCCAAGACTTTACATCTTGCAAGGTCGGAACGTCATTTCCCATGAGCAGTATGTCATCTACATACAGCACCAGAAAAGTGATTATACTCCCACTAGCCTTGACATATACACATGACTCATCCTCACTTCTAGAGAAGCCAAATTCCTTGACTTTCTCATGGAAGCAAAGATTCCAACTACGAGAAGCTTGTTTTAATCTGTAGATTGATTTCTCAAGCTTACACACCTTGTTAGGATGCTTTGTGTCTACAAAACCCTCTGGCTGATTCATATAAACATCCTCAGTCAACTTTCCGTCAAGGAAAGTGGTTTTGACATCCATCTACCAGATTTCATAATCATGAAACGCAGCTATGGCAAGCATAATCCTAATCGATTTAATCTTGGCTACTGGTGAGAAGGTTTCATTATAATCAACCCCCGGGGTTTGAGTGAATCCTTTCGCGACCAATCGAGCTTTAAAGGTGTGTACATTTCCATCCATGTCGGTCTTCTTTTTAAAGATCCACTTGCACCTGACTGTCTTTCGACCCGATACATTGTCAACCAAGTTTCAAACTTGATTGTCATACATGGACTTTATCTTGCTGTCCATTGCCTCTTTCCACTTGGCAGACTCGGGGCCCGCCACCGCTTCACAGTAGTTAGCTGGTTCATCCAAATTTTTCAGTGTATGATCACTGACAAACGTATCACCATCCGTAGTAATATGTAAACCATAAAACTCGGGTGGTATGCTAACTCTACCCGAACGCCTAAGGGGCAATGAGATGTCAGTCGGTCCAACAGGAACCTCTTTCTCATGTTGGTTGCTAGTTTCTCCTAAGGTTGTTTCATCAGACGTCTCTTGAATTTCTTCGAGATCGATTGTGCTCCCACTGTTCTCTTTGGAAATGAGCTCTCTCTATCGAAAGACTCATCGTCTAGCTACAAAGACCACGTATTCGCTTGGTCTGTAGAACAAGTATCCAAATGACTGTTTCGGGTATCCAATGAAATAACACCTCTCACTTCTTTCTGCGAGTTTGTCTTGAGTCTCTCGTCTCACGAAAGCCTCACAACCCCAGACTTTGATGTGTCCTAATGAGGGAACTTTCCCCGTCCACATCTCGTACGGTGTTTTAGCAACCTTTTTGGTTGGGACAATATTAAGGATATGGGCGGCAGTCTCTAAGGCATACCCCCAGAAATGGATTGGAAGTGAAGCTCGGTTCATCATGGAATGAACCATGTCCAACAAGGTTCGGTTTTGCTTTTCAGCAACACCGTTCAACTGTGGTGTTCTCGGAGGCGACAACTGTGAAACAATTCCATATTCCTTAAGATAATCGAGAAAATCGATACTAAGATACTCACCGCCTGTGTCAGATCTAAGCATCTTTATCTTTCTGCCTAACTGATTTTCTACTTCGTTTTTAAACTCTTTGAACTTTTCAAAGGTATCTGATTTGTGTTTGATTAAGTAGATATAACCATATCTACTAAAATCATCAATAAAGGTCACATAGAACCACGTGCAGTCTTTTGTGGTTGTTCTGAAGGGACCACACACATCTGTGCATATGATATCCAACAAACCTTCACCTCTTTCAAAGGAACATTTGAATGGTGATTTTATCATCTTGCCAAATATACAAGACTCGCATACATCATCCGATTTAAGGTCGAATGATTCCAACACTCCATCCTTTTGGAGTTGGGCGATGCGTTTCTTATTAATATGGCCAAGGCGACAATGCCACAAACACGCCTTTTCTATACCATTCAAAGAATCAATATGTAACACATTTTTACCATAATTATCAACATACATAATAGTCTCATACACTCCATCACAAGGCATAGCATTAAAGATAAAAACATCATTTTTGAAAATTAAATTGAACCATTCAATTTATTAAAATCATAATAAAAGCCTTGTGTGAACAATGCATGAAAATAAATTATGTTCCTTGCCATATCAGGCGAATAGCAACAATTATGTAAATCTAAACTAACTCCACTGCTAAGCACTAATCTATAGACACCGATCTTGGTAACATGTGACGTTCGCCTATTGTCCATGACCAGATTCAGTCTACCGTGCTCCAGCTCCCTACTTTCCCTTAGTCCCAGTAAATCAGAACAGATGTGGACTGTATCAAGGACCCAAGAACATGAAGAATATGAGTTATTAGAAATTATGTTCCTTGCCATATCAGGCGAATAACAACAATTATGTAAATCTAAACTAACTTTGCCATCCTTAATATCCTGCAGATACCTGGGGCAGCTTCTCTTCCAGTGACCCTTTTCCTTGCAATAAAAGCAATCGGCTTCCTTTGGATTGATAACATATGGAATGCCAGAAGACTTGGTTCTCGGGGCACTGCTAGATGACCCGACATGAACCTTTTCCCTCCAATTTTGGTTAGGAGGGCCCTTCCTTTTCTTTACCTTTCCAAATCCAATTGCCAAGACGGGTTGACTAACCGAGGGTACACTTTTAACCTTCATCCCATTCTCAGCAGTTCTAAGCATGCGATGCAATTCAGCCAAAGTGGTCTGATTGTTGTTCAAATGATAAGCCAGCCTAAACTGGTCATAAAAACTCGACAAGGAGTTAAGCACAATGTCAATGGCCAACTCCTCGTGTACGAGCATCACAAGCTTTCTAAGCCGATCCACATAACCTTGCATCATTTGCACATGAGTGCAGATGGACTCTCCATCCCTAGGCTTGCTGTTAGTGAAATCCTTGACCACCTCGCACCTCTCGATGCGCTCTTGATTACAGAACTTTTTCGCAAGCTCTTTGTGCATCTCATAGGGCCAATAGTCTTCATAAATCCTTTGCAATTCAGGGTTCATGGTGGCGATCATGATGCATGCCACTTTGGTAGCATCATCAGAGTGTTTTTGGTATGAGGACATTTCCTCGGGAGTAGCGGTTTCAGGGTCAACTTCAACTAGCTCGGTTTCCAGAACATACTCCTTGTGTTCAAACCTTAGAGCCATCTTGATGTTACGAATCCAGTCATTATAGTTAGTGTCATCCAACATCACTTTCGAACACAATGACAAGATTGAAGTGACATTACCGGAGTTTGAGTGGGGCGGTTTGGTCAACAGAAGACATCTATATAAGAAGAAGGTAGTTTTAATTAGACATTAATAAATACTCCTTATATTCACCCAAGAATAAATATAAGACTAGGATCCTACAATAACAACCTACAATATCGAAAAGGGATGCCGTAATCTTTATTGTAAATTTCATAAGGTAGGCGAATGACGATTCAACCAATTCCACCGCGGAAACTTAATCATATTAAATGGAATTCCTATTTCTTTTGAGATTTATTGAACTGTTCAATAGCATGTTTAATCTCGAGAATGCCCCGCTGTTTGTGACTGGGATACCGATGATCACAAACCGGGTGTGAATAACCATGCAAATTAGCTTGGTACTCTCGAAGTCAATTACCATCTCAAGTTGGCATGCCGGTTAACCACACACGCTCCATCAACAATGGTAAAATCGAGAAACCCATTGCGACTCTTTGTGGACCCCAGTTGGCGTGCCGGTAAACCCCACACACTCCACCAACGTTCCATAAAGTGCAATGTGCAATTCCATGGATTAGCATCAATTCACATTTTTGATCTAAAGTAACTAGATTGGGATTTTGTTCAAGGTTCTAGTACTTTCAATTATAGCATTATACTTTTAAGAGGCTTAGCGTATCTATCAAACCCGTTCGGCTAACTACACTCGACTGAACAGGAGAGCGGTGGGAGTGGACACCCATTAGACTATCATTTTATAGGCAGTCGCCTTATACCTTCTTTATAGGACAGTTTTGTGAATGAGGCCTACTAACGGTAAGACTAACCAGTTTTATCTTACATATAAATATTAACTTTTAATCATAAATATATAATATATATTTTAAACTCTTTAAAATATTTTAGATTTAATTTTCTAGGAATTTTCGCAAATTTATATGCATTTTTCGAAAATTTAAATTAAATCTTTAAGTGATTTAATTGGTATTTTAATTAAACAATTTCATTAAGATAATTAAACCAAGTAAGGGAATCACAAAAATTAATCAAATTAATTTTCCTACCCTTATCCATAGATCTCGAAAATTGCAAGTAGTGGATAAGGGTTACAGTTATTTAATTATCCAATAATTACCAAAAATAACAACCAACTATCCATGACAGGCATATAATTCGCAGATAAGGGAAGGAGGCTAGGGTTTGAAAAACCCTAGCCACCAAAGTCGATCATGGCCTCATGGTGGGTCTTATTTTCGCAAAACACCCATCATCATGCATAACAATTACATCAAATTCACAAGAAAACAAATTGGCCCTGATACCACTGAAGGGTTTTATACAAACTATGAACTAGAAAATCACCTAAGTTCACATGCAACCCTAAGAGAGATCTATGTTTTCTTCTATGAACATATAATAATAAACCTAAAGGCCAACAATAATTTCTAAAGAATAAAACAGAAGAACCAACCTTTGATTCTTGTTCCAGAAGCTAGAAGCGCAAGTGTCCTGCCTCAAGTGGAATCACACCCAAGCAAAGGAGGAGAGAAGACATCAGAGTTCCTTAGAGTTCCTTCTGATAGAGAGAGTTGGCGCAGGCTAGGTTTTCCTAGGGGATCCCTATTTATAGTTTTCAGGTGGCACAACTTAAAACCCTAGAGCCCATCTTTGGCAAGCCTTTTACCAATTGGGCAAGGCTTTTCTAAACCCTAATTAGGGTTTCGAGATTTATGGTGTCACCACCAAAATCTCACCACTTCCACCCCTGCCCACTGGCCATTCAATATTCAACTATTGAATAATTACAGAACCAGTCCCTACACTTATCATTAATTAATGTAATCTCCAAATTAAATCCAATTATTTCTATATTAATTTCTAATTAATTATTATAGTTTCTAATTAATATGTTAACACTTAAATATATTAATAAACTATTTATTTATTTCTATTGATTTATTAAATAATTAATAAATCAACCTTTCTCTCTCTACTGACTTCTACATCAATCCTCCTGCCAGAGGGCAACCCAAATGGACTTCGCTTCAATTAATAAGATAAATACAAATATAAAGTCATGGCTTAGACACCTAATCCAACAGTCTCCCACTTGGATAATTCTATGACTTTAAATTCATCTTCTGATTAATAAATCTCAGTTTCTGATGAAACTGTTACTGAACTCTAACCAGTCAGTTCTGTCCAAAGATAAGTGATCGTATGATCCTCCGTCCAACAGATATGTTTGGGCCATTTTGAAATCTTGATAACTACTTCGTTATAACTCCAAAGGGCCTGAATCGTTTTCCTATATTTTACCATCTCAAATATTAACAGAGTTACCTTGATGAATTTTTACCAATTCATTTTAGATTTTGAGCTTTTAATTTTTGAAGATTTCTAAATATTTTCTCCACTTCTTATTCTTAAATTCACATTTTCCCTCAAATTATTAAGAGAAAATTTTAAATAAGGTAATATATTATATTGTAGTATTAAAAGATCTTAATCCATACAATTCCATATTTTTACCTCTCTAGACCTTTTTGTCTATCGATAAAATGTTTAGGTGATAAATTATATCTTATACACGTAAAAATTTTAGTTGTCACAGTTTTGTTTGTTGATGTTGGATAGGGTTGTTAATACACGACACTTACATTGTCATAATAAATTATTGCGTCTCTTCTAAAAATAGAATGTAGCTCACAAAGGAGGTTCCCATGCCAACAAGTTCCAACAAATCCATTAGTCGTGCCTTTTAATCGGCTTCAGTACTAGACCGTGAAACTATAAGTTGTCACTTTGATGAACAATAAACTAAGTTATCTTTGAAAAAGATGCAATATTTGTTTATAGAGCAACATGAGTAAGGGCATCCCTATTCGACATCTAAATACTCAATGAGACCGGATATGGTCAATGGGGAAAGTTAGAGGCCAATATGTAGAGTCCCATGGACATAGTGAATGATTGATCCGAGGGCATGTAAATACATTTTTTACGGGTCATACATGTATAATCATATTTATTGAAGGGCATATGAAAGCTTCACTCTAGTGTAGGTAAGATATTGTAAGAATCTTTCTAGGCTATAATATAGAGTCAGATCAGCAATGAAGTGTGAGTATGATTGATTTTGGACTACGTATATATTGAATCGGGTTGAAATTTAGCATTTTCCCCTTCAAGAATCTCAAGTGTGTATTTCCATGGAGATAGAAATAGGTAGTGTTTGTCATGTGTCATAGATATGCCAAGAAGCAAGATAAATCATCGAGGTCAGACATGGCAAACTCATTAGAGATGAATAATCATATTTATCAAAGGGCACATGAAAGCTTTGTTATAGTGTAGGTAAGATATTGTAAGAATCTTTCTTGGCTATGGTATACAATCAGATCTACAATGGAGTATCGGTGTGATTGATTCTGGACTAAGTGCAGTTGACTTGGGTTTCATTTTAACATTTTCCCCTACAAGAATCTCATATGTATATTTCCATTGTGAGAGAAAGAGGCCATGTTTGTCACGAGTCGTTGATACGTCAAGAAATCAAGACAAATCATCAAGGTCAAACATGGCAAACTCGTTAGTGAGCAATGTGATAATACTTGTGAGAATATCGGTAGAGGATGCTATGAGAACCATGTCATCAACATAGAGCAGTAAGTAAGCCAATAACTAATGTAAATCGTTGATGGTAATAAGCCAGTAAGTAAGTAAGCCAATAACTCAACCCTTTTGATACAAAGAGTGAGGAATTTGATTTGCTGTGATAAAGTCATTGATGGTAATAAATGATGCAAATCGTTGGGATCAAGCTATCAATGTTAAGCCCATACAATAAGGCTTAACACAATGCAATTGTGGACAAATTTACAATCAGGTTGAACATCTCCTCATGTTCCCTACAACAATAAAGATACTAGCAGATGGTGACACTTTTGGCCTTCCTCTCTCCTTTTACAATAGTCTATTACCTCCTTGATCTAACCTGAGGGTAATCCCCTTTTCCATTCTTATAAGCTCTTAAACCAAGTTTTTGAGTAAGAAATTTCAATGAAGCATATCATGAAGAAGCGACCTTGAACTAGTGAGTTTTGACCAAATTAAAGATATCATTTAATGTAGTTTATGTAACTGAATTTTAGGATGTTTGATAAATACTAATATATATCATGCATGAGATAAGGATTTTCATAAACATGTAAATGATTATGATGTGTGGTAGATGCAACTACTTTTAAATGTCTTATAAACATGACAATATAATAAAGACTTACTTTTCATGTGATAGATGTTGTTAAGGCAATCTGTATAACTTACTTGATACCTAGTTTATATGAAACTTCCATGAGGATTGGAACTTCCATGGACATGCCGAATTGGATCTCGAAACACTATTTGTTGAAAATAGAAAATATCCTTATATGGATTGAGACAAGATGTGCCATGACGTACAATCACCTTGGTTAATACTTGTTAAAGGAAGGCTACAAAATTGTTTTAACTAGGCATGCACTTGAATATAAGTTTGTAATAATCTCCGTATACCATGATGATTTAAAAATACTTGGAACTCATAACAAGCTTTCCAAGGCACTTACTTAAAGAAGAAATATGAGTCGACACGTGCTAAAAGGACAGAAGTTTGTCTTGGCTTATAAATTAAGCATTTATAGGATTGAACCCTGTACCCAATGGTTGCACTTACATGATTTTAGTAAATACCCCTTTCAACACACTAAATATTATAAATATATTAGTGGTCTGTAAGTGTCATAGTCGAGTGTGATTTGGCACATAAATATATCTTGCCATACATACATGAGTTCATGTATGTGTATATGTATTTTAGTGTATTTGTATGTATATCAATGCATATGTATGCATGTATTTTTTTATCAATGTATATGCATATATGTATTTGTGTGTATCTAATAGAAATGCAATATGTATACTAATAAATCTACATCACCCGTAGCATTGTTCTTATGAGAAATAGAAAAAACACATTCATTAAGGGACATGATTTCACGTGTATTAACCTTTAGAATATGCTTCCTACACCAGACTTTAATTCCCATATATAGTTGGCAAAAAAATTTATAGGTGAGACATATAGTAGAATCAACAAGTCACTTGAAATTCCAAACTGCAGTAGCAATCAACATATATTTATACCACCATGTGTCCTTACACCAAGTTCGATAAGAACAATTGCAGATATCATTGGATCCTATTTGGGAGAGTACAGTTCACCTTATTGATAAAATAAGCTTTTTCATTATTCTAAGATACCGAGTTCATTCTACTATATATATTGATGTCTACTTTCATGAACATGTTCAAAAAAATAAAATAAATGGATAATAAATCATCAATGCAGACTAAAAGCTTAAGTTTAGGGGCATTGGAAACAATCTATACATACTAATAAACAAAGCACTTTAGTGCCACGTGGCACCCTTTTAAGGCCTTTATTCCACATGTCATTCTAAGGTTAATTCAATCTAAATTCAAAATAAATCTTAATAATTCTAATAAATAAATCGTGCACGCAATCTCTTCAATTCTTTTTCTATATTTAAGATATGATCTTATAAGGTATACTTTTCAAATAAATAATTAGTTATTTCGTTAATTAAATGGTGATCCAGTCAAAGAGCGTGATTATTTCTCAAATTTAAAATATTCCAATTTATCATTAAATATACTTAAAAAAAAGGTTAGTATAGTGTGTTTTCCAATAGAGTAATAGAGGTTACATAAATAAACTCAAATTATCCATTCAACTTTCACACCAATCCATTGGAACATGATAAAAGTCGGTATTCTAAGGTTGCGTCATATTTTTGACGGGATAAAAGTTGAAGTACATCCAAAACATTTCATTCGAACCCATTCTATAGTTTAACTAATAAATATCTCTAACCGGGAATAAAATATTATAAACAAAGCACTTTAGTGCCACATGGCACCCTTTTAAGGCCTTTATTTCACATGTCATTCTAAGGTTAATTCAATCCAAATCCAAAAATTCTAAGGTTGCATCATATTTTTGACGGGATAAAAATTGAAGTACATCCAAAACATTTCATTCGAACCCATTCTATAGTTTAACTAATAAATATCTCTATCTGGGAATAAAATATTGAATACAACTGATAATTAGAATGTGTTTTACGGGTTAACTTTGAACTATCTCCATGCATATCGTATGTGTTGAATTGAAACCCATATTTTGCTAATTATGTTATAAAGTAAGATATATTGATAACAATTTGTCAAAACAATATTTTTCAAAGTAAAATATATTAATATTAATTTAAGTGTTTTAACATAATTATTAAGTCAATATGCCTCCAAATAAAAAATTATGGAATGAATGATTTAACCGAAAACAACAAACATTTTAGAGTAAATTACAAAATGGTCCCTGAGGTTGGCAGGAAATAACAAGAATGGTCCTACTGTTGAAAAAAACACCATAATGGTCCTTATGGTTACGATTTAGTGACAATAATGGTCCAAAAGCCAAGTAAAATGACTATTTTACCCTTTTAAATTTCTTTTTCATTTTTTTTAATATTTGATTTATTAAAGTAATTAAATTTTTTTACCCCGCCTCTCTCTCTCTCTCTCTCTCTCTCTCCGCCATCTTTTTTAAATCATCGTTCAACTTTGAATCCCAAGTAGAAGCAGCAAATAAAACATTTGATGGAAATAAACTTCAAAACGAATGAATTACAACAGCATCAAACAACAATCTAAAATCACAGTGGTTACAGACGAGTCACTTTTCCCATCACGGCATCACCAAATAACCCCTATCCAACATATCAACGACTACCAACCCAACCAGTTCCACCACCCTCCACCTCCATAATCCATAGCTTGCCGGAGCAAACAGCAGAAGTAGTCCCGAAAATTCCCCATCTCCACAACCGATCCCGTCTTCATACAACCCATCAGCACCGCATATGCTCCTCGCAATCCAATTCTTCAACAAATCTTAGCTTCTGTCAAACATTTAATCAAACATTTTGAAGGCGACAGATGAAACAGAGTTTCCTTGTCAAATACACAGGCATTTAATCAAACATTTTGAATACCGGTTGCACTAATTTGACGATGTGATACGGTGAAACTAACCTGAACAATCAATTATGATTTTGCTGTGAGAAGTTCATATACCACGCAATCGAATTGATCGACAAGATCCAAAACTTGATTTGATTGATTCAGAGCTATCTATGAAGCAAGCATCGGAGAATGATTCGTATTTCAGTGTGTGTGCAAGTTAGGGCGTGAAAAATGTCCGGAGGCGATCACAGTGATCACGCTATCTTGTTGCGGTCGAATTCTTCGTCTTCAGATAAAGATTTGGAAGGGCAAGTGTCATCTGCAAAATCATCTGGAATAAGTACCAAAAGCATTAAAGATCTATGGAATAGATTGGATCGAGCGTTTTCCGGTAGACGTCTTTGAAGGGTTTCTATGCAATTAATGAACACAAAAATACCTAAGGTTCTCATGCAACCCTAATATTGATCTATGTTTTCTTCTATGAAGATTAGAACTAAGAACCTAAAGGAAACAATTCAATTCTAAAGAAGAATTAAGAAAACCAACCTTTAATCTTATGATCCTTTTAAGCAGCAGCAAAAGTATCCTGCCTCATATGAAAGTCACACCCAGGGGATGGAAGAATCAGTCCAGCAGAGTGAATCTAGAGAGAAGATGGCGTGAATATGAGGTGCCAGGGGGTTCCTTTTATAGCCTCCAAGGGTTACACCTGAAACCCTAAGGAGCCTCCAATTGGACAAGGCTTTTGACCACTTGGACCAGGCTTACCAAAACCCTAATTAGGGTTTCGCCAAACCCTTGGAGAAGCCTCCAAGGTGGCGCCACTTTTGGTCCCTGGTTTTCCTGGCCAATTATTCAACTATTGAATAAATGCCAAACCAGTCCCTGCACCTTTTAATTAATTAATTTAATCTTCAAATTAAATCCAATTAATTCTAGATTAAATCTCAATTAATTAATATAGTTTCTAATTAATATATTAACACTTAAATATATTAATAAACCATATACTTAATTTCTATTGATTTATTATACAATTAATAAATCAACTATTCTCTCTACTGAACTATCTATCCTCCACCCATGAGGGCAACCCAAATGGACTTTGCTTTTAATCACAAGATAAAAAGTCAATTACAAGTCATGGCTTAGACACCTAATCCAACAGTCTCCCACTTGGATAAGTCTATGACTTTAATTGTCTGAACTCTGACCCAGTCAGTTCTGTCCAAAGATAAGTGATCTGATGATCCTCCGTCCAACAGGATATTTTCAGACTCAAGACATGGACTAACATCAATCTTGGTCTGACACTCTATTCCTCGATTTCTGATTTGCATATGACTTTAGAGACTACTAATTGAACACATCAATCAAGTCCCGGTTGGCCAACACTTTCAGTCAACTTCTAAATCATCGAGAGGCCTACAGATATCTGTTTCCCATCGGGTCATGGGACGGATAAGTTTCGACTCATATGTCCATAACTTTTACGGGTCCAAATACATACAACAATGCGTTTTATAGCACCGAGTTACTGGCGCGGTTTCGTATTGTCAATAAGTGCTTGTATCGCAAATAACAGATCATATCTCTCCACTTAAAGATCACCGGATATTATCGTCTTAACATTGCTCGTGATATAATCCATGAAGCAATCTGTTAAGCGCGGGTTTATCCAATACTCAAATCTCTATTTCTAAGTACTCATGAACGTTGCAGCAGTCTTACTGCAATGTCTAACTCTTTAGACAGTCTGCAACCAATTCATGACAGTCTTAATTCATACTTACTTCCTAACAGTATGATCGACTGTGGAGTTTTAAATAATCCAATTATTAAAGAAGTTAAACATGCAAATATAGAAACACAGAAATAAACAATTGACAAAGGCAGTAACAATACTCATTTATAAATCTCTATTATAAAATCACCGAGTCAATTACATTTATACTGTTACAAGTTTCTAATCTATCTAATTACTAAAACTAATATCATCCTTCAATCCAATGCTCCGAGCATGCTGATTGTGCTTGATCCTATTCAGAGCCTTAGTCAAAGGATCTGTAGGATTGTCCTCGGATGATACTCGCTTAACCAGTAAGCGCCCTTCTTCTATCTGATGTCGAATGTAGTGGTACTTTCTTTCGATATGCCTGGACTTTCCATGGTCTCGCGGTTCCTTTGCCAAGGCGACCGCTCCTTCATTATCGCAGAAAAGTTCCACCGGCTCTTGAATGCTCGGGACAACTCCAAGATCCCCGATGAAATTCTTTAACCAAGCCGCCTCCTTAGACGCTTCACTCGCTGCGATGTACTCTGATTCGCACGTTGAATCAGCCACCGTTTCCTGCTTGGAACTTTTCCAAGTGACCGCTCCACCGTTCAAAAGAAAAACCCAGCTCGACTGGGACCGTCCACTGTCCCTATCTGTCTGGAAACTGGCGTCTGTATATCCACTCACTATTAACTCATCACTGCCACCAAGGACTAATACCATATTCTTTGTCCTTCGCAGATACTTGAGTATGTTCTTGACTGCAATCCAATGTGCTTTTCCAGGATTACCCTGGTACCGACTAACCAAGCTTAGTGCATAGGATACGTCGGGACGAGTACATGTCATAGCATACATGATCGACCCTACAGCCGAAGCATAAGGTACTCGACTCATTTCAGCTATTTCCTGATCGGTACTCGGACTTTGAGTCTTACTCAATTTTACACCACTTAGGATTGGTAGCTCTCCCTTTTTGGAACTTTCCATGTTAAACCACTTTAACACCTTTTCCAAATATGTACACTGGCTTAGGCCTATCAATTTTCTCTTTCTATCTCTGAGTATTCTTATCCAGAGAATATAAGTAGCTTCCCCTAGGTCTTTCATGGCGAAACACTTCCCGAGCCAAGCCTTAACATTCTGCAAGGTCGGAATGTCGTTTCCCATGAGCAGTATGTCATCAACATACAGCACCAGGAAAGTGACTATACTCCCACTAGCCTTGACATATACACAGGACTCATCTTCACTCCTAGAGAAGCCAAACTCTTTGACTTTCTCATGGAAGCAAAGATTCCAACTGCGAGATGCTTGCTTCAACCCGTAGATTGATCTTTCAAGCTTACATACTTTATCAGGGTGCTTAGTGTCTACAAAACCTTCTGGCTGACTCATGTAAACATCTTCAGTCAGTTTCCCGTTAAGGAAAGCGGTTTTGACATCCATCTGCCAGATTTCATAATCATGAAACGCAGCTATGGCAAGCATTATCCTGATTGACTTAATCTTGGCTACTGGTGAGAAGGTTTCATCATAGTCAACCCCCGGGGGTTGAGTGAATCCCTTCGCAACCAGCCGAGCTTTATAAGTATGCACTTTTCCATCCATGTCGGTCTTCTTTTTGAAGATCCACTTGCATCCGACTGTCTTTCGACCCGGTACATTGTCAACCAAGTTCCAAACTTGATTGTCGTACATTGACTTTATCTCGCTGTCCATTGCCTCTTTCCATTTTGCAGACTCGGGGCCTGCCACTGCTTCACGGTAGCTAGCTGGCTCATCCAAATTAGTCAATGTACGATCACTGACTAACGTGTCTCCGTCCGAGGTAATATGGAAACCATAGAACTCGGGCGGCATGCTAACTCTACCTGAACGCCTAAGGGGCAACGAAATGTCGGTAGGTCCAACAGGAACTTCTTCCTCATGTTGGTTGCTAGTTCTTTCTAAGGTTGTTTCATCGGGCGTCTCCTGAATTTCTTCGAGATCGATCGTACTCCCACTGTCCTCTTTGGATATGAGTTCTCTCTCTCGAAAGAACCCCCCGTCTTGCTACAAAGACCACGTCCTCGCTTGGTCTGTAGAACAAGTATCCAAAAGACTGTTTCGGGTATCCGATGAAGTAACACCTCTCACTTCTTTCTGCGAGCTTATCTGAAGTATCTCGTCTTACGAATGCTTTACAGCCCCAGACTTTGATGTGTGCCAATGAGGGAACTTTCCCCGTCCACATCTCGTGCGGTGTTTTCGCAACCTTCTTGGTTGGGACAAGATTTAGGATATGGGCAGCAGTCTCTAAGGCATACCCCCATAAATGGATTGGAAGTGAGGCTCGACTCATCATGGAACGAACCATGTCCAACAAGGTTCGGTTTCGTCTCTCTGCAACACCATTTAGCTGAGGTGTTCTTGGAGGCGACAACTGTGAAACAATTCCACATTCCTTGAGGTAATCGAGAAACTCGATACTAAGATACTCACCGCCTCTGTCGGATCTAAGCATCTTTATCTTTCTGCCCAATTGATTTTCCGATTCATTCTTAAACTCTTTGAACTTTTCAAAGGTATCCGACTTATTCTTGATTAAGTAGACATATCCATATCTACTAAAATCGTCGGTAAAGGTCACATAGAACCGCGTGCCATCTCTAGTGGTTGTTCTGAAGGGACTACACACATCAGTGTGTATGATATCCAACAGACCTTCACCTCTTTCAAAGGAACCTTTGAATGGTGATTTTGTCATCTTGCCAAGTAAGCAAGATTCGCATACATCATCTGACTCGAGGTCGAATGATTCCAACACTCCATCCTTTTGGAGTTGGGCGATGCGTTTCTTGTTTATATGGCCAAGGCGACAATGCCACAGACATGCCTTTTCTACACCGCTTAAAGCATCAATAGTCAACACATTTTTACCATAATTATCAACACACATAATAGATTCATAAACACTATCACAAGGCATAGCATTAAATATAAAAACATCATTTTTGAAAACCGAAATTGAACCATTCAATTTATTAAACTCATAATAAAAGCCTTGTCTAAATAGTGCATGAAAAGAGATTATGTTCTTTGCCATATCTGGCGCATAGCAACAATTATGTAAATCTAATCTAACTCCACTGCTCAGCATCAGTCCGTAAACACCAATCTTGGTAACAGGTGAAGTTCGCCTATTGCCCATGACCAGGTTCAGTCTGCCATGCTCCAGTTCCCTACTTTCCTCTAGGCCTTGCAAATCAGAACAAATGTGAAAACCACATCCTGTGTCAAGGACCCATGAACGGGAAAAAGATGAGTTATTAGATATAGAATACGTACCTGTCTGTGACGGTTTCACTTTACCGTCCTTGACATCCTGCAGATACGTTGGGCAGCTCCTCTTCCAATGACCCTTCTGCTTGCAGTAAAAGCAGTCGGCCTCTTTGGGGTTCCGAACATGTGGAATTCCGGAAGACTTACCTTTCGGGGCACCGCTAGATGACCCGACGTGAGTCTTTTCCCTCCAGTTCTGCTTAGGAGGGCCTTTCCGTTTCTTTCCCTTTCCGGAGCCAATAGCCAGGACAGGCGGGTTGACAGGGAGCACAACTTTTCCCTTCATCCCGTCCTCAGCCGTACGCAGCATGCGGTGTAACTCAGCTAGGTTTGCCTGGTTGTTGTTCAAATGATACGCCAGTGTGAACTGGTCATAAGAACTGGGTAAGGAGTTCAGCACTATGTCAACTGCTAAGTCCTCATGAACCGGCATTTCCAGCTTTCTAAGCCTTTCCACATAACCATGCATCCTCTGCACATGTGCACAGATGGACTCGCCCTCTTTGGGCTTGCTGTTAGTGAAAGCTTTTACAACCTCACGCCTCTCGATGCACTCTTGTTTGCGGAACCTTTCCGCGAGCTCTTTGTGCATCTCGTAAGGCCAATAGTCCTCATAGATACGCTGCAGTTCAGGGTTCATAGTAGCGATCATGATGCAGGCCACTTTGGTCGCATCATCAGAGTGTTTAGTGTACGCAGCGATTTCCTCGGGAGTAGCGGTTTCAGTGTCCACATCAACAAGCTCGGTTTCTAGAACATACTCTTTATGTTCAAACCTTAGAGCCATTTTGATGTTGCGGATCCAGTCATTGTAGTTGGTGCCGTCCAACGTCACCTTAGAGCATAATGACAGGATCGAGGTGACATTACCGGGATTTGAGTGGGGAACGGATTGGTCAGAAGACATCTGAACAAGAAGAAGGTAGTTTTAATTAGATAGAGTAATAATAATAATCCTCATATTCACCCAAGAATAAATACGAGGCTAGGATCCTACAATAACAATCTACAATACCGAAAAGGGATGCCGTAATCAGTATTGCAAATTTTACAAGGTAGGCGAATGACGATTCAGCCAATTCCACCGCGGAAACATAATCATATTATAATGGAATTCCTAGTTTCTTTGAGATTTACCGAACTGTTCGATAGCATGTTTTAATCTCGGGAATGCCCCGCTGTTTGTGACTGGGATACCGAGGATCACAAACCGGGTGTGAATAACCATGCAAATTGCTTGGTACTCTTGAAGTCAATTGTCATCTCTAATTAACGTGCCTGTAAACCACACACGCTCCGTTAATAATGACAAAATCAAGAAACCCATTGCGACTCTTGGCAGACCCCAGTTGGCGTGCCGGTAAACCACACACGCTCCACCAACGTTCCACAAAGTGCAATGTGCAATTTCATGGATTAGCACCAATTCACATTTTTAACCTAAAGTAACTAGATTGGGATTTGTTTAAGGTTCTAGTACTTTCAATTATAGCATTATACTTTTAAGAGGCTTTAGCGGTTCTATCATACCCGTTCAGCTAACGACACTCGACTGACCAGGAGAGCGGTGGGTAAGAGTAGATACCCATTAGACTAACATTTTATAGTCAGTCGCCTTATACCCTCTTTATAGGACAGTTTTGTGAATGAGGCTTACTAGCGGTAGACTAACCAATTTTCTTATACATATTAAATTAACTTTTAATTTTAAATATATATAAGATATATTTTAATCTCATTAAAATATTTTAGAATTAATTAAATTCTAATTTTCTCAAATTATTCTAATTTTTTTGAAAATTTTAATTAATTCTTAAAGCTGATTTAATTGGTCTTTTAATTAATCAATTAATTAAACTAATTAAATCTAGGTTACAGATTACCAAATTAATCAAATTAATTAATCTGTATTGGTCCTTAGATTTTCGAAATTCACATGCCAAATAAAAGGGTTCAAGTTATTTTAATTGATTTGGTTACCAAAAATAACAACACACAAATAAGGCAAGCAAATCAAGCAATCAAGGAAGGGACCAAGGAGGGTGGCGGCTAGGGTTAGGAAACCCTAGCCTTGGGATCGATTTTAAGCTTCTCCCAAGGGTTAATTTTCGCAAAAACCCTAAGGCACAAAACAGTTTATGCAGTTCATAATCAAACACAAGAAAACAAGCTAGCTCTGATACCACTGAAGGGTTTCTATGCAATCAATGAACACAAAAATACCTAAGGTTCACATGCAACCCTAATATTGATCTATGTTTTCTTCTATGAAGATTAGAACTAAGAACCTAAAGGAAACAATTCAATTCTAAAGAAGAATTAAGAAAACCAACCTTTGATCTTATGATCCTTTTAAGCAGCAGCAAAAGTATCCTGCCTCATATGAAAGTCACACCCAGGGGATGGAAGAATCAGTCCAGCAGAGTGAATCTAGAGAGAAGATGGCGTGAATATGAGGTGCTAGGGGGTTCCTTTTATAGCCTCCAAGGGTTACACCTGAAACCCTAAGGAGCCTCCAATTGGACAAGGCTTTTGACCACTTGGACCAGGCTTACCAAAACCCTAATTAGGGTTTCGCCAAACCCTTGGAGAAGCCTCCAAGGTGGCGCCACTTTTGGTCCCTGGTTTTCCTGGCCAGTTATTCAACTATTGAATAAATGCCAAACCAGTCCCTGCACCTTTTAATTAATTAATTTAATCTTCAAATTAAATCCAATTAATTCTAGATTAAATCTCAATTAATTAATATAGTTTCTAATTAATATATTAACACTTAAATATATTAATAAACCATATACTTAATTTCTATTGATTTATTATACAATTAATAAATCAACTATTCTCTCTACTGAACTATCTATCCTCCACCCATGAGGGCAACCCAAATGGACTTTGCTTTTAATCACAAGATAAAAAGTCAATTACAAGTCATGGCTTAGACACCTAATCCAACAGTCTTAGTATCAAGCGCCGGCCGCCTAGGGCACGACGGTCAGTTAGAGATCATATTTCCTCCAGAAGATGATATTTTTGTATTTGCCACCGATTTTCTGGGAAATTGAGGATGAACTTCAAAATGTTCCCATTTGACGTTTTGGGATCCACGAAATTCTCTCCTATTCTCCCGTCGCATTCCTGGTGGTGCATGTATATTTGTATTTTCCTTTCGAATTCCTGCTGCTTCTTCATTTACTCGATAGCGCGATGGTACCTGGCCTCCTTGGCGGCCTCAATCACTGCAGGTGGTGGTGGTGGAGCCTCACCAGTCTCATCGGGAAGGTTGACATGGGGAGGAGAGAGAAAAAGATAGAGAAGAGAGGAGAGAGAGAGAGAGGTGGGGGTGGAGGTGGAGGTGGGATAAATTTTTCTTTTTTAATTACTTTAATAAATCAAATATTAAATAAAATAAAAAAGAAATTAAAAAGGGTAAAATGGTCATTTTACTTGGCTTTTGGACCATTATTGTCACTAAATCGTAACCATAAGGACCATTATGGTGTTTTTTTCAACAGTAGGACCATTCTTGTTATTTCCTGCCAACCTCAGGGACCATTTTTGTAATTTACTCAACATTTTATAATGCCATTAACTTTTAACCAATATCAACAAGATTTCTTATTTTGAACTAAATATAATAACGTGCTTTTATTTTTAACCTAAAACGAAAAAGATTTTTTAACACAAAACGTTTGCTAAAAGTTAATTACTGAAAAAAATTATTTGTTAGCCGCGGCATCGCGCGGGTACGCAACTAGTATCATGTACATAACGATCCAGCATAAGTGCACAAACTCCCATCTGTCCATATCAATCTTGCAAAATCCTTTAATCGAATCACACGAGCATGTAAGAAATTAATCGATACTAAGGAACCATGTAGGTCATCATTTTCATTCAACATCAATAAAGACGAACATTCCAATTGGAAAAATGCAAAAGAAACAAGAAAAACAAGATCATACAAAGAAGCATAAGACGAGAATTTACGAATAGATTTACAGAGTGGTTCTATTATTAAAGTATGGAGTGTCTAAAGCAAAACCAAACACTAGAAAATGTACAAATGAAGATATAGACCATGAGTCGATTACCTGATTCTTAATGGAACCATGTAAATGAAAAGTGACTGGATACAACAGTAGGTTAGGAGCAAGAGCAGCAACAATAGGTAGAGAGCAGGATATTTTAAGTTGAAATCGTACCACTCATGGATTTTGTGGATTTCGTCAGAATTCAATTCGATAATAATGTAATTTAACTTCTTGTAAGAATACCAAATCCATTTTCTTGGAATCAACATCTTTAAACAACACCCATATTACAAATGGCATAGAATAGTAAAAATAATCATAATAAAAGTATTAAAAAAAACAAAAATAACCATTAGAAACATATATTAAAAAATTACTTGCACTGCATATGATCTATACGACTTCTCTTGCTCTCTTCATCTTGGCAACTCTTACCACAATTGCAACATATATCCTGTCCATGGAATTAATCCTCAGCAAACATGAAAAGCTTTGTCTCCACTGCTTCTTCAACAATAGAACTCCAATACCACCCCAAAACCCTGTTGCAAAGCCACTCATTACATCCAGGTAAAACAACCATACATTTGCCACCTCATCAGCTGTTTCGTATTTCTTCTTGCTTGTTGTTGGGGCTTTCTGGTTTGTGCAATCCTTTGGCAATGGAAGTCCACATAGATCTTTGTTCCCAGAATATATTGATGGATCAGTAAGAGTCTGCAACTGATTTCCTATTGGAATTCGTCCTCACAAGTTGTTGTTTGACAAATTCAAATGGCTCAAAAAGTTCGAAGCTGCCATGCTTGATGGGATCGTCCCGGTCAACTCGTTGTTTGAGAATACCCCCACTGAGACGATTATTAGACAAATTGATTTATAAACATCTATATATACAAACTATACAGCATGCTTTAATAATTCATTTATAACCACCCAAACATGATTGTGAAATGAGAATGATCCATCTTATCTTGTGATGTCATCCAAGAACATAACGTGCAGATTCTTTTGATAATATGGGGATCAAGAAAACAATGTATATATGAAACAATAAATGGAAAGTAACCTTTAAGACTTGAAAGTGGACTTCCAAGTTTGTGATCACAAACTTGGAAGTCAATGGATAGTTCCACCCACAAACTGGTATGCTCTGGCCCGACCTATTTTTCTTTTTCTCAATTAAAATTAAGTGGTTTACACAAAATCTATAGTTGGTCCACTAGGTGCCATAACTTATTTAAATGCATTAAACCTTTTGAACTGTCATAATAACATATTAATAAGTTTCCTTAAATCATTTAAAAACTAAAACAAGAACATTCATATGTGTATAAAAAGCTTTTATAAAACCCAGTATTGAACCAATAAAAAATAATAAACAAAACCGATTTATTTATACTTCTTTAATTCGATGGAAAGAAATGATAGAAAATGAATTATCACATTTAAAAATATGTGTTGCAACAAATTTTCATGATTACCAAAAAATCAGTTAGAAGAAGCGTTAAGATGATGAATCAATATTTGTTCAACTCCTAGTTAAATATGTACAAAAAAATTAGCATATGAATTTATTATACGAATTTATTTGGTATACTCTCTACTAGAACTAATGTTGAATTTATTATACGAATTTTCAACGGAATGGGTTGCAACAGACCAGCCGGGGATGTATGGAGATTTTTGTGTTGCTGGCAAACTACACAGCTCTTAACGTAGTCAGTTATGGAGGCCTTCATACCTCTCTAATAGATTTCAGTGGCAGACCGTAAGTAAGTCTTTTTCTCTCCCGAATGTCCACCCGCGGGGGAGTCATGGAAGGCAGCTATCACCCTAGGAATGAGGGGTGAGGAAGAGGGAATCACCGGTCGACCCTTGTATAATAGGTTTTCTTGAAAAGTAGCAAAACCCTTATGAGCATGTTTATCGATCTCTAGATCCGCCTTGATGCGATTAATGAAGTCGTCGGTTCGAAGTTCTTCTTTCAGATCATTCCAAAATTCCCAGCATCCCACAGTCATGTTACCACAGGCGATGGTCGAGTCATGGCAGGAAAGGGCATCCGCCACGCGGTTGCTGGCACCCGTCCGGTACTGCACTTCGAAATCGAATCCCATCAATTTGGTGACCCATTTCTAATAATCACCCCCAATAACCCGCTGTTCCATTATGTATTTCAAACTAAGCTGGTCGGTACGCATAACGAAATGTATCCCCAACAAGTACAATCTCCATTTCTGAACCGCCTTCATGATGGCCATGAGCTCGTTCTCATAAATTGATTTCAGTCGAGCTTTCTCCCCCATCGTGCAACTGAAATAAGCAATGGGTCGGTCCTCTATCACAAATTCCTTCTCAAAATTTGGCATAGCCAACACCGGAACGGTGGTCATTGCCCGTTTTAGTTTGTTGAAGGCTTCATCAGCTGCCTAATTCCACCCGAAGCAGTCTTTCTTCAATTGATCCGTTAAGGCGGTGGCTATTTGGGCGTATCCTCTCACAAACTTTCAGTAATACCCCGTGAGACCCAAGAATCCATGCAGTTGCTTGATGTTCCGGGGTGTCGGCCATTGTAACATAGCTTGAATCTTGGAGGCTTCTGCTGAAACCCTGTCCCTCGAGATCTTGTGTCCAAGATAAGATAATCTATCTTGACCAAACTCACATTTTTTTAAATTTAGGAAGAGCTGGTGTTCTCTTAATTTCTCTAAGGCGGCCGCCATGTGTTCACGGTGTGTTTCTGGGGTCGGGTTGTAGATAAGAATGTCGTCAAAGAAGACCAATATAAATATCCGCAAATAGGGTCGGAAAACGTCATTCATAAGGGTTTGGAAGGTCGTCGGGGCGTTCGTGAGCCCGAAGGGCATAACCCTTAATTCGTAGTGTCTACCGTGGGTGCGGAAAGCCGTTTTGTGAACGTCTTCGGTTCGGACCCGTATTTGGTGGTACCCGGAACGTAAGTCGAGTTTGCTGAAAATTGTCGACTCGTGTATTTCCTCCAGAAGTTCGTCAATTACGGGAATAGGGAATTTGTCGGGAATCGTGGATCGGTTGAGTGCCTGATTGTCACACCCCCAAACCACGATGGCGGAAACGTCTGAGGGTGGAACGGAACATAGTATCACAACCATTGCATACATTGAAACATAAGTAAATAAACAACCATCTTACATTGAAATTGGAAAGTTACATTATTCAAATGATATTGTTTCAACCCGATTACAAAATAATAACGAAATAAATAAAAGAGACGTCATCGCGTCCCATCCCAAAAGAGGTAGTCAGACCTGACTAATTGTTACCTGAGAATACAAGTAATTTTGCAAGTGTCTACATTACGTTGGTGAGTTCATAAGATTTTTGTAGTGAGAAATTTAATAATTCCTTTGTGAAAATCAATAGTATATGTACCAAGAAAAACGGTATTTTCTTTACCGTTATTGTAGTTTTAAAACCCAAAGACTAAAATGTGTACGCAGTTTGTAGTACAAAGCCAGTAAAAGTGTATATTTCCACGTAAACAATTTATATGGTTGATTTCCCATGCGAGACGCCCTATAACCATACTGTGACCATGTAGGCCTGCTTCGACGCTCTTCAGGCGTCGGACTATTATGACATTTGTCACCTCATACCGTCGGTCTAGCTGTAGCTAGCAGCTCAGGTGCGGGGTTGTCAATCCCATATAGATCTATACACAAACATCACGCTCTCTTACCGAGACTCTGGTTATAAATTTCAGGACTTATAGTATGTACTTAAATAAGCACTGTGAAGACCCGTCTCACAAAAATGTATGTATCAATCAACTTGTTTACGTAAAGTTTGTATATGAAAAACCCTTGTATTTGCCCAGTATCATTTTTCCCATGATAATATAGTAATGTACATATAATTATTTGTCTTGTTCTAACTGTTATAGTAACATTTGTATCCATAAACTATTCATATAATAGTTTATTTTTGGTATTCTGTCGTGAAAAGCATATATTTATGAATATATGTGAAATAACTTATTTAAATGGTTATAAACAATATCTTTTAAAATATTTTCCATAATAGTGGTGTAATAACTTGGTTATACTCTTATTTAATTCCAATATAATATTTCATGACTATCAAATAAAGTACAGCCAGGTAGAAGATCAAATGGGGAGGCAGGACCTTTTCAGCGTATAAGCCTTTCGGAAATCCAGCAACCTAGCCCAAATGATCGGCCTAGACACCGCTCTCGTAAGTAGATCATTCAATATTATATTTTGGAACTATAATTGAATTGTTGTCATAATGATGTTTACAAAATTCACATTTTGTTTACTATTGTTACAAATGAGTATAAATAGCTATTTTTATAGTATAACTTGTATTTTCCCCCTTAAAAACTTGAATAAAGATAAAAAGAAGGGATATGAACTCACCTTAATGTCGATGATGATCTTATCACCAATTGTTGTTAGATCGCCCGACTCTTCCTGCTTCTAACTCGAACCCTCTTTTTCTATCTTTCTACTGTATTTTCAAGCTATATCTCTACAACTCTCTCGATATGTGTATATAGCTTGTATTGGTGTGGTTTGATTATGAGAATTTGAGTCCTATTTATAGTAGATTTATTTTCGTATAGCAGCCCTCAAGATACATGTATTTGACTTTTATAGCTTTTAGAAATTGTTTATGACAAAATATACCCTTAAAATACTTTTTAAATAGATTAATAGTTTTTATATAAAAAAGAATGATTTTTGTTTATAAAACTATAATCTACAAAAATCGTAGTTTAATAATATCAACTTTTTAACTAAAAAGCTTTAACGAATTAACGTAAGGGTATTAATTGTATGCTTAATGAAAATATAGGGTTTAAATGTAAATACAATTTCATTTTAAAGAAAAAGAAAATATTAAATATAAAACTGATATCAATAATATTAAATTTTGACGTCAGGTTGTTCGTATCGACGATACGGTTTTGACGGTAAATTTTTCGTTTTATAAAAAAATCATAATATTTTTGATAAAGTCGAGTTACTGTTCACGTCGGACACTATTCACGATGTAATTTTTTTTTCTTTTATACCAAAAAAAATCTAACTTAATTGCGTTTGTTCGTATAATTAATTTGGATTAACGCAAGTAGTACTATAATATTTAATATTATATCGTAGAGGTTATAAAATTTACATTTCAACATACTGACCTACATACGCTTCGGTTGACTTGCGTTGACTTTCATTGACCTAATTTGACAGTTGCCACATCATCTACCCGTTAGAAGGAATTTCGTCCCGAAATTTAGCACTTTGAGTAGATTCTCAAGTGTTTGGGAATAGATGTGGGTATTTTTGTTTCATCTGGTCTTCACGTTCTCAGGTAAATTCAGGTCCACGCTTGGCGCTCCAGCGGACCTTCACTATCGGTATGCGGCTTTGTTTCGTCCTTTTGATTTCTCTGTCCATGATCTCCAAGGGTTCTTCAACGAAATGGAGGTTCTCGTCCACCTCAATCTCGTCAAGTGGAATGACAAGAGTCTCATCGGACAGACACTTCTTTAGGTTGGACACGTGGAAAGTGGGGTGCACGTTGCTGAGTTCCTGTGGTAACCGAAGTTTGTAAGCTACCGGGCCGATCCTGGCAAGGATCTCAAAGGGCCCAATGTACCTTGGATTTAGTTTCCCACGTTTTCCAAAACGTATCATTCCTTTCCATGGTGAGACCTTCAACAATACGCGGTCGCCAACCTGAAATTCCAAGGGCTTGCGTCGTTTATCTGCATAGCTCTTTTGTTGGTCTCGAGATGCTTTTAGTCGTTCACGAATCTGGACGATTTTCTCTGTTGTTTCCCGTATGATCTCAGGACCGGTTATACCTAGCCCTATGTACATATTTCTAACTTTTCAATACTTTACACAAACTCTCTTTCTATAAACGACAAGTCTTTAGATTAATAAATACTCATTTTTACATAACATCGAATACACCCTTTAAAGATTCTTCCACCTCAAGACTTTTCTTCGAATTTCCCATATTTAAAATAAAAATCATGCTGGACTAAATTTATCAAGTTTAGTTATTATTTCCATTTTTCCGCACCTTTGAAACTCGTGACTTTCGATGGAACTCTTGATTACAAATTTTCAACTCAAGACTGTACAGAGTCTACTAATTCAAATTCCAAAGGCCACTAAGGAAATTCCATGACTTTCGATGACACCCATGTAGCGAGCTTTCGACAATATTATCCCAAACCAGTTGGTTTTAGGTAATAAGGTGCATAAATGCCCGAAGGCCACCCATTTTATGTCTACTTGCTCGAATGTCAAAGGCCACTGATTGAATTTTCTTTTCTGAGTCTCAATCTTATGGTATAACATTACTTGACTTCTGCTTTTTAGCACATCAGATTTCTTGAGAATTTTACTCATTTTAAGTTCATTTATCGAGGCTTATTTTCCTCAATTTAGTAACAACATATAATTCGTGCATTTTGCAAGTAAGGAAACTGACTCAATCTGTTTTGGTAAAAACTTAGTTTTTAACAACTGGTAAATTTTCAACGGGTCTATTTCATTACTTATGCAAAACATTTTGCAACTACCAAGCTGAAAACTTGTCCTCTATAGAACTAAATTTTATATAAAATAATGAAAAACTAAAAATTCATACATAAAATTAAATGTAACCTACGAATTTATTTTCAAAATATTTTTCTTAACAATTATCTTTTTAGCGTTCAATTTTGGAATAGATGTTTAAGATAAAAAATTTAAATTGACTCAGTTAATTATTGCAGTATGACGCTCTCACCCTACACTTATTTTATACAATAATTTTATTGTATATATAATTCAAAACAGTAAAGGGATCAAAATGGAACAGACTCCTCTTGGGTACCGGTCGACGTCATATATGAGGCTCTTTCCACAGAAAAGAATTTGTTGAACATGCTGCCAACATTGAATCTTAGCAAATCTGCATACACATCACTCAGACAAATATTATTCACACACAATAAACACACAAAAATTAAATAAAAAAAAATAATAATAAAAGTAATAAAAATAAAAGAAAAATATCACTCACTTTGTGCTCCCTGAAGTTTCAAAGCCGTGGCTACTGAGTTGCGGGTGTGGTGTGTACCACACTTAATTTTGTACTGGCTGTGCGACTTTTGACCATCGTCAGTATCGCTGCCTCCACTTTAAAGAAGCGTCCCCCTTCTCAGTAGTGGCTGATTTTTAGCCTGAAAAATCATGTATCATTATGCACGACCAGCATCTGCCTCGGTTGTTTACGCGTTACGCACGTTTGCTTGTCGCGTAACTTGAAGTTGTCTCTTTCTCAACGCGATCCGGATTGTCGACGCGTCACGTCCGGATGGCATACACGTCGCATTGCGTGAGCAGAAAAGATTTCAAAGTTTTGTCACTTCATTTTTCCCAAAATATTCACCCCACACTTAAAATATGCTTAAGGTGTGCAAATATCCATTTTATGATTAGCGATATGTCAATCAACACAATAAAAATACATAATACACAAAAACAAATTTACAATCACACAAATATTAACTAATAATTTAATTTTCTATACAAAAAAAATAAAACCGAATTCCCCGGCAACGGCGCCAAAAACTTGATGTGTTTTCAAACATACATATAAAATACCCAGAAACGGCACCAAAAACTTGGTGTGTTACGAGCGTATATATGATATTAGCAATTGGTCTTCACATTAGTTTTACATTTCTGAACAGGGAAATACCATGTATGAATAGAACAACACAATTAGGCAAGTGTACCTAATCGGTTGTAGTATAGTAATGGTAAATCCGGGTTGTCGAACCCAAAGGAAAACGGATATTTTTAAGTTAAGAAAATCAATTATTAATTAACAATTATTCAAGCAAACAGTAATTAAAAGGGGGGGGGGGTTTAAGAGAATGCATTGACTCGTGTCAAGAGACAACACAAAAGTTTATTAGAATCGGAAAATATAAATATAAATTACAAAACATAAAAGTAAAAGTTTATACTTAGATTCGATTCAACCATCTAGTTATGTTTGATATGCTATTAGTGCAATGGATATTGAAAGTTAAATATCGATTTCTAGAGTGATTATATGTTTTGGTCCAACTACCTAATCCTATGATTATTGATTATAAGGTCATTAATGGCAATGGTCATGCAATTACATATTCCAAATAATAATGTATTGGTTCGTATCATACAAGATTCATTCAAGTTTTTGATCTCAATGGTCATGAAAATCAAAATGGTTTGTACAGATTGGTCCTCTAGTACAAACTTGCCATACACATATAAGTTTCTACCTTCGTGACTTAACCCTAGGATTTGGTCCATCACTAGTCATATCTGTCTAATGGTCATAGCACAGTTATGATAAAAGTCATATAGTCAGATTGGTCCTCTAGACTAAAATAACTCAGCAATAAGTCCAAAAGGAATGTTCCTTAACATATATGATAGTCAAATGAATTATGCAAGATAAAATATAAAACGTTCAATATCCGATAAATAACAATCAAATCATAAGTAGATAGTATTCAAATCTAAGTAATAAATAATGCAGATAACAAATATAACATGATCTGAAGAATACGACCTAGGAAATCATAGTAGAATGCTAAACATATATAAAGCAAACCGAATGAAGTCCCAGCCGAACATTCTTCAAGCTCTCGATTCCATACGCACCGTACCGTCTCCTCCTTGATTCTACAAGCCTTATAGATTTTACAGAGACTGATATGAGAGGTATAGAGAATGGATTTCTCTAGTTGTTGGTGTGTCTCAAACAACAAGAGAAGGCCTCTATTTATACTGTTGTCCATGGACGATCGCGTCGCGATCCTATAGGGGATCGGGTCGCGATCCAGCGTGAATTGCGTTTCTCAGTTGGTTACTACTCCGACTTTGTGGACTGTAGTTGGTGGGTCGGGTCGCGATCCACATGATGATCGGGTCGCGATCCAGCGTAGGGACGCGGTTTTAAGCCTTTTTTCGCGATCCTTTTGTCAGCAATTTGTCACGCGATTGTCAGCAGATCGGGCCCCGATCTTGGTTGAGATCGGGTCGCGATCTAGGTCCTGTTGGGCTTCTTTCATTGTTTCTCGCACATAGTCTCTGTATTTAGCTCTTTTCTTTCCGCAAGGTCAGTTTACTTATTTTGTTCATTTTTAGGCTCGTATTCAGCTCCTTCTTTACCTGCAAAGCCATTTTTCCTATGTTTTGATAATTTAAATGTATAAGTACCTTTTATCTTGATATCATACCATAAACACGTGTTTTAGGCACTCGATTTTGCCCGAAATATATGTATAAATGAGGCAATATCAACCGGTGAGAGTGCTGCTAGGAACTTGTCCTCTAGTTAACTGAGTATCACCCACCTCAGCCCAGCATAAAGGGGATCTGCACTTGCGCCCATAGAGGGCTTCAAATGGAGCAGCTTTAATGCTATTGTGATAACTATTGTTGTATGAAAATTCAACAAGTGGTAAGTGGGTGTCCCACGCCTTACCAAAGTCTATCACATAAGCCCTCAACATGTCTTCCAGCGTCTGAATAGTTCTTTCACTTTGCCCGTCTGTGGATGGTACGCTGTACTCATGTCGAGTCTGGTTCCCAAGGCTTCTTGCAATGATTGCCAAATCGTGACGTAAACTGACTATCCCTGTCTGAGATAATAGAAACTGGCACGCCATGCAATCGTACTATTTCTTTGATGTATGTCCTTGTAAGTTTCGTCATATCGTCGGTTTCCTTGATTGGCAAAAAGTGAGCGGACTTAGTTAACCTATCAACGATTACCCATATGGTGTCTAGCCCACCAGTTGTCTTGGGTAACTTGGTTATGAAGTCCATAGTTATCCGCTCCCACTTCCACTCAGGTATCTTTGGTTGTCGTAATAAACCCGAGGGCTTTTGATATTCCACCTTGACCTTGGCGCAAGTCAAACACTTGCTCACATAAGTAGCAATTTCTGCTTTCATATTTGGCCACCAATATAATTTCTAGAGATCCAGATACATCTTATCAGACCCAGGATGAACGGAGTACCTAGTTTTGTGAGCCTCGTTCATGATAAGGTCTCTATATCCGCCGAATCTTGGTGTCCAGATTCGATTCATGAGATAACGTGCTCCGTCATCCGTGACTTCTAGGTTTTTATCCATACCTCGCAAGGCTTCACTTGCGATGTTCTCAGGTTTTAAGGCTTCTAGATGCGCCTCCTTGATCTGAGTGGATAAATGGGAATGGATTGTTATTGTTATTGACTTTACTCGACGACCCGAGTACTCCTTTCGACTAAGGGCATCTGCCACTACGTTGGCCTTTCCTGGATGATAACGAATTTCACATTTGTAATCACTTAGCAGCTCTACCCACCGTCGATGTCTCATGTTGAGCTCTTTTTGGTTGAGAATATGCTGAAGACTCTTATGGTCAGTGAAGATCGTACATTTTGTGCCGTAAAGGTAGTGTCTCCAGATCTTTAATGCAAAAACCACTGCCCCCAACTCGAGGTCATGCGTGGTGTAGTTGACCTCGTGGGTTTTAAGTTGTCTCGAAGCGTAGGCAATGACTTTTCCTCTTTTCATGAGCACGCAACCCAGACCCTGATTCGATGCATCGCAGTAGACCACAAAGTCTTCTGTTCCTTCTGGAAGGGACATAATAGGAGCGCTGCATAAAGCTTTCTTTAGAGTATGGAAGGCGGCGTCTTGTTCATCTTTCCAATTAAATGTTACACCTTTCTGTGTCAGGGCAGTAAGTGGCTTTGCGATCTTAGAAAAGTTCTGTATGAATCTTCGATAATAGCCAGCAAGGCCCAAAAATTGGCGGATTTCTATCGGTGTTCTTGGTGCTTCCCAGTTTTCAATGGCTTTGATTTTGGAGGGATTCACATGTATTCCTTTCTTGCTGACTACGTGGCCTAGAAAAACCACCTTCCGAATCCAAAATTCGCATTTTGAAAACTTTGCATACAACTTCTCCGCCCTGAGCGTCTCCAAAACTTGTCGTAGATGTTGACTATGTTCCTCCTTACTTCGTGAATAGATTAGTATGTCGTCGATGAATACTATCACGAATTTATCTAAGTAAGGTCGGCATACGCGGTTCATTAAGTCCATGAATACAGCGGGCGCATTAGTTAATCCGAAGGGCATCACAACAAACTCGTAATGGCCGTAACGAGTTCTGAATGCCGTCTTAGGAACATCTTTTTCTTGAACTCTCAGTTGGTGATACCCCGACCTTAGATCAATTTTAGAGAAGTAACTCGATCCTTGAAGTTGGTCAAAAAGGTCGTCAATTCGGGGTAACGGATATCGGTTCTTGATAGTGAGCTTGTTCAACTCCCGATAATCAATGCACATACGAAATGACCCATCCTTCTTCTTTACGAACAAGACCGGTGCTCCCCAAGGAGAGAAACTCGGCCTGATGAACCCTTTACTTAGCAGTTCGTTCAGTTGGCTGGATAATTCTTGCATTTCTGACAGGGCTAACCGATATGGCGCTTTTGCTACCGGGGTGGCTCTAGGAATCAAATCGATTCTGAATTCGACTTGTCGTGCGGGCGGCACTCCTGGGAGGTCTTCTGGGAATACGTCGGAAAAGTCGCAGACTTCAGGAATCTCTTTAATGCTCTTTACTTCTTTCTTCTTGTCAAAAACGTGGGCTAGGAAGGCATTATATCTTTTATGTAGGTATTTTCGGGCTTTGATGCAAGACACGATTCAGAGATTGGTGCTGGGTTTATCGCCGTAGACGACAAGGGTCTTGTCATCTGGTAAGTGAAGTCGGATTTCTCGTTCATAGCACATGATGTCGGCATGATGGGGAATTAGCCAATCCATACCAACAATCACGTCGAAGTTTCTTATTCTAATAGGCATTAAGTTGATTTGGAAGGAGTGATTGTCCAGATTAAGTGTGCAACCTATGCATATGTCGTTGGTGCATTCTGTTTTGCCATTGGCCATTTCTACAGTAAATGTTTCATTGAGTGGTTGTGATTTTTGTTTTAGTAAGTATTTAAACTCGTGGCTTACGAAACTCCTTTCCGCACCGCTATCGAATAGTATACAAGCATATGAATTATTGACGAGGAACGTACTGGTAACTACGGTAGGATCCTCCACTGCTTCCGCGCGTCCCATAGCCAGGACCCTTCCATTTCTTCCAACAGTCTTTGTTTTCGGGCAATCCCGCTTGAAATGCCCCGTTTCTCCACAACCGTAACAAGCTTGGCTCATCCCAGCATTAGAGGCTTGGGTGGTTTGTGGAGCTGGCATTCTGCAGTATCGTGACGTGTGCCCTTTCTTGCCACAGCTTGTACATTGCATTTCCCTACAGGCCCCATGATGATGGAAGTTGCACTTGTTACATTTGGGTAAGGTCCCAACATATTGCTTTGTTGATGCTGGGGCAGCAGGGATAGTGGCGGCATGGACCGCCCCAATATGTTGTCTTTTGGCACTTTCTTGGTTTAGCTGACTTCTTCCCCTATTCCAGGGCTTTCTTTTGTGGTCTCCCCCTCTCGGTTGCTCTGTTTTAAGCGTCATAGTGCCCTGGCGGACACCATTATCGACCAATCTCTGTGCCAACCGTTTGGCTCTGTCATACGTAGTGGGCTCTGCATCTTCGACATGCCCCTGGATTTGGGGTGATAGTCCCCAAATGTATCGTTCCACTTTCTTGTACTCCGGTGTGACCATCGACGGACATAAAACTGCCAGGTCGTTAAACCTGTCGGTGTAGGTGGTTATATCTGAATCTTTCATTGTGAGATTCCATAGTTACTGCTCCAGCTTTTGAACCTCACTCCTAGGACAATACTCCTTCAACAACATTGTCTTTAACTCTTCCCAACTCATGGAGTTGGCTACAGTGAGCGTCTTTGTTTTTACGTGGTCTGTCCACGATGATAAGGCCCTATTTGAGAAAGTACAAGCAGCGTACTTAACTTTAAATTCTTCGGGACAAGCAGAGATGTCGAACACCGATTCTGTCTTGCGATAACCCCGCCGTCCCCACTGAAAGCTATGGTTTACAATCTTGGAAATCCTTGTAAGTACATATTCATTGGTGGTTCGGGGTTTCTCCGTTTGTTGAACCATTTGTACCGTTCCTGCTTCCGCTTCCATTGGTACCGTTTGGATTTATTTGAGCAACGACAGCTGCTACGGCTGCAGTCACAGCGGCCTGGAAGGTGGCGGAATCCATTAATGGTGCTTCTGGAGTTTCTGTCCCGGTGCGTCTACTGTTTCTTGTTCTGGGTGGCATATTTCTGCCATAGGGATTTAAGATTGAATGAGGGTTGGTTTTCGATAATAGTTATTGGTCAGGTCTTATCAAAATGTCAGGTCGACTGGGCAAGGATAGGGGTCTAAGAGGTACATAAAGTGTCTAGTTGTAAAAAAAAAAAATACTCCTATAGTATTTTTAGCTTTATATTCTGTTTTAGAGTTTCTTTGTATACAATTCTTGGTAAGTTTTAGACTTGTTGTTCACTACGACTATCCCTAAGTACCTGTTAGTCACACCTTGGACCAATACAGTTGATCAGGCTCTATCTATCCTAGGTATGATTAAATAACTACCTAGGTCTACCCGTAGTGTTCAACTCATCTTATTACTCTGATTTGGTTCTGGTTATGACACTGTTCTAGTATGTATGTACTCGTACTTATACTTTATAAAAATATCATTGTATTTTAAAAGTATCCTTTGTACGAAGTGTTTTAGAGAGTTTTAGTCCCATTGTATTTTTAGTTGTATATCTTCAATGGATTGATATACTTAGTTCACTATAAACAATGCTCTGATACCAATCTGTCACACCCCCAAACCACGATGGCAGAAACGTCTGAGGGTGGAACGGAACATAGTATCACAACCATTACATACATTAAAACATAAGTAAATAAACAACCATCTTACATTGAAATTGGAAAGTTACATTATTCAAATGATATTTTTTCAACCCGATTACAAAATAATAACGAAATAAATAAAAGAGACGTCATCGCGTCCCATCCCAAAAGAGGTAGTCAGACCTGACTAATTGTTACCTGAGAATACAAGTAATTTTGCAAGTGTCAACATTACCTTGGTGAGTTCATAAGATTTTTGTAGTGAGAAATTTAATAATTCCTTTGTGAAAATCAATAGTATATGTACCAAGAAAAACGGTATTTTCTTTACCGTTATTGTAGTTTTAAAACCCAAAAACTAAAATGTGTACGTAGTTTGTAGTACAAAGCCAGTAAAAGTGTATATTTTCACGTAAACAATTTATATGGTTGACTTTCCATGCGAGACGCCCTATAACCATACTGTGACCATGTAGGCTTGCTTCGACGTTCTTTAGGCGTCGGACTGTTATGACATTTGTCACCTCATACCGTCGGTCTAGCTGTAGCTAGCAGCTCAGGTGCGGGGTTGTCAATCCCATATAGATCTATACACAAACATCACACTCTCTTACCGAGACTCTGGTTATATATTTCAGGACTTATAGTATGTACTTAAATAAGCACTGTGAAGACCCGTCTCACAAAAATGTATGTATCAATCAACTTGTTTACGTAAAGTTTGTATATGAAAAACCCTTGTATTTGCCCAGTATCATTTTTCCCATGATAATATAGTAATGTACATATAATTATTTGTCTTGTTCTAACTGTTATAGTAATATTTGTATCCATAAACTATTCATATAATAGTTTATTTTTGGTATTCTGTCGTGAAAAGCATATATTTATGAATATATGTGAAATAACTTATTTAAATGGTTATAAACAATATCTTTTAAAATATTTTCCATAATAATGGTGTAATAACTTGGTTATACTCTTATTTAATTCCAATATAATATTTCATGACTATCAAATAAAGAACAGCCAGGTAGAAGATCAAATGGGGAGGCAGGACCTTTTCAGCGTATAAGCCTTTTGGAAATCCAGCAACCTAGCCCAAATGATCGGCCTAGACACCGCTCTCGTAAGTAGATCATTCAATATTATATTTTGGAACTATAATTGAATTGTTGTCATAATGATGTTTACAAAATTCACATTTTGTTTACTATTGTTACAAATGAGTATAAATAGCTATTTTTATAGTATAACTTGTATTTTCCCCCTTAAAAACTTGAATAAAGATAAAAAGAAGGGATATGAACTCACCTTAATGTCGATGATGATCTTATCACCAATTGTTGTTAGATCGCCCGACTCTTCCTGCTTCTAACTCGAACCCTCTTTTTCTATCTTTCTACTGTATTTTCAAGCTATATCTCTACAACTCTCTCGATATGTGTATATAGCTTGTATTGGTGTGGTTTGATTATGAGAATTTGAGTCCTATTTATAGTAGATTTATTTTCGTATAGCAGCCCTCAAGATACAGGTATTTGACTTTTATAGCTTTTAGAAATTGTTTATGACAAAACATACCCTTAAAATACTCTTTAAATAGATTAATAGTTTTTATATAAAAAAGAATGATTTTTGTTTATAAAACTATAATCTACAAAAATCGTAGTTTAATAATATCAACTTTTTAACTAAAAAGCTTTAACGAATTAACGTAAGGGTATTAATTGTATGTTTAATGAAAATATAGGGTTTAAATGTAAATACAATTTCATTTTAAAGAAAAAGAAAATATTAAATATAAAACTGATATCAATAATATTAAATTTTGACGTCAGGTTGTTCGTATCGACGATACGGTTTTGACGGTAAATTTTTCGTTTTATAAAAAAATCATAATATTTTTGATAAACTTAACAATACGTATTGAATACGTAGTGTTCGAAATGAAAATACGAATTCTTTGGGGGTAAAATATATAAATATGAATAAATAATTAAGTGGGGCCCACTTTAATAAAATTATAAAAAAAATGAAAAATACAAATTTCAAAGTCTTCCCACCCTTTTTGAAGAAGACTTTGAAATTTTGTTTTTGTTTTTTTTTATTTTTTACTGAACACTATTCACGTCGAGTTACTGTTCACGTCGGACACTATTCACGATGTAATTTTTTTTTCATTTATACCAAAAAAAATCTAACTTAATTGCGTTTGTTCGTATAATTAATTTGGATTAACGCAAGTAGTACTATAATATTTAATATTATATCGTAGAGGTTATAAAATTTACATTTCAACATACTGACCTACATACGCTTCGGTTGACTTGCGTTGACTTTCATTGACCTAATTTGACAGTTGCCACACCGATAGTCAACACAGAATCGCCAAGACCCGTCTTTTTTCTTGACTAATATGACCGAACTGGAATATGGGTTGGAACTGGTTTGTATGATTTTAGCTGCTAACATTTCTTGTATCATTCTTTCGATTTCGGTCTTTTGGAAGTGAGGATATCGGTACGGCCGGACGCTAACCGGTGGTGTTCCTTCTTTGAGAATGATCTTGTGTTCCCATTGACGCATGGGGGGTAACCCGGATGGTTCACGGAACAACTCTTGAAATTGATCGAGGATATCTTTCAGCAACGGGCGAATTTCTTTCTCAGGACCCGAGTCAATCTCGGCGTTACTCAATTCCACAATCACTCCTGCTCCCTCTCTACTAATTTCCCGGGCCATGGCACGTAGAGATACGAGCGACTTGCCTAGTGAGGGGTCTCCCTTCAAGCACACCTGTTTGCCACAAATATCAAAAACCGTGGTTTGTTCCCTCCGGTTAGTCTGTGTCGTCCCTAAGGTTTCCAACTATTTCAAGCCAAGGATGATGTCGGAAATCGGAGTGGCAGAAATTCCTCCACAATATCGACTTCGCCTAATTGCAATAACACCCCTTTACAAATGCCTCTTCCATTTTCTCTGTCCCCAATCCCCATTCGGACCCCATAGGGTTCCGTGTCAGTCACCGGAATGTCCAATGATTCCACTAATTTACTGGCTATAAAGTTGTGCGTTGCCCCGGGGTCAACAAGGGCAACGACGGGTTGGTCAAGAACCGTGCCATGGAGCTTCATTGTTTTGGGAGAAGTTAGACCAGATACTGAGTTGAGAGATACCTCCGTGTCGCCGTCAACTTCAGCGGGACTTAGATTCGCCGTTCCTTCAGGAGTCACCCCGGTTTCGTTTAATCTGGATTCCTTCGTCTCGTTGTCATTGACCAAAATGACGCTAATTTAGGTTTTACATCTGTGATCTTTACTCCACTTTTCATCGCATTTGTAACATAATCCCCTTGCTCTTTTTTCTTTAATATGAGATTCCGTCAACCTTCGATCTTGCCCTCCTAAGCGAGACGAATTGTGTGGAGATGATGAGGTGCGTGATAGAAAGGTACCCGAATTAGTTGGCTTATTTGGTGGGTAATTTCGGATCCCTAATGCCCCAAACCCGCTGGACCGGATTGCCCTGTTTTTCTCTTCAATCTGTTGGGCTAACTCCATGGCGCGACCCAAATCTTGGGGAGCCCATAAGCGCAGCTCGTTTTTGATATGGGTCTTTAAGCCCTTAATGAAACTCGCCAATGCTACCTTATCGGATACCCCCTCCAGCGACGCCGCCAACTCAATGAATCTCCTGACGTAGTCGGTTGTAGTCCCCGTCTGTTCCAAAGATGACCACTGCTCATAAAGGTCTCCTCCGGCGATTGGTCGGAACTTCTTGAGAAATAAAGTTTTGAGATCCTCCCACGTCTCCAATGGCTTCTGCTTGTTAGACCAGCGATACCACGATAGTGCATCACCGCTCAAGCTTAGAACCGCCGCTTCCATCCTTTCCCCATTCAGTAATTGATAAATCGCGAAATATCTCTCCGCGTGCAAGATCCAGCCATCAGGGTCTGTTCCATCAAATGTTGGCATGTCAATCTTCTGGTGTCTATACTCTAGCCTTCCTCCTCCGGTGTTCCCTACGTCAAAGGATCAAATACCATTCCAATTCCTCCCAGTGGCCCACCGCCTGCGTTTTCTTCTGCTCTTCTATTTTTGTCAAAGATGGAACCGGAAGTCCCTCCAGAGGACCTCCTCCGGTATTTGGGGTTATCAGTCCTTTGTTCCTCTCTTCCTTCCCAAGCAACTGATCCAATTTCTTTATCATCTCATTCTGAATGATCTTGACATCTTCAAGAGCCCTAGCTTGTTGTTGATTCACCAAGTTTTGTTGTTGCTGTTCCTCTAATACTTTCCGCAGGGTCTCTTCCACCGTTTCCAACCTCCTGTCACCGGCTGTAGGGTTCTTCAAAGGAGCAACCATGCTCTGATACCAGTTTGATAGGCCCTTGATAGGCCCTGGTTGAGAAAAAACACACGACCAACCTCTACAAAGAGCCGATTAAGATAAAACACCAGAAATAAGAAATTTTACTATTGATCAAAATGCATATATCAAAGGTTCCATCAATTCGAGAGGATGGGTCTCTCCAAAACATGCATTGAGCAAACAATTCTCACATGCCCTCCCAGATACCGACCACTACTATTTATATGATAACAAAAGTAAAAAGCCTGCCAAAAAACGGAAACAAAGGTGGTGTCTCCACTATAGAAGTTTCCACCAACAAAAAGGACATAAAAATAAAAGACAGGAATACCTCTGGGGAGAAATGACCACAAACCCACTAGGTGGTCCGTTTTGCTCTTCGACTGTAAACAATAAAAGGTTGTTGCTTATCAAGATTAAAGCTAGAAATGTTGCAAATATGCAAGTGGTGGCTGTCCCATCTATTTAAAGTGAATCTAATCAATATTCGATTGCTTATTATGTGATTCATTCATTTCTAGATTTTCAGCCAGAACTTTGGGCACTCCAACCATTTGACTACTGTATGTTTTAATTTTTTGCCTTCCATCATAATACACATTATTCGAATAATTATTTTATATCTTTTCAGGGGTGATGAAAGCATTGCCAATTGAACCAATTCATTTCAAGGGATTATACAAAAATGGATCTCTACATGAACTTTCAGGTTATGGTTTACTTTAGCTTTCTTACATTTGGGGAAAATTGTGGAAACTAGCAGCGTACTTTACTACCGCTATACAATTTTTTATCTATAATAGCAATATGTGACCTGAATCTTGTAAAATGCTTACAAGTCTTGAATTATATTTTGCTATTATCTATAAAGAAATATATGTACGTTGCAATTATGGGTAATAAATAAAATACCTTTTATAAGTTTCAGGGTACGTATTTGTATTAGCAGTAGAGAGATGTACCTTGCTTTCACAAGTAAAAAATGCAAGTACATCGTTATAATGGGTAAAAAAATTAAGTACATTGCTCATAATGGTAACAAGCGTAAATTTTAAGATATTTTAATAATTACAAGACATTGGCCACAACTTATTGGGGGCATTTGATCGCGTATTCCTTTTTGTTTATGTGCTCTCTTAAAACTTCCTTCAAGATAAGAAATGGGACACTTAAATCTGGAACATAGAAATTAACATTTTGAGCAATGTTTATGGCTATTAAGATAATTCAGCTTCTGATCTTCCTGGTCAAGCATGGAGCGTCTATTTTGGTTGGGTTGAAGTTGACTCACAAAAGAGATTTAAGATTGTGGTTAGCATCAAATGGGATTGTAGCCTTGGCTCTTTCACGAGAAACATTGTGAGAAAATTTAAACAATTGCATTATTTCCAATTTTTAAGATATGGCAAATTGCGGGAAATAGCAACTCACGTTACTCTTTTTTACCTATGTAGTCGATGCACTTTAGTTTTTATCCATAATGCCAATATACTTGCATTTATTTATCCATAATAACCATATAGCCTAAAACTTGTAAAATGTAATTTTCAATTTTTATCCATAATAACAACATACTTACATTTCTTTATATATGGTAGCAACATACTTACATTTCTCTACTGACAATAGCAATATGCTAATAATAAATTACATTGCCCATGAATCATGATGGCAACTAAATGTAAGTATGTTGTTAATTTGTGTAACAAAAGTACATCGCTATTATTGGTAAAGAAATACAAGTACGTGGCTGTTATGAGAAAAACAATATAAACACGTTGCTATTTTGTAAAGATAAAGTCCATTGTCCATATTGGTAGCGAGAGTAAAGTACACTGTTATATATTGCAATTTGCCATTTACCAAAGATTCTTTCCTAATAATATATTTTAAAAATATGTTGGGATGCTACTTTTGATGTTAAATTATTTTCGGTTATGCTGTTAGGATTTACATTTGGTCTCCTGAATAAAATTCAAATAAAGATGAGGATAAAGTATAAACATGGTTGGTAATTCATTTCATGTTAGGAAGCTTGTTTTATGAATGAACAAATACATGGTGAGCCAATTACACTTGTTGGCTACATTAGGGGATTCCAAACCAAGGTAACTAAAGTTTATGCTAAAAGAAAAACTAAATTTCTACTCTGCTAATGCTTCTTTAAATGAAACTTTGTAAGAAAGGGATTTTCAATTTCCACCTTGTGGTCCTTAGAAAAATCGATTTCTTTTTCCAAAAAAGTTGTAGGCCAGCAATAAACTTAATTTGTAGCAATTTCATTTCATAATTTACTATGTATTTTAAGGATTTTATGCAAACTCTTACATGATTTACAGCAAAAACCTGCAACGGATAGTCAAATACTTGACCAAGACAAGTCAATTTCTAAGCTTGCTTGGATTTAGCAGCGTATTGCTATAAAAGGTGCAGCCCTAACTAGCCTTCAAGAACATGTGCTGATTGGAAAGTCAAACTTCTGATTGACCATTACACTTCAATAAATTCACATTTACTCGAATTATTGTATACATCATTTTTAGGATCAAGAAGCAGAGTGTGTCTACACCTTATTAGATGGGTCAATGTAATCTCATTATGTGTTGGTATGGTTTACTTCCCAACAAATGACAGTTGTGTTGTATTTGAATTTCAAATGTAATGGGTCCCACCTTTGGAAAGTACGAATATTTCATACATTATCTTGTGTTTGGAATATATAAATTCATATAGTTTAGTGCATTTGAACATTATTATGTGGTATGACTTATCATTACATGTTTTTATTGGTTACAATAATCGAATTCAAGAAATATATAACTTTTTTATGCAAATACCGGTGGTTTGAAGAAGTTCAATTGATAATAAGATTTGCTCACAATGTTTCTTCTTTGGCTGTGTTTGTTCTTTAAATTTTACTTGCAATTTATGTATCCTTCACATACATTTTAAATGTCAATTACTGGTGTGAGGTAATAAGCCTTGTATGAGATAATGTGGAAATGTATATATTTGAGTGTCAAATAATTGAGTACTACAAGTTTATCAAGATCTGAAATGCTTGCGGGTGATTAAAAGACTTTTTGGATGATCAATGATTGGCAACATGACACGTGTTGCTCGACAATCAAATGTGAATGTTCCTCATGTAAATGCTTTATTGGTTTTGGTTTAATGTACCCTGACTTTCACCATCAACAACAATAATATAATGGGGGTAAGGGTAGGTAATTAAAATGTAGACAATCGTATCGCCACCAAATGATACAGAGATTGCTTCCATATTTTAGGTTGACACCATGTGTCCCATTATAATCAAGAGAGTAGATGAAAAATGGTTTGAATATTGCAAGACCAACACGGGTGTCGAGAACATAAGGTAAGAATTCATACTCAGGAGTAAGTAGATATGTGTTCGATCCTCCAAATATCACACAAGTTGAAGTTGTCAACTTATTGTATTAGAGTTGTAAAAGATTATTGATACAATAACTTTTGATAAAGCCTTTAAAAGGTTAGTTGACCATTAAAAGATGTGGAAATACATTTGGTCATAGGATGATTCCTTGTACAAAGGTTGATATTTATTATATTTGAATATTAATACATACTATACTCGGCAGGCTCAAACACAATATACTTGCTCCTTTAACTGTTCTTTAACAGCTATGTCTTCCCTCATAAGAACCATTCATGCACAAATTGCCACCTCCGAAACCAATACAATGATGATGTCAAAAATCAAAAATTACAGATGAATCCCCTCTGAAATCTATATTTCATCTTAGAATTATATTATAGAACAAGTAACAAAGAAAGATTCCAGATAAAAAAAAATTGGAAGAGAAACAAGAAAAAAGAACATATATAAAGAAACAAGAGATGAGATTGACTGACCCAAAAAGATTATGGTATCAAGTGTTTAAAGCAGAACCAACACATCAACCAAAAATCTCACAAACATACAAATAAAGAAAAAATTAACAAAGTCAATCATCTGATACATACATACATAAAAGAAACTCTAGTGTTAATATAGAAAAAAAAATTAATATCTGTATCAATACACTATAGAAGGAGCAAATACCCAACACAAAAATGAGTACAGTGACGTTGAAAATCAAGAATTACAATTGAATACCCTTTCATATCTATATCTAATCGAAGAATTACAAAGACGTATGATACAAAAGGCAAGCAACAAGACAGATTACATATAAAAAATTGGAAGAAAAAAAAAAATGAGATTGACACATTCACCACATGATGATTATGGTATAAGTGTTTGAAGCAGAACCAAAGATCCAACCATAATCTAATCTAACAACTTGATCTTTGTATAAATACCAAATCCAACAAAAAACTTGACCTTCCATGCAACCATCCTTGATCTTTACACCAAAAAGAAGAAAATGTACAGAAGACGAAATAGATAACAAGTCCATTACCTGATTCACTTGCATTCCATAACAAGTCCAATCTAACAACTTGATCTTATATAAATACCAAATCCAGCAAAAGTTTTAAAACTCACATATTTAAACAACACCTGTTTTACAAATGTCATACAATATAAACACCAAATAGTAGTGTAAAAAAACTCAATAACATTATTGAAAAGAAAAATAATCATTGATACTACATATTTAAGATTCACTTGCATTCCATAACATTTATGCGGCTTCTCTTCCTCTCTTCATCTTGGCAACTCTTACCATGACTGCAACATATATCTTGTCCATGGTTTCCTCAGCAAACACGAAAAGCTTCTGTCTCCACTGCTTCTTCAACAACAGAACTCCAATAACACCCCAAAACCCTGTTGCAAAGCCACTCAATATGTCCAGATAAAACAGCCATACCTTCGCCAGCTCATCACCTGCTTCATCTTTCTTGTTGCTTGTTGTCGTTGGGTCTTCCTGATTTGAGCAATTCTTTGGTAATGGAGCTCCACACAGATCTCTGTTCCCAGAATATATTGATGGATCATCAAGGGTCTGCAATTGACTTCCTGTTGGAATTCGTCCTCGCAAGTTGTTGTTTGACAAATTCAAATGGCTCAAGAAGTTCAAAGCTGCCATGCTTTGAGGGATCGTCCCACTCAACTCGTTGTTTGAGAAATCGAGAGATTCTAACCACGTCATGTTCCCAATGCTGTTTGGAATACCCCCACGAAGATGATTATTTGACAGATTGAGACCCATCAACATTGAAAGTGCAGTTAGCTCGATCGGTATTTCTCCAACAAGTTTATTGCTTGAAAGATCCATGTTAAAAACTATATCCCACATCTTTTTATATTCAAGCTCAACACCTTTTATGACCTGAATCACATTCTCATCAGAATCAACATGGGCAACATCATAATCATGTACTCTGCTGCTGTTAACCATGGCATCCAACCCCCCTAGACAAGGAGGGATGGTTCCAGTTAAATTGTTGTATGCAACATCCAATATTTGAAGATTAGAAGCATTGCACAATGATCCAGGAATTCTTCCGGTGAAGTTATTGTTGTGTAACCTCAAAACTGCCAAATATGCAAGTTTTTCTCCAATCCATTCAGGTATTTTTGCAAAGAACTTGTTATCGCCCAAATCTAAGACCTTTAAATATTGTAAATTTCCCAATTCTCGGGGAAGTTCACCGATAAGATTATTGTCATTCAATTTTAACCACTGTAATGATGAAGACTTATGAGCTATGGAGCTTGGAATCACACCAGACAGCCGATTTGAGCTAAATATCATGATATGCAACTGTTGGAGATTCTCGAGGCACTTGGGAATTTTCCCAGTTAACCTATTTCTGGAAAGATCAAGATACCACAAATCTGTCCTTTTGCACAATGACCTTGGAATCGACTCATTGAAAAGGTTATTTTCCAGAAATAATGCCTTTGTACCTCCATATACAAACACATCCCCGTTAGGAAGTTTTGTCAAAGGTCCGCTCAGTTTGTTGTGAGAGAGATCTAAGAAATGAATGATGGGCATCTTCCGCAACCATGTGGGCAGAGGTCCTGAAATTGTAGCATTCGACAACTCTAACACCTCAAGTTTCCTTTGATTGCGAAGCCATTGTGGGAATCCATTTGCAATGGTACAAGAACTAAGTACAAGAGTTTCCAGTTGGAATGGAGGTATCCACTCATGTGAAATATTGAATGTCAACTTAGTGTTGAAAGAAGCATCCAAGTACTTCAACAGTGAAAGGTTAGCAAAATGGGATTCGGAAACTACTCCTTGTAAAGAATTGTAAGAGATAACCAGAGAATGGAGGTTGGTAAGTTGCCAAACTGAAACTGGAATAGTCCTAATTAACTGATTATCTTCTAGATTCAAATACTTTAAAGCAGTTAATTTTCCAATGGACTCTGGAATTGAACCACCCAATTGATTACCAGATAGATCTAATGCTTCTAAATGTCACAATCTTCCTAGAGACTCTGGGATTGTACCTCTCAAACTGCTGCCATATAGATCTAAGCTTCTTAGGGAAGTCATGTTTGTTAAAACAGATGGAAAGTCCCCTTCAATTGAATTGGAGCTAAGATCCAGGTGTTGGATGTTAGAAAGTGTGCTGATGTTAAGATGAGGGGAAGTTAGATGCATCTTATCAAGCCCACACTTTGACAAATGAAGCTCTGACAAAGAAGAAGGGATCATGTCTAGAAAGTTTGCAAAGTTTGATGACAAACTAAGATTAAAGTTTGAAAGATCCAAGAATTGAAGGGAGGTCATGTTTTGGAAAAATCTGGGGAGTGGACCTTTGAAAGAATTGAAGCCAAGATCAAGGTGTTTGATGTTGGCAAGTATTCTACTCGAATTAAGAGAAGAACCAAGATTAAGATTAGAAAGTTGACACCAATGCAAACTTAACTCTTTTAACGAAGGAAACATGTGAAGCTCCATGTCCCAACCACTAAGATTCAACAGACTCAAGTCGAGATGCTCGAGTGACGGAAGGCTCAAAGTCCTTATCATATCATCTGCTGCTATCAGGTGTATATTTGAATTGAGATCAAGAACCTTTAAACTAGAAAGGTTGGCAATGTGAGGAGGAATAATACCTTCAAAACCAGCATCAGAGAGGTCGAGGTAGCTAAGATGTTTGAAGGATCCAATGAACTCAGGGATCCTGCTTCCCCAAAAATCATTCCCACTCAAGTCTAAGTAGTTGAGATGCGTCAACTCTGCCAAAGAAGACTTCACCTCATTACCAACTAAGTAGTTGTAATCTGCTCTGAGATGAAGGCTTTGGACGGTTCCAGTGAGAGCATGACAGTGGATTCTTTCCCAGTGGCAGCAGTCATTGCCAACCCATGATGACAACATTCCACCAACATCTCCAACACTGTCTTTGAACCTGAGAAGAGCAAGTCGCTCTTTCTGAGGGCAACGAACAGTGAGATTTCCATCACCCAAACAAGTATTTGTGGTTGCAACCAAAGAAACACATACCAAAATCAGATGGAGCCCCAAACCCCTCAGATTCCCCATTATCAACCCTAACTCAGTTTAATTTAGAAGAAAGTTGAAGTGGAAAGATGGGTTGTTATGATGAAGAAACTGGTTCATTTATAATGCCATCAAAAAATATTGCCATGGAAGACTTGGAAGTCAAATGTGGAAGACTTGGAAGACAATGGTGGAAGACTTGAAGGTCAGTGGATATATAGTTGGTGGGTTTTACTATTGCAAAACAGAGAAAAACCATGGTCCTACATATAATATCAATTTCAATTCATAAAATAATTTTGTTTACAATTCGTTTGTAATGCTAAACAAACAACCAGACATGTTTTAAAAGTACGTGTCAATTAAAAGATATTTTTGAGGAAGAATGAAAATGTTTCTTATCTTCTTGTTTCATGGATATTTATGACGTTTTAATTGACATATCTTTACTAAAACAAAGCTGAGAAAATTCATGGATTACACGTAATCTCATCAATATCTTGCAATAATTGTTAAAGTATAAACAAATAATGTGCATTGTAATGTTCTCTAATAAATATTGTCTTTTTCTATACAAAATCGAATTTTTAGGATTTAAACATGATCATGAAAATGAGTGAAACTTTTATTTGGACACAGAGAAATGGTAAGTAATGATCTATGAGAATTGATTCGCTGTAATTATCATAATATCCATCTTCTCACGGAGTGGATAGTTTTAGTTTAGTACTATCATTTCTTATCATAAGTTATAAAATTAAACTCGTACATAACTTTTATAATCTTTAAATATATAGTATGCTAAATAATGCTACAGTTTTAGTCTAACTAAAAACTAACATTGGAAAATGCAATAACGTCTTGATCTGAGCCAGGAAGTATGAATAATGCCATGATAAATACTTTCATTTCATAGAATGACTTCTCAATGAATATTCATGATGTTAACCCTTAACCTTCATTTTATCCCTATATGGTCCTCTAAGTTACTTCTTAATGAAATCAAACAGGGTGTTCTTTAGAGGTGAGAATTCCAAGCCATTTATAGGTAAACAGATTGATTTGGGTCATTATTTCTAATGGGTCATATGATAGATGTAACTACTTTTGGATATGTTATAAGTGAGACTTGGTTTGCATATGATAGATGTTACTTCCTGTTTTTGGCTCACAATATAGCAAGTTAGCAGAGGTTCTAGTAATCGTCAAAATTACCAATTAGGCCCTATTTATTTATTTTTTTCTTGTTAAGTCCTGTAAGGGTTAAGCATTTTCTCCCTTAAAGAGGTAATAACAGAATATATGTTTGACTATGTATCTGCCATTAGGAGCTGCAAAGGTATTGCAGAACAGAGGCCATCACTATCCGCATATATGCATCACTATAAATAACGCTATATTTCTATATTCTCTGTCTTACAGGTACCAATTTGTGTGAAAATTAGGTCAGACAGAAAGATAAAAACTTAGATGAATCAATTTCCCCATACAACATATCTACGTTAATGCATCTGGATAAATTTTCACATAAAAACATGTATGCATCGTTTTCAACAATGCTAAATCACTATCTTCTATGTCTTACACGTCCAAATTTGTTTCGTAACATGTTCAGGATTTTGTAAAAAAACATATAGAGTAAAAGTTCATGAAATCAATAAGAATTAGGTCAAACAGAAAAATAATGAGAAACTTAACAAGCAAACATCGATGACTCAGGAATCAAGAAGGATAGAGATAAATCGATAATCGAGGCTTCGCCTATCCCCTGTACGCAGCAACTACTTCGCTGGTGGTCAGGGGAAGTCGTTCCGAACTTGGAGCGGAAAATTTTGGGGAAATATGGTTAGAGCAAATTACAAATTTGGTCCCTTTGGTATGACCAAAATGAATGGTTTTATCCATGTTACAAGTTTGTCCTTTTTTTTTTTTTTTTTTTGATGTGGTTATGCTTCATTTAAATCCAACTATTCGGGTGTTATTATTATTATTTTTTAAAATGGCCTAAATTTGTGATCAATGTTTTTTCTAAATTATAACATATATTATTTTAACTATATTAGACGTCTAAAGTTTTAAGTTATTTTTATATTTATATAATATAACATATTTTAACAATAAACTTTAGCAATATTAATAAAATATAAAAATGTCATTATTTGAAAATGTAATTGATGTTTTTATATTCTGAAATTCTCATATTTTTTGTTAATTTGTTTACAATAGCTAACTTATAAATTCCCCATTATACTTCCTAAATCTATATATTTCGTTTCAAGTGGGACTTGGACCCCTAACCTTTTGCTGATGGACATTTTCGTCGACTCCAGCCCTTTGGTCTTTTTGATAATAATGATGACATAAAAACTTGCACGACATCATATCATTATATGTTCATGCTTTCAACGTATTAAATCTTTAATTCACCAAGTTTTTGTGTCTCAAAGACAAGTAGTGATCCATGTGAATATAACGACATAAATGCGTATTTGATCATTAATACATCGTAAAAAAATGTCATGTTTAGGATGTGAACACAATTTATCATATTATAAAGTCGATTATCGCCCTTGTATCTTTTCTAGTCTAATATTTTCTTTGTGCAAACACCAAAAGCAAGCCTATTCGGGTATTAATCCTTTGTAGTGCACTAGAACAGAGAGAACTACAGGGAACAAGGAAACAGAGGAGTTGACAAATGTTACCGGGTTGGTCGGGAGATTTTAGAGGCCCTGTACAATTTGTTAAATGTAGGCCCCAAAACTTGCAAATTTGATAAGATACAAAAAATTTTAAATGTAATGTTTATTTAATGTTGTTAATATACTTATCGGACAAAATTTTAATTCAAAATGTAAAATAAAAAATACATTTGTTTCTACTTGAATAACGCTATTCTTCTAGTATTTTTTTGAGATAAACTTTTCAATTACATCTTCATAAGGAACGTTATCCAATATGTTGTTCTCAATAGCCATCAACGTCAATCCATTAAGTCTTTCTTGTGTCATGGTAGATCGTAAGTAGGACTTCAATAACTTCAACTTGGAAAAACTTCTTTCTGTTGGGGGTTGAATTCAATCAAGGGATGGATTGACTAAGTGTTTAACAATATGAATCAAAAAGATAAGCAATGAATACACTTGATTATAGGAATGAACATTAAAGAGCTTAACAGGAATTGGATAACATGTGCCGAATGCTTGTATTTCACGATTAGGGTTTTACAATTGGGATGATGATCAACTCACACATGACACGGTATGGTATCACTGTTATTTATACATAATCAGTGATACGCATAGTACAACTTTATTACAGAGAATATCCTATCAGTGTACTATCTAATAGGATGCTAGATTCATGCAACACGTAATGTAATATTACGCGTGCCTGCAAAAGGTATTACAGTTGGAAGTCTTCGGATCCTCCAGGACAATCCCTTCGGAGTCTTCAGACTTCGGGGTCTTCAATTATTGCTTTTACTTCGGGGTCTCGAGGTAGGACTTCGGATAGTTGTGCACTTCATCACAAATATACTTCAACAATCTCCCCCTTTGTGTGAAGTGCATCCGAAGTCTATGGCTTGTAGTGAGTCTTGTATACTTCCTTCAAGGTGTATCTCACTTGCAGCCACTGGTTAAGATAATCTTTCACCTTCTTCTTCTCCTCCGCAATGTTCACAAAACAGTTGTTTACAAGACCTAACACTTGTTGAATTGACTTCGAAGGGTAGAGGCCTATGTAATCAATCTCAAAGAATTTTGTGACCATTGTCTCACTGTTACTGGATAATCCTTTAAAGACAACACCTCAGGGCTTGTCCACGAGCTGCCCGGCCTTCAAATGCCTAAAATTTTCAATTGTTGTTGGTGGGGGTGCCAATGCCTGTCCAAAGAGTTTTGCCACGGTTATATCAAACCTCGCAAATCTTAGCATGTAGTTCATGAAGAAGGAGGAGATATGGTTTGAAGCATCAGTGAAGACCGACACTGATTCAGCTTCATTCCTGGATGAGTACTTCAGAAGGTCGAGAAGCACAATGAAGTCATGTGGATTCATGATGGGAAAATATGCAATAGTGAATCTTGAATCCTCTTCATTGATCCCCCGAAGCACAAAGAAATCAATATTCTTGAAGCCCATGAATGTCTCTCCTTCTTTGATGGAGATGATTTTTACTATCTTCTTTTCACTCTATACATAGTTCGGAGCTTGTATGAACTTTGCATGGAATGCAACCTTTCTCTTCTTGAAGTCGGTCAATTTTTCCTTCGGTACATGCCTTTCAAATTGAAGAAAGGCAAAGGTCTTCGGATTGTATGGAAGGTCAAGTTGACGATTGATTCTTGATTTTGCAATATCCTTTTCAGAAGATTGTGACAGCGGTACACTTTCACATGATTCCATTAATTGAAAGACATCCATCTTCGGAGCTATGGGTTTCTCCATAACTTGAATTTGTTTGTGATTTCGATTTGTGTAAATGTGATTATCATTTTTGACATTCAAAAGATGTGACATGTTTTTGGGAATCTTTTCTTTTTCATAACAAAGACGATTGTAGATGTTATGGCCATACAAATCGTGTTTTCTTATGTTGATTTTTACTTCCATTCTTTCATTCATTTCGTTTTCCACCATTTTTTATAGTAACTATGGAATTATCCTCCTCAAGAAGTTTTTCCAAATCGTGTTCAACCAAAGGTAATCCACCCGGTTTCATAAAGATGGCATTTTTGAAATAAGATATCTTCGGATAGATACAAGCCACATGAACTAGCCTTTTTGAATTGTCCTTAAGATATTGATCATAAGAGACACAATCATCTGAAATTTGTAATTTTGATTTCACAATTTCTTTGTTTTCAAAAGTTTTAGGTTCACAAACAACTTTTTCTTTCCTTTGTCCACCGAAGACAGTTGTGATATGTCTTCGGAGGGTGGTGCGGATGCGGAGGATGATTTTAATAAAGTTAATGATGAACAATCAACTTCCTCCATATCCGAATCACTTTGAGAATCATTCTTAGATGCAGTTTCAACAATAACTTTTTCTTTGTTTTCAATTTGAGGAACATTCTTTTTCAGGATTGGGATTTCTTGTGGCAATAATTTCAACAAGTTATCAGCAGTGAGATGTTTTTCTACAGATATCAAACCATGTTTATACGAGGAATTGGTCACTTCGGACCCAGATACTATAGATTCACACTCATAAGATATACTATCAACTTCCTTAAGATTAAACTCAATAAAAGGTAATAGTTGTCTATGTTGAACATTGCACACATCAGCTGAATGATAGATATGTGTAATATGAGCATATAAACGTTTTGCAGTTTCACAAAATATATTACGTTGTCTTAAAATTACATCATGATTGCTCAAAAGTTTTTCTATATTCTCTTCTAGCAATGAGATTCTTAGGTTGGACTTTTCTAGGGCTAGCTTCAAACTTTCTACTCTCCCCCTCAAGCTGAGAATCTCCTGCTCACTAAGTGTCTCCCTAGTTTTCGCATCAATAAGCATTTTATGCATCACAGAACCATCACGAGTTATTTCATTTATGATAGGAGTTGATTGAGAAATAAGAATTTTAAAAGTTGAGAGAAGTTTGGACACCTGCTCAGGAATGGTCAGGCGTGTGTCATTTTCCATCAAACAAATCTCCTCATCATCATCCGAAGTGTCGTCAGACCAGGTCTTTGGATTCCCAGCAATAATCATCTCATTCACCTCCGAAGTCTTAAAACCAAGACCAGCAGTTGTTTCATAACCCAGCTTCTCCTCATCAGCCATCTCTTCCGAAGTACTTTTAAAAAAGCTCTTACCATCATCATATGCCATGAAAGCACTATGAGTTGGCTTTCTTACTTCTTCATCTTCTGAGTCAGAAGACCATACTTGATAAGATCCTTGATAATCCTCAGCAGCCATCAAGGCTAAGTCTTTGGTCTTTTCCCTCACTTCTTCCATTTTCCTTGCATAGTAAGCTTCATCCTTCACATGAGGTTTCTTCTCATTTTGTTTGCGAAGCATACAATCTTTTGCAAAGTGATTTTTGTCTCTACAATAATTACAGTCATAGCCTGAATCACCATAAATTTTCTTCTCTTCAGTTTTCTCTTTTGATGACTCCGAAGCCTGTGTTTTGAAGGCTTCAGAGTTGAGGAATTTGAGTTCTCCTCCTTCGGAGTGTACATTTCAGGTTTTGGTTTTGGATTGAAGTTAGGTTTGTTGAAGTTCTTAACAAATGGTTTCCCTGAGTTGTTTGTGATGAATGGTTTCTTGAACCTTCGGCTATTTGCAGCATAAAGAGCAACTGTTTCACCATTGTTATCAACCATATAAGCAGCAACTTCTTCATCACTATCTTCGTCTTCTTCTTTTGAAACAAGTGCTAGTGGTCCAGATCCAACAGTGTCTCTCCTTCGACCAACAATATCAGGTTCATGAGATTTGAGCAAATTGTACAGAGCAGCTAACTTGTAGTTTTCAATGTTCTCATAAGATTTTACTATTAACATGATGGGTCTCCATTCCTTGCGAAGACTATAGAGAAATTTGATGTTGATTTCTTGTTGGCTTCGGGTCTCACCATACTTATCCAGGGTATAGATCATATTACTAAGACGTTCATAACATGCTTCAAGGGACTCATTTTCTTCTTGTTTGAAGTTCCCAAAGTCTGCTAGAATTTATTGAACCTTGCTTGTGTGAAGAATCTTGTCACCTCCAAAACGAAGTGCAAGATTATCCCACATCTCTTTGGCAGACTTCGCATTGGCTATGTGATGACTAACGTCAGGACCCAGTCCGCTTCGTAGTTCGTGCATGGCCCTTTCGTCATTTTCAAGTTTCTTCATATCTGCAGCATTCAGAACTACACCTTCTTCTCCATCAGGAACTACGAATCGACCAGCAATGTCAGTATGAGGACCATCAGTCACAGATCTCCATAGATCTTTATCAAGCCTTATTAGATAGTCCTTCATTCTTACAGCCCAATAGTCATAGTAAGAAGTTACTAGAACAGGGGCTTTTGTTGCAGAACCAATGAGATTTGCATAGTTGAGCATGTTTGCGTAAGTTGATGTAGAGTCAGCCATTTCGATTGATTTTTCAACTGGATCTTTTCAGAAAAACTTATCAAAGAAGATTGATTACAGTTACGGAAACCTAGATCTAGGAAACAAGCTAGATCTAGAACTGTAACAAGAAAAATGAGCTTCAATGGAATAAGTTTTCGAGCTGTCTTGCTCTGATACCACTTGTTGGGGGTTGAATTCAATCAAGGGATGGATTGACTAAGTGTTTAACAATATGAATCAAAAATATAAGCAACACATACAATTGATAATAGGAATGAACATTAAAGAGCTTAACAGGAATTGGATAACATGTGCCGAATGCTTGTATTTCACGATTAGGGTTTTACAATTGGGATGATGATCAACTCACACACGACACGGTATAGTATCACTGATATTTATACATAATCAATGATACGCATAGTATAACTTTATTACAGAGAATATCCTATCAGTGTACTATCCAATAGGATGTTAGATTCATGCAACACGTAATGTACTATTACGCGTGCCTGCAAAAGATATTACAATTGGAAGTCTTCGGATCCTCTAGGACAATCCCTTCGGAGTCTTCAGACTTCGGGGTCTTCAGTTATTGCTTTTACTTCGGGGTCTCGAGGTAGGACTTCGGATAGTTGTGCACTTCATCACAAATATACTTCAACACTTTCTGCAGATGCAACAGTAATAGGAATGGTCAATAAAATTCTATATGCTATAGTTGTATTAGGAAAACAACCAACTCTTTTTAAAAATTTTAAAATATCAAAAGTTGTCATCTTTTCCTTTGGCAAAATATTTAAGAGTAATTTTAACTCAATATATAAGTCATTTCCATCAATATCCGATTGTTCATCTTTCTTAAGTGAAGTTTCAAGAGACATACAACAAGCCTTTAAGCTCATATCATCTAATGAATGCAATTTTTCAGAATTAAACAAGAAACCAAACATATCATCATATTCTTTATATTGTTCAAATCTTGTAGTGAGAGAAGTAATTGCTTGATCAACAATATATAAAAAATATTTAACTCTAAAAGATTCTTGTCCGGATTGTGAAACACTAGAAGATGTATCATTTGAAATCTCATGAAAATGTCTTTTTCTTATAATTTGACGTCTTTGTGGAAATATTGGATCAATGTTCATTTCAATTGCTATTTCTTTTGCAGTTTGTAAAGCATTTAGAAAACCATTTTCTCTATATTCCTTAAAAAAAGAAATTAAGCCATTTATTTTTTCCATAGCAACATCGATAAGCATATCTTTTGATTGCAATTGTTTGCTAACTAAATTAACAGTATATAAAATTTCGTACCAAATAACTAGTGCCATTATAAATTCAAAGTCACCAAGTTCATTTTGTGCTAAAGATTTAGCTTCACTTCTTATTTTTGGATCATTATCATTTTCAGCTACTTGAATTAAAGCTTCTTGTACATCTAAAATTTGAAATCTTATAGCAATTCATACCAAGTATTTATATTTTTAATATGTTCAAAACTAGTTTCGTGCTCTTTAATTCTAGTGTTAACATGTATCTAATACCCAAAACCTTCATTTGCTACTTGACCATTTCCACACCCTTGTCTAAATATTTTACAACAAAAACAAAATTTTTTATCGATTTCTTTGGAATAAACAAGCCAATCTCTATCACATTTTTCCCCATTAGGTAAAGTTTTAGTATAATTTGTTGTAGAAAATCTTCTTAAATATTTATCTTTAGGACCTTTTATAATGGATAAATCTTCTTGGATCAAATATATCAAACGTATTGAAATCATTGTCATCAACATTAACATTAACATTATCAACATTAACATCATCATGATTATCATCATTAACATTAACATCATTACAATTATCATCATCAACATTAACATCATCAAAGTTATTATCATCAACATTATCATCATTAAAAGTTTCGTTTTCATTTTCTTGAAAAGTTGGTGTTTCTTTTATTATAAACTTATCTAAAGCTCCTTTTTGAGATTTAGTTAATTCCTCAATTCTTTGTTTTTTCTTACGTTTTTCATATCCAGATTCATATTTTTTAAATCTAGGAGGAATTATAAACTATAAAAAGGATTAAAGGAAAGAAAACACATTGTTTTGACTTTTGAAACTGAAGTTGGAACTTGAACGATTTTATCCTCTAGATAATTTGTACAAATCAAAAACAAAACACATAAAAGATTATTAGTTTCAATCAGAAAGACATAAAGAATTAAGAAACGAAATTGAAATCAGAAAGACACAAAAAACATCAACAATTTTATACCTCTATGGTGTTGTCCACTCCTCTAATCAGAAATCAGAAAGACAAACGAAATTGAAATCTGAAATCAGTAATTGAGAATTAAGAAACGAAATCAGAAAGACATGAAGAATAAATCAGATTTATGTACAAATAAAAAAAAAACAAAACACAGATTATCGCAAGGTGTATGAAATCTGAAATCAGAAAGACATATACCTCTGAAATCAGAAAGACATTATCGCAAGGTGGATAAAATTGAAATCTGAAGTCGATTTTGTGTTCTTTTTTCCGATTCAGCCAAGAAACAAGACGAGATTGTGATTATCGCAAGGTGGATGAAGCAATTATGACTCTCTTTTTTCTGATTATCGCATAGGTGGATGAGGATGAAAGAAATAAAGTGGGAATCGGTTGCAATGGACGGAAATACATAAACAATCCGTGTGATCGAGAGATGAGAAAGAAAGACCAGAAAGAAGCCGTTGGTAATAATTAGTCATCGATAATGAACGAAAAAGAAGGAGACGATTCAGATTTCCTTTTTGATTTTCGTTTCCAAATTTCCCGCTTCTGAAATCTTGCTTGCCGCTTGGCTGAAAAAATAATTCATAAACCTTAAAAAACATAGTGGATCATATTTGCTGATTGGGCCTAGTCCCATATAAACCACTTGAAATTTTATGGGCCTTTTAGTGAGGTGGGCCTTTTAGTGAGGTGGGCCCTGTTCCATTGAACTTCTTGAACATGCATATATCCGGGCCGGGCTGAATGTTACTGGACCGAAAATAAAAGGATAACATCATAACTCTTGGAAATACTATTGTGTGTTTCTCTATTGCTCCAGAAAACTTTATCATTAGACTATATAGCTGAAATAATCGTTTTTCTTTTTACAGGATGGATAAAAGTATTGCTAATTGAGCCAATTCATTTCTACGGACCATATTTGCCTATTTGATTTCTGATAAACAACCATTATATGATAGTCATTTATAGGAGATTAACATAAGTTAACTTGCAAAAGAAGTCTATAACTAAAAAGAAAAAGTTGATTTGGCTTTCAATGTGTAATTAATTCCAATATTCCATATTAAATAAATTGAGTCTCTAATAAAACCTCAAGCATTGAGATGTTCTAACCATTTTTTCATATCTATTGTAGTATGTAATCAAATGTTGGAGCCAGATAGTCAAAAAGAAGTTAACAATAATAGGGAAGCTGAAAAGGATGTTGATATTTGAGAAATTATGATTAGAACTTACCCAATCAGAACATCAAGTATGGAAAGATGAAGGATATTTTTATTTTAAAGTTGATGGTGATAATGCCAAATATTTTTTTATCTTCGGCACAACAAGCAAGCATAAGCACAAGCACAAACATTAAAAATTCTCCACCTCATATATGGCCCATTTATCTTTACTATGGTCAACAGATCCTTATTTCATCTAGCCATGTGATTTAAGTGTTTGAAGGAACTGAAAACATTCAAGTTTCGAACAAAAATAAATGCTCACATTGAAAAACTTAAATAACACTTGGGGCATGTGTGCTACCTAGAAATAGAATTGATGTTATAAATGAAAATGTAGAGAAAGAGAAATGATTCATTGTTGATAGAACATGAATTCACTAGAAAAATAAATATACTTGAAAATCAGTTACCTTGTTTGGCTGTTCAAAGTATGAAATATGAAATGAAATTTTTTACCATATTTATCATTTTCAAACAACATTCTTATACAATAATACCATTATGTATTTTTTTTTTTTAATTCTAGTTCATCATTTTGTGAATTACCTTTTACCAATTATTGTTTATGATTGTCATTCAATATTTTATATATGTAATGATTATTTTTAATAAATGGTTATGTTGTATTGGTAAATAGAATTCTTATATAAAATGATAATTTACAAAAAGATCCAAATATAAATAAACATCAACTTCGTATTCTTAAAAATCTATTTTCAGGAATTAACGTTTAAAATATGATGTTCAATATTCGTAACAACTAAAAAACAAAACAAACTATCAATTAAAATATTGAATCATCCCCAATCATTTATATATAACAATTCTTTTCTTCTCCATTCATCCTAAAAACAGGCAGCACATTTACGAGATCAACAGCCCCAATAGCACTAGTTATATCCTTATCGAAGGTTGTGTAAAGGTTTTTGTAATACGAAAATGGTTTTTCACAGGCAGCACCTATACAAGAGAAAATCAAGAACATGTTACTATTCATTGCATGTAAAATCACTTACTATTTAAGCTAAAAATACAAAAAATGGTTTGATGTACTTGTTATTTTACACAATAAACAACATTTGTGATGCTTAAAATCATTTTATATTAAAGCTAAAAGCCGCACCAAAATGGTTTAATGTATGTTCTCTTTTCTGGTCAAAGCATCATGAATACTTTTAGTATTATACTCACAATTGTAATCATATAACTTGTTACCATTTATAACTAGGAAATCAATTGATGATTTGTACCCGCAAATCTTGTTTTCTTTTGGTTATGGGCTAATGTTTCTTTTTCTCTTTATCAATCTTACAAGTGTTTTTTGGCCAAGTCTATTCCCTATAAATAGAGTTGTAAACGAACCAAACGTTCGGCGAACCGTTCGTGAAATGTTCGACGAGAAGTTCGTTTATTTTCGTGTATTTAATAAATGAACGGACAAGAACACAATTTCTCGTTCGTTTAGTTACATGAACGAACATGAACAATTGTCTCGTTCGTTCAATTATGTTCGTGAACGCTCATTTAAGGTGTTCGTTTACGTTCATTTATGTTGGTTCATTTAAGTTCATTTTATGGTCATATATGTTTAATTGTATTTGATTACATTACAATATTATATGTTTGTTTATGTTCATATATGTTTAATTTTGTTTGTTTATCTCTGCTCGTTTATGTTCATTTAGCATGTTCACGAACATAAATGAACGAACATGAACAAGATAATTTTTAAACAAACGAAGATGAACAAGAAAAGTCGTTCGTTTAACTATCTGTGTTTGTTCGTTTGTTCGGCTAACTTAAATGAACGAACATGAACAAGCCTCGTTCGTGTTCATTCGGTTCGTTTACAGCCCTACTTATAAAACTAGCATAACACACGTCCGGTGGCCGCGTAGGTTTAAATTGTTTAATGTCAAACTAACATCATTTACTTTGTATACTTTTATGTGGCCGAAAGCAACATATATATCCAAAGGGTCTTTCAAAAAAGTGAAACTAAATACATATTACATCATTATTAACCATGATGTTAGTCGGATAATCCCTACAAACAGAAGACAAAAAAATTGTAAATACATTTTTCTTAGCATAGTGTTTCACTTGATCATCAAAATATTTATCTCTTTACTCGAAAACCAAATCAATGAACATAAGACTAAATTAGTCGTTTCAAGAAAGTAGAATGGATAATTTACTATGGCTTTTTTTGCTCATTGTAACAAATAAAGTGCAACACCTATATTGGTAGCAAAATGTTGGTACAATGCTATTATAGGAAAAGAATAAAGTAGTATACTATTATCTATTGGTAAAAACATGTAAGTACGCCGTTATTATGGGTAAATAATAAAGTATATTTCCTATATTGATTTATAGGGTAAAGTATGTTTCTTTTCTCCATAATTGTCCCAATTTTGCAAATGCATATGGTTTGATTACGAATAATTTTCATTCTTTTTCTGTCTTTATTAATATGGCATTTGAATTTAAATGAATTTTATAATAATTTCCAAGCATCCATCTCAATTTATCAAAGATATCATAATTGTGGAATCAAGGGACATTCCATAGTCAAAATATAGTAAAATAAAAACAGTCATGCTCCTTATCTTTGCATTATGCTACATGCAACAAAGGATCCAAGAAACTATAGAAAATAACCCTTTCATAGTGAATTAAGGCTTTCTCGTTAAGTGTCAACTTTTTAAAGATTTGCCCTTTATTTCAATTTTGTAAGTCGGTTGTTATTTTCTCAAATATTTTTAAGTCTCAATTATCTCATAAGAAGAAAGAATATATGGTGGATTTTACGTGTGAAGTAACCTTAACAATGAGATGTCTGACCGTATATGACACTGTTGCTGCTTACGTTTGTGCTACAGGACATGATCAATTTATATAATATAAGTGAGTTAAGAAAACTGGAAATAGGGGAGAAAAATGCATTTCAAACTTGATAAGTGACTTTGGTGTTGTTTTTTTATTTAATGAAGGAAAAACGAAAATAGGCTTTACTCATTAACTCCCAACTTTGTATTAATTTTCCCTAGTATTTATGCATTTTCTCAAATATTTTTGAAAAATCATTTATCCATAGAAAACTTTAAAACTAAAAGAAAAGAAAAAAGGATCTTACTTTATCTACAAGGATCCCAACATTGACAGATTGGGAAATGTTGAATCTATGAGCATCACCGATTCATCTGCTTTTGGTCTGTCCCAACAGAAATAAAGTTAAAAATCCAACTATGGTCTAATGAAATCATATAAAACAATATTCATTGGTTTATATTTAAAAAAATATATTTACACACTTCACATTCTCTTTTGTCCCGATAATAGTGTTGATAAGTCTAATCATTTGCATACCATGACTACGATATTCCGACATGAAAACTACGTTGTTAATGTACAAAGATAAAAAAAACTTATATAATTTATATCAAAATAAAAAATAGGAATATGTATAAAAGAAAACAATGTTAGAACCCATTTATGATGTCACATCTTTTCCAACTACTTCTTTGTACATTTGTATCCTTATTTCCTCTATTTTTAAACCACTCTCAACACCCTTCCTAAATTTCCTATAATATACTTTCTAATTTTGTTAAGTATCTAACATAGTAGAGAATATTTTGTATATAATCATCGCCACTTGGATCTCGTTAAAATCACTACATTTAGCTGGTATTGAGATTGTTTATTGATAAGTTGATTTTAGTATTTGACCATTACTGTTTATAAATGTAAAATAACCAATAAGGGTCGGCCATGTATAGACATCTAGTTACAATATGGTTAATATGGTAAATTTGTCTAAATAAGTAATATATTTTAAATAAGTTAGAATTCACTAACTTATCATAAGCTTCTTATTTAAGTCTATAAACACTTTTTAAATTAATTCAAACACTAAAAATTGTTTATTAGCGGTCTCAAACTGCAATAAGTAAATAAGCAATCACACACACCCTTTAAAACAAGAGATATGAGAAATTTGAATACAAATTAAAAAAATCAAATATAAAAAGGTATATAGATCCAAGAGATATAAGATGTTTGAATATAAAATTATATAATTTTAAGAGAAATGGTACAGTAACCCATCATGGTTTTCGTTTTGAATTGATTTAGTCCTTGTGTTTTTTTCTTGCTTTTTAAGGACCCATGGTTTGGAAAAACTTAAGGCACATTTTTTCCTCGTGTGTTTCTATCTCTATATCACATTCGAGTGTATCAGTTTGAGTTGGTTTCTATCAATTTGAGTTTGTTTGCATATGATTTGTTGTTTTAAATCTTTTTTTGATCTCAAGTTTTAGTTCATATTAGGTTTTTGCTAAAACATAATTCCTTATTGGATGTTAAGGATGTTATTAGTTTTATTAATATACTTTAGTCCCATTATGCTTGCTTTTCTAGAAAAAAATAATAAAACGTTTGGAACCATGAAATGACAAAGGATAGTTTCATGGATTACCTTATGTTTTAATGTTTAATTTTGTTTGGGGTTAATTACTATGTTTTTTGGCCATCTCATATAAATTACAATTCTCTATTACATTTACAACCATAAAATCCTTTTTCAGCTTTTTGGTCATCTCATATATATTACAATTCTCTATTACGTGTATAACCATAAAATCATTGTTCAGTAGTACGTTGCTAGATGTGTCATATTCATATGGTGGGTAATTGGTGCAGAAAATATTCGTAGAGTATTCAACAAAAAAACATTTAGGGGACCTCTATTGAGCAATATAGCGTATACACAAAGGGTAATTGATGAATCGGTAATCAGGGAGATAGAAGAAGAAAAGATCTAATATTGTTTATGGAATCCAATGATTACAGGAAGGAAAAAATTAAATCTATATATAAGCCTCTAATACGTATCTACTGAATAATCTGGCAGATAATCCTTATCTACTACTATTTAAAAAATAAATATAAAAATAAGAAATAAAGCTAAAGATAAGAACAATTTGAAATAATCCCAACTGATTATTATCAGAATCTTCACTCCCACTCAAGTTGGGTATGGATATCAATCATATCCAGCTTGTTATTCAAACTCTCAAATTTGTTCTTCGGTAGAGCTTTAGTCAAAATGTCGTCTGTCTAGAAATTGGTTGGAACATAAGACAACCTCAAAAATTTTTCATCCATTTTCTCTTTAATGAAGTGCATATCGAGTTCCACAAGCTTCGTATTGTCATGGTGAACTGGATTCTTTGTAATTTATATAGATGCCTTATTATAGCAATAAAGGCTCATTTGTATACATCTTGAGATCTTTAGTTATTTAAGCATCCTCCCAAGCCACATGCATTCACATAACATGGCTCTGAACTCCGCTTCAGCACTACTTCTAGCCACCAGCTCTTGCTTTTTACTCCTCCAGGTGACTAAATTCCCCCAGACAAAGGTGTAATAACTTGTGTAGTAGACTGGCCATCCACACTAGATCCTCCCCAGCCAGCATCTGTGAACACTTCCACTTCTTTACATGAGGTTTTCTTGAATAACAGTCCACACCCTGGACTTTGCTTTAGGTAACGAAATATTAAGAACACGGCTTCCATGTGTTGTACAGTCGGGGAATCCATGAACCGACTTACCATCCCCACAACAAAACCAATATCTGGTTTGGTATGAGCAAGATAGAGCAATTTTCCTACCAATCTCTAATACCTTCCTTAGTCAACCGGTTCACCTTCATTTTGTAGTTTATTTCCTTGTTCCATAGGTGTAATTCCTGGCTTGCATCCTAACATCCCTGTTTCTTCTAAGAGATCCAGGGTATATTTTCTTTGGGTTACCGAACTCCCTTTCTTTGACCGTGCTACTTCCATTCCCAAGAAGTATCTAAGTTGGCCCAAATATTTGATTTTGAACTGTTTCCCAAAAACATTTTTTAGTTCTGCCATTTGTTCCGTGAAGTCACCCGTGGTAATGATGTTGGCAATGTAGACTATCATAATCACCATTTTTCCACATACAAAGTGTTTAAAGAACATAGTATGGTCGGTTTGTGCCTGGGTCAAATCGTAACCTTTTACTACATGCGTGAGATGCTCAAACCATGCTCGGGGTGACTGCTTTAGCCCATATAAGGATTTTTTTTAGTTTACATAACATACCTTTATTATTCTCACTTTCGAGACCCGGTGGGATGTCCATTTACACCTCTTATTGAAGTTCTCTGTTCAAGAATACGTTTTTTTACATCAAGCTGGTGCAGTGGCCAGTGAAGATTTGCAACGAACGATAACAGCCACCAGTGCGAATGTCTTAGCATAGTCGATCCCGTAAGACTGTGTGAAGGCTTTAGCAACTAATATTGCTTTGTACCGACTAATGCTTTCGTCTGAGTTGTACTTCACGGTGAAAACCCATTTGCACCCCAAGGTCTTCTTTCCTGGTGGAAGTTTCGTGTAATTCCAAGTTTCACTTTCTTGCAAAAGCAGTGATTTCTTCCGATACCGCATCAACCAATTCCTTTTTTTCTGGCGCTTCTTGAAATGTTTTGGAACCTGTGTATTTCATTTCAGATAGAGACAGGGCAAAGGACTTGTATCTAGGAGATAATTTTTCATAAGAAACAAAACTCCCTATTGGATGTGCAGTACAACTTCTTTTTCCCTTCCGTAAGGCAATTTGTATATCAAGAGCAGAGCGAGTAGTCGAGGTATAAGTTTCAGAATTACCTTGGTTACCTTGGGGTGATTCACGGTTGCTAGTCGTGGTCGTGACTTGCTCTACCACCGGTTGTCTTGGACGCCTTGTATAAACAATATAGTCGTTATTAGGCGTCGACTTCTCGTGGTTACTCTGATTTGTTTGACTTGGATCTTCTATTTGAACCTCGGTGATGGGCATAACGACTGTTCTTGATTTAAAAACTGATATCCCATTGTACCATTCTCTCCATGAATATTGGTTTTTTGAAAAAAAATGGTTTGCCTTCGAAGAATGTTACATCCTTAGAATGGTAGAATTTCCTGTTGATCAGGGAGTACCACTTGTACCCTTGTTGACTTGGGGAATAACTAACAAAAATACACTTCACAGACCGTGGGTCCAGCTTGCTACGGTTTAGGGAGTGATTATGAACGAATGAGGTACATCGAAAGACCTTCAACGGAAGGTCTGATGAGTTATGACAATGAGGGAAGTGGGACCGAAAAACATGATATCGGGTCCGAAAGCCAATTACCCGGGATGGCAACCGGTTAATTAAATAGGGTGCAGTTAGCACTGCTTCTCCCCAAAGATGATTTGGAGCAAGACTTGAGAACAGTAACGATCTGTCTGGAAGGTGTCCGTTTTCCTTTATGAAACGCCATTTTGTTGCGGCGTGCCGACACATGATGTGATGTGAACAATTCCTTGTTGAGACAAGTAGTCTCCCAGTTCAGCCTGGAAATATTCCTTTGCATTGTCGGACTTCAATGTTTTGATTGTAGTATTGAACTGGTTTTGAACCATTCTATGAAATTGTTGGAATATGGTCCTTGCTTGTGAGTTTTCTTTCATTAGGAATATCCAAGTAACATGGGTATGGTCGTCAATGAACGTGGCGAACCATCGTGCACTAGACACATTTTTTACTCTAGACGGGCCCCATACATCACTATGGATTAACTGAAATGGACATGAAGGTTTGTATGGAAAGGTAGCATAAGAATTTCTTGTATGTTTGGACAATTAACACACTTTACATTTAAATAAACTCGGATCTTTATTAAACAAATCAGGGAACAATTTTTTCAAATAATGAAAGTTGGGATGTCCTAGCCTAGCCTATTGTGCCATAACATTATTTTACTAGTAGAATCTACCGAAGAGGATAGAGCTTGGGCTTGAGACATTCTTGAATTGTCGACTTCACAGTGGTAGAGCTTAGCACTGCCAATCATCTTCCCCGAGTTCATGCCCTAAAAGATGCAAACTGACGGGGTTAAAATAATGATACATGTAGCCTCTTTCATGAGTTTAATTGGACAGAGAAGATTGTAATCAAGTTTAGGAACATATAACACAGATCTCAGTGTTATATTTTTTGATTTGATAACTGTACCAGCAACTCGTGCATCTTCCCCGGTTGCCACTCTGATAGTCCTACCGTTTGGAGCGGCTTGAAGACTTGCAAACGAGCTTTGACCACCGGTCATGTGGTCCGTGGCACCACAATCCACCACCCACGGTTTTGTTCAAGATGCACTAATCGTAAAAGCTAACGAGGATCTCCTTGTTGTGGGATTGGGCTTGTATCTTCACTTGTTATACTCTGCAAGACTTTTCTAATAGCCTCGATTTGTTCTTTAGTAAGCAACTCTTGGTGATCGCTTGTGGCAACACTGCTTCTTGGGCCCGGTTTCCAATCCGTAGGCTTTCCGTATCTTCCAACATGTTTCATTTGTGTGTCCATATCGTTTGCAATAGTCACACCAGGGTCAGCCACCCTTATTTGGTGCGAGTCCAAAATTTGATCCGCCTGAGGGTTCGAATTAGCCTGGGAGCGAGTGGCAAACACTTATCCTTCCATTGTCAAATCCGTACTCGTGCCAAGCATCACCTGCCTGTGACTTTCTTTTCTTCGGACTTCTGAGAAAACCTCCCGAATAGTGGGCATGGGTTTTGTCCCAAGAATTCGACCTCATACCTCATTGAGTTCTTGATTCAACCCAAGAAGAAACTTATAAATTCTTTCGGCTTCCGGTATACATTTATATTGTTTAGCGTTTGTAGAACAAGTTCAGGTCACCGTATCAAGGACATCCAACTATTTCTAGTAGTGGTTAAGGGTGGTAAAGTAACTTGTCACAGATAGATCTCCCTGCCCCGAAGGTCATGAAGAATACCTTTGAGTTCGAAGAGAGCTGATGTATTGTTGCCCCGAAGGTCATGAAGAATACCTTTGAGTTCGAAGAGAGCTGATATATTGTCTTGGTTTGAGAAGGTGTCTCTAGCGGCTTCCCCAGATTTCTAGTGCGGTTTTGTAAAACATGAACTTTTCTCCAATTTCTGGAGTCATAGTATTTAAAAGCCACGACATCACCATGTTGTTTTCCGTCTTACATTTTTTGTAGGCCAGACTCTTCTCTTCAGGTTGAACGAGGGTGCTGGACAAGTAATCCTCTTTTCCCTTTCCTGCTATAAAGATTGAAACTGAGTGTGCCCATAGGTTGTAATTTTGGCCATTCAGTTTGTAGCTGGTTCGAAGAATACTATATTGGGCATTAGGATTTACCGCTTGATTTTGACTGTCTTCGGTCTCACCGAAAGTTGCAGTGGGGAATCCCCCAAATTTTATCCCATGCATGATCTTCGACCACGGACCCAAATCAGAGGGCGAGATGGATGACTGAGAATTGTGGGATCAAGGCCGATACCATGATGAATCGGTAATCAGGGAGATAGAAAAAGAAAACGATCTAATATTATTTCTGGAATCCAATGATTACAGGAAGGACAAAATGTAAATCTATATATATGCCTCTAATACTTATCTACTGAATAATCTGGCAAATAATCCTTATCTACTACTACTATTCAAAAAATAAAGACAAAGATAAGAATAAAGATAAAGATAAGTACAATTTGAAATAATCCGGACCGATTATTATTGGAATTTAATGAATTGTGAGGAAGAGATTTTTGTAGTCTTTCATGTTAATGGACTACTTGCTAACTTTAAACTTGATATGGATTGCAGCATGATATTTTTCTTACTTCACAAAATAGCGCACATGTGCTTCTGTGTTCTACTACCTTCAAATTTCAATTAGACTATTAAGAATTTTGCATCAAAAATTGTAAAAGATCTTTTTGTAAGTTGGTCTTGTTCACTTGCCTCTACTTCCTTTTTTTTTTTTTTTTTTTTTTTTTTGCTTATTTCAAAAAATATCTCAAATAATATTAACAACGAATTTTTAAATATTTTGTTTTTCCCCGTTTGAACGTTAAATGAATGCACGGGAGTATAATTAATTTGCAATTGAAAGTCTTATTTATAAGAACCGAGGATTGGCCACGTATTAGTGGGTTGTCACAAATTCCATGGCAATTGTCGGATTTATTAGTGGCTTCATTTAACAGCCCACTATTAAATAGAACAATGTTTTTGGGCCCCATTTGATAAGCCAGGAAAGTAGGCGTGGTATTAATATTATTCGCGACCAAAATATTTTGGTGATTTTCATACAATAGTTAGTTGGAGAGGTACACATTCATAAACGGTTTTTTAAAAAACCGAAACCGGTTTTTAATATATTTTTTATCTTAAACCGAACCAGTTTTTTATCCCAATTTTTGTTTCGGTTAAACGAACCGAACCGGTTTAAAAACCGAAAAAAACTAGTCTAGAACTCAAATTCATTTAAAACAAAAACGGCCAAAACCGGACCAATTTTAACCGAAACCGGTTAGACAATAACCAGTTTAAAAAAAACGGTTTAAAAAAACCGAACCGGTTTAAAACCGGCCCATGTGCACCTCTTGGTAGTTGTCTAATGACTCTCCCCAGATTCTAACTACCTTTTCAACAGCTCCGTGACACCACGCCGGAGGGGGGAGGCCGACGATGGCGATACAAAAAACTATGCTATCATAATATGATCTTATCTTCGGATGGAGTAAATTACATCTTTAGTCCCTGTATAACTTATTTTTGCAATTTTGATCCCAAAAAATTTTCTTCTCAATTTGGCAAGTCTTGTAACCTTTCAAAGAAAGCTATGTTGGTTATCACACGCACTTGGTACACACAACATACGTACCAACAAAAAGACAGTTTCATAAGCACACACATTACACATGGTAAACGGTAAACCACATTGCAACAACAAAATTTTAACCTCGAAAAAACAAAGAATCAAGAACCGATTTATGGTTCTTTCCAAGGTTACCTCCTCGAAGACACTCAAGATCCAGCACTTGAGAATGATCAACAAAAAGGTAACCTGTCTCCCAAACAACAAAAGAAAAATAAAAAACCATTTATAGTAAAAGACGGTTATAAGTCAAATTGAGGGGTAAAAATTCTACATTTGTGCCGTATTGCTTATTGAACCACTCCGAGGTTTTGGCATTTGATGTTTCAAACATTGCTTTTTCGAGCCCAAAACGCCCAATAACCTTTGCTATGATGTCTGATCTAATAAAATCGGCGTATTTACAGACATCTTCCATATCGATTGTTATCATGTCTGCTCCGACTTCCAAGCATCTCTCAGCTTTCTAATTCACGTTTTGTTGAATTGTGATCACTTCTTCGTTGCTTGTTGCCAGCTGAAACTGATTCGACTTGTGCCGTTAAATGTTCTTTAAAAGCTACCTCTGCCCCGTTCATTGATAAAACTCCCACAATGATGCTAAAAATATGCATCAATTACTGACCAACATACGTACATAAAAGAAGCTCAGATAACTAATATCTGTATCACCACACTATAGAAGGAGCAAATACCCAACACAAAATTGAGTACAGTGATGTTAAAAATCAAGAATTACAGATGAATCCCCTTTCATATCTATATCTAATCGAAAAATTACATAGAAGTATATCCAAAAGGCAAGTAACAAAGGCATATTACAGATCAAAAAAATTGGAAGAGAAACAAGAAAAAACAAAAGATGAGATCAACATATACTAACCCCATGATGATTATGGTATCAAGTGTTTGAAACAGAACCAAAACATCAACCAAAGATCTAACCCTAATCTAATCAACAACTTGATCTTGTATAGATACCAAATCCAACAAAAAATTCGACATTCCAACCAACCATCCTCGATCTTTACACCAAAAACAAGAAAATGTAGAGATGAAGAAATAGATAATGAGTCCATTACCTGATTCTTACTATACACAATATATATGAAAAGCAGCAGCAAAAGCACGATGGCAGGGTATTTCAAGTTGATATCCTACCACCCATGGATATTCTACATTCCAGCAGAATTCAATTCATAGTAACAACTTCATCTTATATAAATATTAATTCCAGCAGAAGTTTCAAAACTCACACATTAGCATTATTAAAAATAAAAATAATCATTGATAACATATATTCGAGAATTACTTGCATTTCAAAGGATCTATGCAGCTTGTCTTCCTCTCTTCATCCTGGCAACTCTTACCATGACTGCAACGTACATCTTGTCCATGGTTTCCTCAGCAAACATGAAAAGCTTCTGTCTCCACTGCTTCTTCAACAACAAAACTCCAATAACACCCCAAAACCCTGTTGCAAACCCACTCATTACATCCAGGTAAAACAACCATACCTTCGCCCGCTCATCAGCTCTTTTGTATTTCTTCTCGCTTGTTGTTGTTGTTGGGTCTTCATGATTTGAGCAGTCTTTTGGCAACGGAGATCCACATAGATCTTTGTTCCCAGAGTATATTGATGGATCATTAAGGGTCTGCAACTGACGCCCTGTTGGAATTTGTCCCGCCAAGTTGTTGTGTGACAAATTCAAATGGCTTAAAAAAGTCAAATCGGCCATGCTTTGAGGGATCATCCCAGTCAACCTGTTTCCAGATAAATCAAGAGATTCTAAGTTTGTCAGGTTTCCAATGCTGTCTGGAATAACACCACTGAGATGATTATTAGACAAATTGAGACCCACCAACAAAGAAAGTGTAGTTAGCGCGACCGGTATCTTTCCCACAAGTTTATTACTTGAAAGGTCCATATTAAAAACCATATCTAAAGTTTTCGAATATCCAAGATCAGCACCTTTCAGGACCTGGATCACAACCTCATTAGATGTCAAATATCCAGACGAATGTACCAGGCTACCATTAACCATGGCATGCAAGTCTCGTAAACAACCAGGGATGGTTCCTGTTAAGTTGTTGTATGCAACATCCAACATTTGAAGATTTGAAATTTTGCACAATGATCGGGGAATCCTTCCCGTCAAATTGTTCTTGTGCAACCTAAAAACCTCCAAAGATACAAGTCTTTCTCCAATCAGTTCAGGTATATATCCGGACAATTTATTTTCACCCAAATCTAAGACACGTAAATCTTCTAAAGTCCCAAGTTCTGGAGGAATGACACCAGACAGTTGATTTGAGCTAAATAACATGACAGCCAAATTTTGTATATTCCCAAGACACTTGGGAATTTTCCCAGTTAAATTATTTCCGGAAAGATCAAGAAACTTTAAATTTGTCATTCTACACAATGACCTTGGAATCGACTCATTGAAAAGGTTATTTTCCAGAAATAATGCCACGGCATATTCATATCCGTACACATCCAAATTTTCCCCATTAGGAAGGCTTGTCAAAGGACCGCTTAGTTTGTTGTAAGAGAGATCTAAGTAATAAATGATGGGCATCTTCCGAAACCATGTGGGCAGGGGTCCTGAAATTGTAGCATTTGACAAATCTAACTTAACAAGTTTCCTTTGATTTCGAAGCCACTGCGGGAATTCATTTTCGATACGGCAAGAACTTAGGAAAAGAGTTTCTAATTGGAATGGAGGTATCCACTCACGTGAAATATTGAATGTCAACTTAGTGTAAGATGTATCCAATTCCTTCAACATCGACAGGTTAGCAAAATAGGATTCAGAAACCACACCTTCTAAAGAATTGTTAAAGATAACCAGAGAATGGAGGTTGGTAAGTTGCGAAACTGAAACCGGAATAGTCCCAATTAACTGATTATCTTCTAGATACAAATACTTTAAAGCACTTAATTTTCCAAAGGATTCTGGAATTGAACCACCCAATTGATTACGAGATAGATCTAAGGTTTCTAAATATCGTAATCTTCCTAGAGACTCTGGGATTGTACCTGTCAAACAGCTGTATGATAGATCTAAGCTTCTTAAATTTGCCAGACTTCCAAGTGATTCCGGAATTGTACCATTTAAACTCCTGTGGAAATCCAACATCTCCAAAGCATATTGGGAGCACTCTGATACATTTTTTGGTGAGTCAATCATTTCTATTTCAATAGGATTTTCCGGAACACGCAACTGTTTGAGGTGACACTGTCTCCAGATTCCCAGATGCTCAATCTGCTTAAACTGGTTATAAGAAAGATCAAGCTCTAGAAGGTTGGGCATAAGAGGTAATGATGAATTCAGCCAGTTATATGAAAGGTCAACAACTCTTAGGGAACTCATGTTGGTTAAAATCGATGGAATTATGCCTACAATTAAATTTTGGCTAAGATCCAGGTGTCGGATGTTAGAAAGCGTAGTGAAGTTAAGATGCAGAGAAGATAGAAACGTGTTATCGAGCCCACATTCCGACAAATGCAGCTCTGATAAAGAAGGCATCGTGTTTAACAAGTTTGCAAAGTTCGATGACAAACTAAGATTATATCCTGAAAGATCGAGGAATGCAAGGGAGGTCATGTTTTGGAAAAATCTGGGTAGTGGACTTTTGAAAGAATTGAAGGCAAGATCAAGGTGTTTGATGTTGGGAAGTATTCTACTCGAATTAAGAGAAGAACCAAGATCAATACTAGAAATCCACACCCATGCAAACTTAACTCTTTTAATGAAGGAAACATGTAAAGCTCCATGTCCCAACCACTAAGATTCAACCAACTCAAGTCGAGACGTTTGAGTGATGGAAGGTTTAAAGTCCTTATCATATTATCTGCTATCAGGTTTTCGTTTGAATTGAGATCAAGAACCTTTAAACTTGAAAGGTTGCCCATGTGAGGAGGAATAATACCTTCAAAACCAGCATGAGAGAGGTTGAGGTAGCTCAGCTGTTTGAAGGATCCAATGAACTCAGGGATCCGGCTTCCTTCAAAATCATTCCCACTCAAGTCTAAGTAGTTGAGATGCCTCAACTCTGCCAAAGAAGAGTTCACCTCATTACCAACTAAGTAGCTGTCTTCTTCATAATAGTAATCTCCTCTGAGATGAAGGCTTTCCACAGTTCCAGTGAGAGGATGACAGTGGATTCTTTCCCACAGGCAGCAGTCATTGCCAACCCATGATGACAACATTCCACCAACATCTTTCACGCTCTCTTTGAACATCAGAAGAGCAAGTCTCTCTTTCTGAGGGCAAAGGACAGTGAAATTTACGTCAGCCAAACAAGTATATGTGGTTGCAACCAAAGAAATACATACGAATAAGAGATGGAGCCCCAAACCCCTCGGATCCCGCATTATCAACCCTAACTCAGTTTAATTTAGAAGAAAGTTGAAGTGGAAAGGTGGATTGTTTTGATGAACTGATGGATTGTTATGATGAAGAGACTAGTTCATTTATAATGCCATGAATGAAGAACAATGTTTTTCCATCAAAGACTTGGAAGTCAATGGACATTTGTATCCAGAAAATGTATTACAGTGGTCATAGTCTATATCTTTCTTTTTCACTTGGTCAAAATAAGTGGTCCATGTTCCTGTAGATCTATTCCCCATGGCAGATGCAGTGTATTTGACAACAATTCATTAAAAAATATGAATTGGATATCACACCAAATTTGACAAAATAAGCATTACATTTCGAAAATCAAAGGTAATCTATAGTTTTCAGTAAAATGATAGTTATAAATTATATACTTGATTTGATGTTCAATGATTTTACAAAACTAACTACAAGAAATTACGGTTCTTTTATTAGTTGCCTTAATAAAGTTGATGTGTCAAGCTTAATAAAAATTAACTTTTGTAACTTTAAATTCAAAGTTTCATATTCAGATGGTCTATACAGGCAAAATTTAAAACCTTGGCTAAAAGTGAAATGTGAGATTGGTCAACCAGGTCAAACGCATTGAAACGTGTATATATTTTTTTTAAATCTAAAATAAGTTGCAGAAATTACTTCAAAAAAAGTAGTAGTTTTTTATCTTAAATTTGATACCTATATTGTTAAAATGTTTTTAGTATAATTTGTTAATTGGAACACTTTGGGAATGGTTTATGCCTAATGGCACACTTTGTATTTGGCCAAAAGTCTTCAGTCTTTGCACAAGGAATTGAAGTCAACAAAGTAACCCCCCCCCCCCTAACACGCAAATACAAAAACAGTGCATAATTGATCTTCCTTGTGGAATTTTCCATGCAACTTCTCTTTGCAATTATTCCATGAAAAACAAAAATACTATCAATGCATCAATCAATCTCTTCAAATAACTATATTATATATATATATATATATATATATATATATATATATATATATATATATATATATATATATATATATATATATATATATAGATCTTCCTTGTGGAATTTTCCATGCAACTTCTCTTTGCAATTATTCCATGAAAAACAAAAATACTATCAATGCATCAATCAATCTCTTCAAATATATATATATATATATATATATATATATATATATATATATATATATATATATATATATATATATATATATATATATATATATATATATATATATATATATATATATATATATATATATATATATATATATATATATATATATATATATATATATATATATATATATATATATATATATATATATATATATATATATATATATATATATATATATATATATATATATATATATATATATATATATATATATATATATATATATATATATATATATATATATATATATATATATATATATATATATATATATATATATATATATATATATATATATATATATATATATATATATATATATATATATATATATATATATATATATATATATATATATATATATATATATATACAAGAAGAACCAATTTCGAATATATCAGCATTACAAATTTTGTTTTTTGCAATTTTCTCTGACACAACAAGGAGGTACTGATTTTAGGTTCTTTACGAAATTAACATTGTTAAATTAGGATAACTATTGTATATATATATATATATATATATATATATATATATATATATATATATATATATATATATATATATATATATATATATATATATATATATATATATATATATATATATATATACAAGAAGAACCAATTTCGAATACACAACAAGGAGGTACTGATTTTAGGTTCTTGTATATATATATATATATATATATATATATATATATATATATATATATATATATATATATATATATATATATATATATATATATATATACAAGAAGAACCAATTTCGAATATATCAGCATTACAAATTTTGTTTTTTGCAATTTTCTCTGACACAACAAGGAGGTACTGATTTTAGGTTCTTTACGAAATTAACATTGTTAAATTAGGATAACTATTGTTCCATACTAGAACTCACATCTTTGAAGTTTTTATTCATTTATAGAAAGTTCAGTACAGGAAAATAGACAGTTTCTTGTTCTACACTAGATATCATGAAAACCTTTAATCTTATACTCACAGCAGTCATGGAAATGATAAGATAATTAATATCCAAAAACTTTTATTTTTGGTCTAAGGCTAATTTTCGTTTTCTCTGGATCAAAATAAGTGGCTTTGGCCAAGTCTATTTCGTATGGCAGAAGCAAGTGTCTTGGACCAAAAATTTCTAACAAAAAATGAATTGAATATAATATAGTACTTGTGAAGTAGCATTTGTATTCAAGAGTACTTGTCAATTACAAGTCACAGGCCAAGACTAATTTCCTTTTTTTTTTTTTTTTTTGTGGAATTTGAGTCAACAAAGTAAACCCCCAAATTCCACTGTCACACAAAAATAGTGCCATGATTGATGCAACAAGAATCTTTCTTGTGGAAATTTCGTTGCAACTTCTCCCTAACAAATAAATTCCTAGAATACCACTTTTCAAAGAATTTTCATATAAACCCTCAACTTTCATTTTATCCTCACTTGGTCCTCTAAGTTACTTTTTCATGAAATTAAATACGGTATGATTTAGATGTGACAATTCCAACCCACTTATAGGTAAATGGACTGATCTGGGTTTTATTTCTAATGGGTCAAATAGGTCAACTGGGTTCCAAAACTTACTTAAGTGCATTTAACCTCGTGAACTGTTTTATTAAAACTTTAAAGGTTAATATTTTACATTTATAAATAAATTTGTAATAAGTTTCCTGGAAGTATTTACCAACTAAAATAGGATATCTATATATATATATTTATATATAAAGCTTTTATAAATTCCATTATTGAACCAATGAAAAAAATTTATACAAACACTGATTTATTTTTTCTTGCTTAAGTTGCTGAAACAATAATTTAATGGAAAAAAAGTGATCAAAAAGAAATCACAAACATTGTTATTTATAAATTTTATTTCATTTAAATATCTCTATACACAAACTAAACAGCAAGCTTGAATAATTCATTTCGATCCTACAAACCAACGAAACATGATAGAGAAAAGATAATGATCTCTCATGGGCATGGTCTCTAAATTACTTTCCTCATTCATTTATTTGTGGTTCCATCCGAGACAGTGTTATCGATATCGAATAGTGGACAATAGCGGTAAAGGTACCTATATGCTACGTAGCGATAGCGCCGAAATAGCGCCCGCTATTTCATATTTAGCGACAAGTTAATAGGAAATCAAATATATAATTACCTTAACTGTTATAGCAAGTTTAATTTAAAATTAAGTAAACTATAGTCATTTTAATCATAAAAAATAAACTTTAATCGTTATAATCTAAAAATAAGTAAATTATACATGAAAATTATAACATTACCACTTCATCAAATTAAAAATATATAAGCATTTAGAATAAAATTGATACCCGAACACTTAATTGCTTAAAATATGATCCATGGAGAAAACTGAAAATACTTTAATATTTAGTTATAGCAATTTAGATAACTAGAGCATTATTAGAATACAACACAACCGACCTAGAATATTATAAAAGCAAATAATAGCCGACTTACCCATCCAATAAAAGCAAATAACAAACAATGAGAGTAGGCAGCCAAATTTAGGGCGCCGCAGGTCAAATTGAGCACCAAGAGAAGTTGATTACAGGCGTTGATATGGAGCGATGATGTCCAAGTCGTCAACTCGGTAATTTTTTTATTAGGTTTTCATTAAATATTCAGTTTTTTGTCAATCCTGGTTAAAACACTACTTTTACGATCTTAAAACAAATAAAAATAAATAAATAAATAAAAAGACTGAATACGCTAACTACGCTATGTGGCCGCTAAATACAAGATAGCGCTTGATCAACGCATCGCTACGTAGCGCGCTATAGCGCCCGCTACAATCGCTATTAACAACACTGATCCGAGATTTGCCGTGCTGGTTGGTTTCAATGCATTAACCTCGTGAACCGTTTTATTAAAATTTTAAATAGGTTAATCATGTTCCAAAACTTATTTAAATGGACGGACCTGTGTCATTCTTTATTTCCAATGGGTCAAATAGGTTAATCACGTTCCAAAACTTATTTAAATGCATTAACCTTGTGAACTGTTTTATTAAAATTTTAAACATGACAGTGAAATGATAATGATCTATCTTATTGGCATGCTCTTTAAATTACTTTCTTCATTCATTTATTTGTGATTCCATCCAAGAGTATACGTGGGTGCTGGTTCGTTTCAAGAAAGTGGAGATCAAGAAAGTATCTATAGAAGACTTGGAAGTCAATAAAAAGTTTGTTCCAGACATACACCCCACTAGTCCCTATGGCACACATAAATGTCTTAGGCCACAAGTTTTAATTCAATGACTTTAAAGTCAACAAAAAACTATAAATTTATTTTTGATGTGAATAGGTTTACCAAACTAAATTGCAAGAAAAGAAGTTTTTGGTTACTAAGATTGATGTTTCAAGCCCAATAAAACACAAGTTTTATAACTTTGAATCCAAATTTTCATATTTTAACATTTCAGCCTTTGGGTATAGTTTATGACCCGTGGAGAGGATGAGCAGATTTGGTGAAATTTGTAATGCATATGAAAATAGTGAGAATAAGCAAATTTGGCAATTGGGTTTTAGCAAATTGGTTATTAAATTGGGACCCTTTGGATATAGTCTATGCCCCAAGGTCGACGTAATGGTATTTGGCCACAAGTTTTCACACGATGATTTCAACTTCAACAACTTAAATTATTAAACTCCATGACACGTACATACAAAAGTAGTCCCATAATGCACAAAGCTTCTTTCTTGTGAAATTCTCCATGCAACTTATCCCTAATGAACGCCTCTGCAAATATCTTGGAAAATAACATCACTTTTATACATTTAAGTGACATTGAACTTCTTCATTCTTTAGCATTGATAATGAATAAAGAACTGATATATTAAGAGAAATATCCATAAAATTACTTTTCAAAAATAATTTTCAGAAAAATAACGGACAGCATAAAACATCAGTTTTTCAAATTTGAAAAAAGATTTTGTTCTTCACTTTCGAAATAATTTTCTAATACAAAATAATATGAACAATATGCCTCAAGAAAACTCAATACAATCATAGTTCGATAAATCAAAATTTGATGGGAAGGATTTAAAAACTCTGAATGCTCAAATAAAAAACTGGAGGTCTGCACCAGTACCGATGGTAGGTGAAAGCTAGGGTGATCAATAGATTTTTAGAACTTTTACAGATTTGTGTCAGGTATTTCTTCTATGAAAGGATTAAATCAAAATAACAACTTATAAGATACACAATGCAATTCAAAAATTACAAAATACAAGGAGCACATAAAGAAAGAGAAATCGTATCATCATTTTTATTGTGGTTTGGAGTTCGGACACCATGTCCTATCCACAAAATCCATACATGTAAGAGTGCTGCCCCACATTCACCAAACTTAACAACTAATTTAATGAAAAATGCTATCTATCAAAAAAGTTCGTTGTTCAAAGGATACCTTTGATTCTTCTATGACTAATATAACAAATACCACATATTGCCCTTTCTCATAATCAGATCATATCATTCTTGATCTATGATCCTTAAGATGGATGTTTCCTTAACAAGTGTCCAATCAACAAACTCAACAACAACAATTACCAGCAACCTGGTAAACCTCCTCTAAGGTTTACCAAACCATAAGTGCTTTGACTATTTGGCATTGTTTGACTTTCTATTTGACCTGTTTACTTTTTTGTAATAAGGTTATTAGCTAGGGGTATTATGGTCAATTCTCCAATTAAGTCGGTGTTGGCCATTATAAATAAGAGGGTGAGTAGTATTTAGAGTGGCTTTTGATTATTCAGGAACTCAGTTCTACGGACTCGAAAGGCAGGATACTTGTAAATCACTCAATTCACTGAATCATTCAATTCAAAGCTTTCACATTCATCTTCTAAAAGGTCCAGATCATAGCAATTCATATCAGAGTTGTTCTGTTCCTAAAGTTGATGCGAACTTTAGCTTCTCAAGTCGATGATATGGAAGTTAGCATGGGATCTGTACAATCGGAGATTGGAATGATTAAGAAGATGATGGAGTTGAAACTCACCTTCAAATTCATTATCGAATTCACTACCAAATTCTAATTCCGATGGCGTTGAAACTGTTATTTATTCTTGTTTAATTTGATGGAAAGAAATCATAGAAAAGAAACACATTTAAACGTATGTTCTATAACAAATAACAAATTTTCATGATTACCGAAAAAGTCAATTTAAAAGAAGCTTTGAGATGATGAATATATATTTGTTCAACTGCTAGTTAAATATGTACAGAAAAAGAAGTTGGTATACGAATTTATGTGCACTCTATTAAAACTAATGTTGCTTTTTATTAGATGACATTTTGTTATATATCAACTTAATTTCATTTATAAACATCCATATGTACAAAACTACAAACTAAGCAGCAACTCAAATAATTAATTTCTACAACCATTCAAACCTGATAGTGAAATGATAATGATCTATCTTATCTTGTGATTTCATCCAAGAACAAAATGTGCAGGTTGGTTTGAAGAAAGTGGGGATCAAGAATGCAATACATATACAAAACAATAAATGGAAAGCAACCTTGAAGGACTTGGAAGTCAATGGAAAGTTTGTGATTTCAAAGTTAAACTCATTTAGTCCCCATGGCTGATGGCACGCTTAAATGTCTTAGGCCAAGTTTTTATTCAATGACTTCGAAGTCAACAAAAAACTATAAACCCTCAGTTTGACGTTTTAACATTTACAGAAATAAATTGCAAGAAAAGAACTTTTTGATTATCTGAACATGCCCCATGGTGAGGATGAACAAATGTCATAAAACTAGTAATGAATATGAAAAATGGTGAGAACGAGTAGATTTGACAATTGGGTTTCAGCGAATTGGTGATAGGATTTGGAACCCTTTGAGTATAGTCTACACCCCATAGGCCATAATAGGCGTAAAGGTAGTCGGATACAAGTTTTCACACAATGATTTTAAACTCAACAAGGTAAACTCCCTGACACGTACACACAAAAGTAGTGTCAATGTGTCATAATGCACAAAGCATCTTTTTTCTGGAACTTTCCATGAAACTTATCCCTAACAATACGTTTGGACAAGGCATTTTCATCTCGCTGGTTGGTCATACAGGACTTCATAAACCATTCTCTGTACATTTGTTATTCTAGAAGTACCACCTCTATGTATGTGTAATTGTTTATCAGTGTATTCGTATAATCGGATATTTGTATGTGTCTCAATATATAACTATATACGCATTTGCATGTGTATGAGTGTATCCATGTATATGTAATTATGTGAGTCAATGTATATGGAAGTTGTGTACCATGGGATCCTACAAACACATTTAACATCACCCATAACATGTTTAAAGCAGAACGAAAGAAGAAATACACGTAAATCATCACTGCAGAAGTTAACTGGGAGCACAAGTTTAGGGACACTAGAAAACATATCAGGTAAATGATGATCTAACACATGTGCAACTGCTGCATATAGCAACCAAGAATCTATACGGTACTAATCTCCGACTCTGAGAAGATGCAGTGCGTACAGAAAAAGGTATAAAAAACCTCAAACTGTTTCTTATACATTTTCATAAGATTACTTACTAACGCAAATTCGGGGGAAAAAGAGTCACAAAGGACTACAGTTATTATGATATTGTGTACCACTTTACCAGTATCAATACAAAACCTAATATGTTAATATTGGGAGCAATTACATCCATCTCATATAATGTGAAGCTGAGAAACGTTATGCATACATAATTATATAACAATTTCAGTTGTAGAAACTGTTTTCATTGCATATGAAAGAAGAACAGGTTCAAAATATAGCAGCATCACAAAAATATGTTTTTTTTTTCAATTTTTTCATGGTAAACAGATGCAAGAGCAAAAAGAGAGGCCTTTCATGAGCATGGGCCAACATAGAAGATTAGTTGATAGAATACAATAAAACCAATTTAAGAACCAAAGGGTCTACTGAGAAGCAGGGGAAGTAATTAAGTTTTAAGAATTTCCTCTCTTAGGTTTGACATCAATTCTACCAGTAGGAGCTACAAGTGTGGTGCAAAACAGAGGCTATCACCATCAGCTTATATGCATCATGTGAAAAGCTCTAAATTTCTATTTTTTTGGGTTACAGGTCCCAATTAGTGTGAAAATTAGGTCAGACACAAACATGATAAAAACATAGGTAGATCATTTTTCCAAAACAATATATCTACGTTAATGCAATTGAATTAGTTTACACTTTACACATAAAGACATACAATAATGTTTTCAAAAACACTAAATTACTATCTTCTTTGTCTTATAGGTCCCGATTTGTGTGTTTTGTAACATATTCAGAATTTTGTACAAAAGAAAATAGAGCAAGTTCATGAAATCTGAAGAATTAGGTCAAATACAAAATAGAATGGGGGAGCTTACCAAGTGAGCACCGATGACTCAGGATTCGAAAAGTTGACAGATGAATCGGCAATGTAGGCTTCGCCTTTTCCCCTAACTGGACTACTTCCCGGCGGCGAGGGATGGTGTTGAGAGAAAGCGATCGTTTTGATATGACCGGGGAAATTTCTTTTAAGAGTAAATTATAAGTTGGTCCCCTTGGTATACTCGAAATGACAGTTTTGTCAAGTTTCGTTTTTGTTACCGTTTTGTCCTCATGGTTTCATTTTGTTGCTATATGGACCGGTCAGTAAAATCTATGTTAAATTACATATACAAGTTGAGTTTGACAATAAGTTTATTAGAGTTTTTAGTTTTCAAGAGAACTCTCTAATTTAACAAAAACTTCGTTTGAAGCATAAGCTTAAAAAAAGGTTTCATTTTAGAACAAAAATATCTTAATCCAAAAGCTAACTTTTATCTTGTATTCAATCATACATCTTTTAAAAACATATAACTACTATTGTCAAACATTTATATATAAATAAAAACTCCATTTTTAATTATTTTTCCAAACATATTCATGGTAATAATTATGATTTTCATCTCCAAAACTATTTATTTAGTTGAACTACCTATCGTGTATCATCATCACAATGAAGTCACAAATATAAGCTAATTAAAAGGAAGAAGTGATGCTCGGTTACCACAGATGAATAATATGATGCATTTATAAATATTTGGGTATATTCTATGATTTTATTTGTAATCCTTCTATTAAATATTGAGATTTGTAGTAACTTAAAACACACACACACACACACACACACACACACATATATATATATATATATATATATATATATATATATATATATATATATATATATATATATATATATATATATATATATATTAGGTTAAAAAGTTGTCAAGAAAATAATGCAAATAGTTGGGAGCAAGATGATAGTTTTGAAAATTATTGATCAATTACCGACTAATAAAGGAAGAAAGGAAATAGAAAATAAGGTCGGATTTTCTTTATTATTAAGTTAGAGGGTATCAATCAGATAGGTTCAAACAAAACACACACACACACACACACACCTCTTATGTATGTGCATTTGATACTAACGATGAAAGAGACAGAAAATTGAAATTGAGACGTAGACTAGAGAAATGATATGGAAAATGTGGTGAAATAGAGTAGCATCAATGAGGATCAGAATAATCGATATTTTTGTATCAATTGTGATGGTGTGGCATTGGCATGCGATGAAATAAAGTAGCATCAAGGAGGATAAGAAGAATCGATATTTTTATATCAATTGTGATGGTGTGGCATTGGCACTTGTCCAGTTGGTGGTGATGGTGATCTTGCCCTAAGGTGGTAGTGGTAAACCACTCAAACCTTTTAAATCGTTTAATTTTTGTCAAATTTTGATGGTAACATTCAATATAAATATCTTCTAACTTGGGTTTTGGTTGGTTTTGGGGGAACCAAACGATCGGAGAGGATGGATTGAAATTAAGTTGTTTGGAAATGATAATCTTATAACCAAGATTGTTCGCTTGATATATTGTGTAACATCTTTCGGGTTCAATCACTTTGAAGCTTCAATTGTTTTGATATGCCTCCTGATAAACCTGATAGGGAATAGTCAAACAAATAAACTTAAACTCTTAAGTTCACATGCAACCTAAAGGATCTATGTTTTCTCTATTGAACATATAAATAAGAACATCTAAAGGAAACCTTATGTATAATCAAATTACTAAATAGGGTTTCTAGATTACATACCTTATTGTTATTATATCAAATAACAATTATTCCTTGTCTTGTTGATCTCTCGGAAGCAAGCACCACAAGTGTCGTGCCTCTAATGGTTCACAACCAAAACCTAGCAAAGGTTAATTATATTCATTATCTTATTAAGAAAATCTCACTATAAAACCTTAGAAAATGATTATAGATTCTGCTTGGGAGAGAAGAGAAAATTTCAGAGAACTGTCTATATGGGGCAGAGAATAAAGTACCAGGGGAAGCGTATTTACAACTTCAAGGGTGATAAGGATAAACCTTATTTGAATTCAAACAAGATAAACCTTTTTATCTTCGAAACCCTTTTTCGTTGTCCGCATCGCGCATGTCGCAGCTCTCCTTGCCCGCACCGCGCATGTTACTTCAACCAGACGTTTTCTATTGTTTAACTATTGAACAATTACAATCCAACCCTTGCTGTAATCAGAACCCGAAAACTTTTAGCAAGTAAGCTGTATTATGACTTTAGTAATACTTAAATTGTTATATTTTGATTTTTATAGTAAAAAGTTGTAAAAAGGGTATTTTGGTCTTTTAGCATTGTGAATGACTTTTATGTAAACAATTTTATGTTATTGGGATAAGATAGTAAAAAGTAAAACCTTAAATGAAATATTAGGATTTTTGGGGTAAATTGTGAACAAAATGGAACTGGAGGGACCAAATGGTCATTTGAGCTAAGTGTGGATGTATAAATAGAGGGAAGCTTCCATTTCTCTCTATTAGAACTGTGAATTCCCTCCAGGTGAAGAAACTCTGCTCGATTTTAGAAGGCTCTCGAGAAGTTGAAACTGAACTGTAAGGAACTAACTTAGAATTGAAGATTTTCAAGTACTTTGAGGTAAGATATCATGTTCTTGAGGTTGTTTAACCCACATTTTGGAGATGTGTTTATGTAATATCGAAATTGGTGGGGGGAGTAGGATAATCTTGTAGTTCCAACCTTTAAACCATGTTTGAATCATCATTGGAACTCAATTCTATCATTGAAAATGATTAAAAGTCAAAGAATTGGTAAATGAGTTCAAGAACCCTAGAATTCGGGTTTATAAAGATTGATATGATTCTAATGTTTATTGATGTGTAAGAGTTATATAGGAGGTTTAGGATTGTTCTTAATAGCATGTTTGAGTTGTCATTTGATTCAGATTTGAGCTGGAACCAAACAGACCAAGGATCAAAAGTTGTGCAAAAAAATAAAGTTAGGTCTGTAGTGTCACACGATCCCATGTGATACTACACGACCCTGTGTGATTTAGCCTGAAAATTAATTTGAGAGCATGTCAGATCCTACACGACCCTGTGTAGTCTTACACGACCCCGTGTGGGATCCAGTGAAAACAATCCTAGAGCTTTAAGGGTCTACATGACCACATGTGACCCCTACACGACCTGTGTGACCTGAACTTATATAATTCACTCCCATTATGACCCTAATTGAGTAGTTTGATCCCCTAACCTTTAGTACATGTTTAATATAGTATGAAAACATGAAAATAAGTTCATATCATGATACAAACGATTTGTATAGGTGCGGATCAAGCAATAGAGAAACAAGGGAAAGGAAAAGAGGTGTTGAACACTTAGACATTTCTTGCAAGATCTAAGGTGAGTATGTGTTTATTTGGTGTGGTACATAACAAATAATCTTCTCATTCATTATGAAGTACTATATTGAATTTAAAGCTATAGAGTTAAAGAGAAGTCTATATGAGAATGATGATATTTTTATACATTTGTATGATAGTCAAAGTTGATATATTTATATGATGATAGTATAATGAATATGAGTTAAAGAGTTATAGTATTGTAAAGAGTTGTCCGGACTAGGACCTTACCGCTTGAAGTGGGGTCACAAGACACTACTGGATGGTACCTCCGTTCGCAAAGTAGTGATCTTAGCACGCCCTTATGGTTAAGATTTGTTCTTTTCCATAAAAGGAGATATATCACTACAAGAAAAACGGGCTTCTGGGACTATATTATTAAAGACTGATTAATCAGTCCCAGATACCATGTATTTAGGACAGATGAATCAGTCTCATATACTATTTGGGACTGATTTAAATATATGAATCACTAGAGACTGACCAAACCTATTCCAAACTGAAATTTAGTCCTTGATATGTTTGTGCCTGTTTTGATTTAGAGGGAAACGCATTAGGGACTGAATTTCAGTCTCTAATAGACTTGTCCTAATTTTAACTTTTGTAGGAGACTTTTGGAGACTGAATTTCAGTGCCTAATAGACTTGTACGGATTTTATTTTTATATGAAAGTTATTAGGGACTGAATTTTAGTCTCTAATGAAATTGCATCAATCTTGATTTTGGAATAAAACTTATTAGAGGTAAAAAAATATTATATTTAGGTTCCATTTTTTAGTCTTTGAACATGCCCTAAAATCAACAGACCGTATATATGTATATAATAAAAAAAGTAAATTACAATAATGGTCCCTATGGTTTGGAGGAACTTTCAAAAGGAGTCCAATTTTTAGAAAACCACTATATGGGTCCTCAAGGTTTGATTTAACTTTTAATAATGGTCCAACGGCTAATAAAAATACCATTTTACCTTTTTTAATTTCTTTTTCATTTTTTAATTTATTATTTTTTAAATCAATTTTAAAAAAATAAACCTACACCCCACCCCCAACCCCCCTCTCTCTCTCTCTCGCTGGTACCTACATCCCGAGAAAACCATACCATTGAATCCGGTGACCACAGAGTTAATGGCATCTTCATGTGCAGTAATTGATTCTAAGCACTTGAAATCTGATACCTTCCAAACTTTAATCGTCGTGTCCCACGAACCTGAATAAAGAAGCGATTGATCTTCTCTAAAGCTAAGTGTAGAAATTGCATCGAAATGTTTGATCCAAATTCTTTGAGTTCCTCTCACTTCGACGGATTTGAAAGTGGGAAAAGTTCCAATCCTTTATGGGCACTACGGTTCTTAGGCGAAACCTTCCAAACCCTAATTTTTCCGTCTTGGTGGCCTGTGAAGATTTTCTCACCGGCGATCACGATCTCTTTAACCAATCCACTATTTGATTTGAACTAGGAAAATTCCTTTTGGTTCTTCCAAACGCGAATGTTCTTGCTATTAGATCCGATGTACAACAAATCCCCCATCACAGCTAACGAATATATATTCCCTTCTTCACGAACAAGGGAAACCAATAAACCTGTGTAATTAAAGTAAGAATTGGAGCAATCCGGCACGGAACTTTCTACGTAAGATGACCATGAGACCTTGTCAACGGAGACATCTGGTGTGATGTCGAATGGCCAAAGGAAAAACACGATGTATATGAATCCCGTAGAGATGCATCATCCTCAGTCGGTGAATTGATATCCTCCAATAGAGGAGGACGATTGTTATCGGACATTGGACCATTAAAAAATAATATATTAAAAAAAATGAAAAAAAAATTAAAATGGGTAAAATGGTCTTTTTACTGGCCTTTGGACCATTATTGAAAGTTAAACCAAACCTTGAGGACCCATATAGCGGTTTTCCAAAAATTGGACTTCTTTTGAAAGTTCCTCCAAACCACAGGGACAATTATTGTAACTTACTCTAATAATAAAGAAACATAAACCCGTCTAGGGTTTTATGGAGCGGGAAAGAAGAAAGAACCGCACACCTACTGTGTGCGTCAACCACGACATAGGAGAGAGCCAAAAAGAATGAGGGAACGATAGAGGGATTGGATATGCGAGGTTAGTAAGGAGGGGGAAAGAGAAAGAGGAAGACGAATCAAGGGAGAGATTGGGAAGAATAAGGTTGCGATGTGAAGAAGACAGCCGCATTGGGCGGCGCTGTGGTGGTGTTGGGATATTGCTGCAGCAATGTTCGGGTGGCGCAAGTAGCCTAAGGCGGTCATGGAGGCGGGGATTTGACCGTGTATGTACTGTTTCTTTATTCATGAAACCTAACATGTCTCTACGATTTAATCGAGATCAGAGGCCGAGCCTTTTTCATCAAATGGTGTTGCAGATATGAATTGAATCGAAATGAGGTATAATTTCCCTATTTTCTCCTAATATCTGAAATTAGTAGTTTGGATAACGTAGAAACATCAGCAAAGATACATGGCAAAACAGGTAATGTGTAATTTCGTTTTTTTGAATTAAATGACTTGTTTGATGAGAATTGCACAGGATGCTTATTGGATTTCTTGTTCGTTTCTAATTTGTTTCGAAAACCTAATGGTATTGTGGTTTCTTAAATTGAACTAATTTTTTGATGTTCATAACCGAAATCATTGATGTGTATTTGGTTTGTTAAAATGAAAAAATTGCACAGTGATGTGTATCTGGATTCTGTCGCTTGTATTTAGTGGTCTTGACTTGAGAAACTAATTTCTCAAATTTGGATTCTGTCCTTTGATTGTAGTGTTATTGAGAAACCAATTCACTATTCCCCACTTCTCGCCTCTATTAGCATTATATGCCAATTTAATTAGTTTGCCAACAAATAAGTGATTGATATATGCATGTTGCGTTGTAGTTTTTTTTGTTCCTACACCATGTTATCAATTATAAGTTTTTTATGATAAACTTATCATTTATTTCTTGTCAATCTATTTGCAGAAAGCTTTACCCTATGAAATTCCATATATGGGAGAAAGTAATGAAAGAAACTAAACAAGAATGGTTACTAGATTACACGTAAGTTATATATATATATTTCCTCTATTCTTTGTTTGTTTCAAAATTCAAACTACAATATTACTATTGGTGTTTGTGCCAAGTATGAAACATTACTATCTAGATGGAAGGCATCAAATGGACCCGTCATGAAGAAATAATATATACTTGTCTTGCTAGCAATGAAACCCTCTCAATCAGCCTTACAAGATAAAGAAGATATGAAAAGTCATATTGTTGCACTCGAGGAAGAGCTTTGAGGAAACAAGGAGAAAATCAAACAAGATGATGACACATGAAAAAAATGACAAAATCTATCAGAGCAAGAGTAGAAGTCATGACCTTTCATTAACGTTTAACATTTTTTTCACATACGGTTTAGTTATTTACTTGTTGGTTGGTTTTTTTTATTATCGTTAGAGTAATATATGACGAAGTCATGACTATTGTTCACTTTTTTATTACCGGTTCATTTCATGCATTTCCATATTCTAGCCGGTTTGAGACTCAAATCTAGTATTAAGTTGTATTATTTTCAACCGATTATTAGCAATAAAAGTTTGTATCGAATATTATTCTCAGTAAACATATTATTCATATTTGAGACGTGAATGAATTAGTGTTAGTAAATGTGAATCAGTCCTAAAAGAAACATTTTGGAACTAAATTACATTGTATTAGGGACTAATATTTAGTCACTGATTTTGAGATTCTGTCCTAGAATGATAGTATTAAGGACTGATAGGATATAAAATAGGGTCTTGAAAGAAACATATTTGAGACTGAATAATATAGTATCAATGACCGATACTTAGTCCCTAATATATAGTATCACTGACTGATATGACATAAAATAGGATATAAAGGAAACATATTGGAGACCGAATGTGATAGTATCAAGGACTGATATTCGGTCCTCAAAAGATAGCATCAGAGACTGATACGACATAAAATTGGGAGTTCAGTAAAAACACATTAGAGACTGAATGTGATATTATCAAAGACTAATTTTCTGTCTTTGATATTTAGATGTATTAGGGACTGATTTTTAGTCCTAGATGCTTAAAAAAACCACTATCTAGGACTAGCTATCTGGGACTAGTTAGGGACTAGCTAAATCAGTCCTAGATACACATCAGAGACTGAATATTCAACGTCAGAGACTGATTTTGTCAGTCTTTGATACCCCTTTTTCTTGTAGTGTATTAGCACGCCCTTATGGTTAGATTAGTTCTATGCCACGAAGGGAGATGAAATTAGCATGCCCTTACAGATGGATTAGTTCTATTATGTGAAGGGAGACTAAATGTGGGAAGTTTCCCATATAGAAATGTAAAGCAGAAATACTTGTTCATAGATAATAATTAAGTTGATAATGATAAGAAGAATTCAGTTTTCTAGTTGCTTATTATGCTTGCTACTTGTTTTTTACATTACTCACAAGACTTAATGTCTTACATATATTTGTTTTTGTGAAAACGTTGTGTACCCAAGTGATAAAGCAATAGAGGATTTTGGGAGAACTAGAAGGCATTGAAAGTGGGACCTATATTTTGTGGTATGTTTAAACTATGGTATTGTATCTTTGTTGTATTACCCCACACAATGTTTTGAATTATGTAATAGTTTTTGTTAAACCTCATTTTGTAATGTAAATTTTGCAATTATGGTTACAAACTTTTGTTTTGAGGATTCGGGTGTTACGCTTGCACCTTTAATTAATCTCAAATTAATTCCCATTAATTCTAATTAATTTCAAACAAGTATCTAATTAATTTATCATCACATAATAATTTGTCTCTCTATCTCTCTCTCTCTCTCTTACTATTAACCTTATTTCCATTTGGAGTATTGAGGGCAACCCAAAATGACTTAGCTAGTATCAATTCAAGTATATACCAATTATACTTATGTGCTTAGACACCTAATCCAACAGTCTCCAACTTGGATAAGTCTAATAACTATCGTATAACTTCTAAATCGATCAACAAATTATAGCTTCCAAAAGCTGTTGCCGAACTCTAACCCAGTCAGTTACGCGTCCTAAGATAAATGATCATATAATCCTCCGTTCTGCATGATATCATGCGAACATGAGACATGGATTGTAATCAATCTCATTGTCCAATACTTTGTTTCCCGATTTCTGATCTGTGATGATCAAAAGCATCTTTAACGTTTTTGGGTTCGATCCAGTCTGGATGATCAAAAGCATCTTTAACGTTTTTGGGTTCGATTTTTAAAATAAATACATTGAACATGCACAATTAAGAGTTTTTAAGTTGTGCACGTGTCATTACCCGATCATGAACATTTCAAATGACTTGTGATTGTGGATGATTCTTTGTCCATTTTTCCAATGGAGGAAAGTTCGGATCGAACTCAGGTGGTCCTTCGGCATAGACATCCTCAGTGTCTGAAGGATAACCCGAAGCGAATAGCGAATCATCATTTATTATGTTTCTTGCATTTGTTACACGTGTATTTAAGTTTGATGAGTTAGGAGTAGAGTTTAGAAGTTGCTCCCCCTCAATCACAACAGCTGGTGGATCAATTCTTCATTGATGAGATGAATTTGGAGTTAAAGCTTCTGGCTCCCCCTGAACAGTTCGGTACAGGGACATGATGTGGGAGATCTCATGCAAAGGGGTGCTGATGTTGGGGTTGTGAAGCTCCCCCTCGAAACTAGAACCATCTGTTGATCCTTTGGAAGACTCCCCTTCAACCGAAGAGGGTTTATGAAAGCTGCTTGATGGAGTGAATTTGGACCATCTGAGAGTTTGGATAGTTTGGACACTTGATTGTCAGTTGCCTTCATTTCAGCATCCATAGCTCTCACATGTGGATCAAATAGAAGATAAAAATCAACATCAAAAGAAAGAACTGGAAGCATCCGAAGCAGATTCAGGAAAGATAGTCGACATTGGGAAGGCAGTTTAAGATTTCTTTATATAGTAGTCATCGAACGAAAGGTTGAATGTTTCTTCAATTTTTCTAGTTTTTTTGTTCATGACCCTATAGGCTTTTGAATTTGAAGAATATCCCAAAAATATGCCTTCGTTTATCTTGTCATTGAATTTGGACAAGTGATCTTTCATATTCAATATGAAGCACCTACATCCGAATATGTGAAGAAATTTGACACTTGGCTTTCTTCGGTTAAGCACTTCATATGGAGTGATGTTGAATCTTTTGTGAATGTAGGATTGATTTTGAGTGAAGCATGCAGTTGAAAGAGCTTCGGCCGAGAAATACATTGGTAAATTAGCAAAATTCAACATGGTTTTTGCAGCTTCGCATAAGGAGCGATTACGACGTTGAACACACCATTTTGTTATGGAGTGTAAGGTGATGAAAAGTTGTGTGTAATTCCCTTGTCTTTAAAAAAATCCATCCATGGTCTGGTTCTTGAACTCAGTTCCATTATCACTGTATATCATTCAAACGGTCTTTTTCAGCATGACTTCCATATTTTTGATAAAGTCGATGAATTCTCTTGCAGAATCATATTTATTTCTTAGAAATATGACCCAAGTGAAGCGAGAAAAGTCATTAACAATAACAAGAACATATTTCTTCTTCCCTAGAGATTCCACCGCGGATGGGCCACAAAGATCCATGTACAGAAGTGAATGGGATCTTCGGATCAATCACAGTGGGATGCTTTTGATTCGTTTGTTTGCCATGTTCGCAGGCAAAACAAAGAGTATCGTTATCAAATTTTAGTGCTGGCATTCCACGAACCAGATCCATAGCCACTAACTTGTTAATTGCTTTGAAGTTTAAGTGTGCTAACCTTCGGTGCCACAACCAACTAATATCCGAATTAGCCTTTGACAATAGGAAAAACGAAGGTCCACCGGTTATTAGCTTCAGATCTAAGGAAAACATTGATCCCTTCCTTTTTTATTTGAGCAGTACTTCCTTTGTAACTTCTTTGGTAATTATACTCTGCTGATTGCTGAATGTAACAACATTTCCAGTTCCAACAACTAGTTGGGAAATAATCACCAAGTTGGGTTTTAAACCTTCAATGTAAGTGTGACAACTATCAAATTAGGTCAACGAAGGTAAACCGAAACGTACGATGAAATATACATTTTATAACTTCTACAATGTATTATTGTATATTATAAACACTAATTTAAATCAATTATGCGAACATACCCTGCAAAGTTAGACGTTTTGAAAAAAAAAATTATTAAAATTTTTACGTCGTGAATAGTTACCACGCGTGAATAGTGAACAGTAAAATTTAAAACTCGTCGGAATATTACAAATTTTATATCAAAACGTAGACAAAAATACGACGATTCCGAATATATATTTATATTTTTACCAAACGTTACATATAAAAAGTTATGATAAAAAAACGTATAATTTAATTTGAAAGCGACGTTTAATTATTATAATATATTTATTTAAAAAAAAGTCTCCACCGGTTTGGTGGAGTTTGAAATTAGGTATGAAAAAAAAATTATTATTTTATTTTATATAAAGTGGGTTCAACTTCATTATTTATTCAATTTACCGATTTTACCCTTAAGAATTCATATATTCATTTTGATCCCTACAATACATATTGTTAAGTTTATCAAAAATATTATGTCGTTTTGTAAAACGAAAAATTTACCATCAAAACCGTATCGTCGATACGAACAACCTGACGTCAAAATGTAATATTATTGAAATTAGTTTTATATTTAATATTTTTTTATTTAAAATGAAATTGTATTTACATTTAAACCCTATATTTTTATTAAACTTACAACTAATACCCTTTCGTTAATTCGTTAAGGACTTTTAGTTAAAAAGTTGATATTATTAAACTACGATTTTTGTAGATTATATTTTTATAAACAAAAATCATTTATTTTATATAAAAACTATTAAATCTATTTAAAGAGTATTTTAAGGGTATGTTTTGTCATAAATAAATTTTAAAAGCTATAATCGTCAAATATTTGTATCTTGAGGGCCGCTATACGAAAATAAATTTACTATAAATAGAGGCTTCAATCCTCTCATTTCCTCACACCTCAAATCTCGATCTCTATATCACTAGATAGTATTGTTAGAAGATTCTTCGATATACATAGAAATATACGAAGAATGAGCGTTAGAAGAAGCTATTTTAGTTATAAATATAGTGAGTTCGAGTTAGAAGCACGAAGAGTCGGGCGATCTAACAACAATTGGCGATAAGATTCTAGTCGACATTGAGGTGAGTTCATACCCCTTCTTTTTATATTTATTCAAGTTTTTAAGGCGGAGAATACAAGTTATACTATAAAAATAGCTATTTATACTCATTTGTAACAGTAGTAAACAAAATGTAAATTTTATAAACATCATTATGACAACAATTCAATTATAGTTCCAAAATATAATATCAAATGATCTACTTACGGGAGCGGTGTCTAGGCCGATCATTTGGGCTAGGTTGCTGGATTTCCGAAAGGCTTATACGCTGAAAGGGTCATGCCTCCCCATTTGATCTTCTACCTGGCCGTTCTTTATTTGATAGTCATGAAATATTATATTTGAATTAATAAAGAGTATAACCAAGTTATTACACCACTATTATGGAAAATATCTTAAAAGATATTGTTTATAACCATTTAAATAAGTTATTTCACATATATTCGTAAATATATGCTTTTCACGACAAGAATACTAAAAATAAACTATTATAGGAATAGTTTGTGGTTACAAATGTTACTATAACCGTTAGAACAAGATAATTAATTATATACACATATATAATTATCATACATTACTATATTATCATGGGAAAAATGATAATGGGCAAATACAAGGGTTTTTCATATACAAACTTTACGTAAACAAGTTGATTGATACATACATTTTTGTGAGACGGGTCTTCACAGTGCTTATTTAAGTACATACTTTAAGTCCTGAAATTTATAACCAGAGTCTCGGTAAGAGAACGTGATATTTGTGTATAGATCTATACGGGATTGACAACCCCGCACCTGAGCTGCTAGCTACAGCTAGACCGACGGGTCTGAGGTGACAAATGTCATAACAGTCCGACGCCTGAAGAACGTCGAAGCAGGCCTACATGGTCACAGTATGGTTATAGGGCGTCTCGCATGGGAAATCAACTTTATAAATTGTTTACGTGGAAATATACATTTTCAAAGGTTTTATACTACAAACTACGCTATACATTTTAGTCTTTGGATTTTTAAAGCTTGGATACATTCATAAGAAAATATGGGATTTTCTTGGAGTACAATACTACCTTTTACAAGGAAAGAGATTCCTCATATAAGTTTTATGGTATTAAAACTACATTTTGACGAGTTATAAATATAAGTACGGTTTACTTATACGTACGAGTTTTATGGAATTAAAACTACAATTAGTCTACGAGTAAACATGTATTTACACCGTTTCATACAACAATAAAACTACGTAATACTATTTTCAATTAGTCTACGAGTAAACATGTATAGAAATACTTATCTTTTTACGGTCTTTGGGTTTTAAGACTACAACTCATTTATATGAAAATATTGGATTTTCTGGTTTCAAACATTATCTTTTTACAAGGAAAAAGGATTATGGATTTTCTCATACAAAAATCTTATGAACTCACCAACGTAATGTTGACACTCTTTCAAACTACTTGTATTCTCAGGAAATTGATAAGGTAACTACAGATGGGTCGCGATGGCGTCATACTATGTATTTTGATATCATATTGTAATTGTATTTAAAACGTACAATCTTTGGAACTCTTGTAACATTTACAATTATGTATATGATGGATGTGTTTGTTTTGATCACTATTGTACAAACGTTGTTGTGATACTGTTCATGAAGTCATCCACCCTTAGACGTTTCCGCCATCGTGGTTTGGGGGTGTGATTGATTGGTATCAGAGCATTGTTTATAGTGAACTAAGTATATCAATCCATTTAAGATATACAACTATAAATACAATGGGACTAAAACTCTCTAAAACAATCTTTACAAAGTATACTTTAAAATACAATGATATTTTTATAAAGTATAAGTACAAGTACATACATACTAGAACAATGTCATAACCAGAACAATACAAGAGTAATAAGATGAGTTGAACACTACGAATAGGCCTAGGTAGTTATGTAATCATACCTAGGACAAATAGAGCCTCATCAACTGTATTTGTCCAAGGTATGACTAACATGTACTTAGAAATAGTCGTAGTGGACAACAAGTATAAAAACTTACCAAGAACCATATACAAAGAAACTCTAAAACAAAATATAAAGCTAAAATACTACAGGACTATTTTATAATACTATAGAACCATACATCTAGACACTTTATGTACCTCCTATACCCCTATCCTTACATAGTAGACCTGACAATTAGATAATACCTGACCAATAACTATTATCGAAAACCTACCATCATCCCTACCAACAGCTCCATTAAACTAATATTGGTATAAATTCAATCTGAAAGATGAAGGCGGGCTATGTCACCTGCCAAGTCTTCTGGGTTCTCTTCACTTGTGATCTTGAGAAAATCATGGTTAAAACCACTCATAACAGAAACAGAGGGCAGAGATTGTTGCTGTGTATGGGTCCCTGATGAAGCTTCCTCCCTCTTCTGAACCTTTCTTTTCTTGTAAACAGCCTTAAAGGCAGCTTGCCTCAATCTCTTTGTGGTATCAGTTATCTTCGAACTGGAACCCTCGATTATTGCTCTTTTCTCGTTCTCTAGACCAAGTATTACGTCTGCTTTACTAGGATTATTATCCAATTCCTGTTGCATAAATACTTTCAGTCATTACAATCTCATGGTATTAAAATTAGGGAAAAGAAATACAATTCTTAACCTGAGTATGGTTAATAAGAGTTTGTAGACTCTTAATCTTTCGTCGAGGCCAACTTTTGATGCCTAACTTCCTACAGCGTTGCTTCAACTGTGTTGATCCAACGTTGAGTTCCCTTGCAGCTTCCAAAATGGGCTTGTCAAAATGCATGGATATTGATTCCTTACTCAACGCATGTCTAGAACCCCTTTTTCTACGAATTTCAGAGGTTCTTGGAATCAAGGTTGAAACGTTTTCATTTTGGATCAATTGTGTATGATCCTGATCACTAACACTTTCATTGTTACCTATTATGGGTAATAGTTCTTGATTTCCAGAATCAACCATAAACCCAGAATTCCCATTCTTGAAACTTTCTAAGTTACTTTGGATCAATTGAAAATGATCTTGATATTGAAAACCACCCACGAACTCAGAATTCGCTAAAACGAGCCCGATAGTGTCATCGTGGATCGACTGTATTTGATCCTGATTTTGAATGTCAGTTTGAAACCTCTGATTTGTTAGATCTACTCCACTATGCAGTATGGGCACGTTCATGCTTAGATTATCATTAGTAAGATCATCTACCAATGGATCTGTGTATAACGTATGTTAGATAATTAAGCAAAGTAAACATAAAGCTTAACAAAATGACTTAACCTGGAAGTATATATTGAGATTGCCCAACAACGATGTCTTGATTTAAAGGCAGTGGATCTTCAGGGAGAATACTCATCAGAGGAAAAACTTCAAGATCATCTTGAGGTTGATCCAGCGGTAATATATCTGGAAAATCTATACCTCACATAATTTAAAACAAAAATCAAAATGCTAGAAAAAGGAATAAGAAAATAAAAGGAGTTTTAGATACTATAATTACCAAACCCCAGTGGAGGTATCTGATTAAACGATAGGGATGTACCCTCTTCCCTTAAGAAATTCAGCTCAGAGTCTGACAAATTATCCATAGGAGATCTGTTTTCCATACCTCGATTTAGAAATATGTGATTATATAAGAATAAACTGATAGTAGGGAAGAATGAGACTGAAAAGATGTAGATATGGATGATACTACATACCCGTTTATATAGTATCTTACAGCTAGAACTGAAAGGACAACCCACATTCTTATTACCAAAATTCAAAATATCTACAGTAGGTGCAATCTTTTCACTACCCTAATTGATATCCTTTTTCCAAATTCACGGCTTGACTCTGATGAGGACGGGATAATGAAAAGACATTTGTTTATATATATATATATATATATATATATATATATATATATATATATATATATATATATATATATATATATATATATATATATATATCTTCTGGTAACGAAAATAGTTCAAAGAATAGTTAATTCAATTAGATAATAATCTAGTCATAAATAATGAATTAGAACCTACTCATCTAGTATCTGTAGAACTCGTGGTTCACATGTATCTTATATGATTTCTTCCATCCTACTAGTATCAACTGTAAAATGACATCACATACCATATCTTAAACATGCTTAGGCATTTCCATAATACTTAACTCAAATGATTAAGAAATCAATAGCTAATACGAATCACAATTAGAGAATATCGTATGTTATCAAACTGAAACTCCTAATTTCATGATTTTACCAAATCAACTGTTAAAACATCATAATATTTGGACTCAATACAACAAATATTAGCAACCTACATATGAGGTGAACCAATGCATACTTTCAGATTTGGACATCTAGGGTTTGAAACCCTAATACTCAAGATCATTACCCTTGTCAATTAAGGACTCGAGAATGCATTTCGGGTATTAAATCCGACCATCCCAAACTTTTTCTACGCAAAACCCTTGATCAAAATGACAAAAATTTCACATCTTTTGCTCTGAAAATCGCGTAGGGAATTTTTGGTTCACTGCCAGAATAACTCCCCTGAAGCAGGTTAGCGACATTAACCTTTAAAGTTAGCGTCGTTCACTTTTAAAATCCAACCCATACTCCGAAACCGACCCGTGTAAGTCTACTGGATACTACTGGTTGTTATGGTAACAAGAACACAAACCGTTTTCATAAACACGACCCGTGTAACTCCTACAAGGCTAAAACAGTTTCAATACACGAACCGGGAGGACCCGTGTAACTCCTCTTTGATAACTTTAAGGTTTAAACTCCTTCTAAATGAGTTTCTAATCCTCCTAACTCACATAACAAACTAGTAACTCTTATTTATACTAGGATTAACTCAAGTTACTTATCGAAAATATCACGACATTACACTCCAAAATCAAAGCAATTAAAAACTAAGAAGCACCAAGCGTGGACCTGAATTTACCTAGGAACGTGAGGACCAGATCAAACAAAAATACCCACATCTCTTTCCAAACCCTGAGGATCCATTCAAAATGCTAAATTTCGGGATGAAATTCCTTCTAACGGGTAGATAATGTGACAACTATCAAATTAGGTCAATGAAGGTAAACCGAAACGTACGATGAAATGTACATTTTATAACTTCTACAATGTATTATTGTATATTATAAACACTAATTTAGATCAATTATGCGAACATACCCTGCAAAGTTAGACGTTTTGAAAAAAAAATTATTAAAATTTTTACGACGAGAATAGTGACCGCGCGTGAATAGGGAACAGTAAAATTTAAAACTCGTCGGAATATTACAAATTTTATATCAAAACGTAGACAAAAATACGACGATTCCGAATATATATTTATATTTTTACCAAACGTTACATATAAAAAATTATGATAAAAAAGTATAATTTAACTTGAAAACGACGTTTAATTATTATAATTTATTTATTTAAAAAAAAAAGTCTCCACCAGTTTGGTGAAGTTTGAAATTAGGTTTGAAAAAAAATTTTAATATTTTATTTTAATTTTATTTTATATAAAGTGGGTCCCACTTCATTATTTATTCAATTTACAGATTTTACCCTTAAGAATTCATATATTCATTTTGAACCCTACAATACGTATTGTTAAGTTTATCAAAAATATTATGTCGTTTTGTAAAACGAAAAATTTATCATCAAAACCGTATCGTCTATACGAACAACCTGACGTCAAAATGTAATATTATTGAAATTAGTTTTATATTTAATATTTTCTTTTTCTTTAAAATGAAATTGTATTTTCATTTAAACCCTATATTTTTATTAAACTTACAACTAATACCCTTTCGTTAATTCGTTAAGGACTTTTAGTTAAAAAGTTGATATTATTAAACTACGATTTTCGTAGATTAGATTTTTATAAACAAAAATCATTTATTTTGTATAAAAACTATTAAATCTATTTAAAGAGTATTTTAAGGGTATGTTTTGTCATAAATAAATTTTAAAAGCTATAATCGTCAAATATTTGTATCTTGAGGGCCGCTATACGAAAATAAATTTACTATAAATAGAGGCTTCAATCCTCTCATTTCCTCACACCTCAAATCTCGATCTCTATATCACTAGATAGTATTGTTAGAAGATTCTTCGATATACATAGAAATATACGAAGAATGAGCGTTAGAAGAAGCTATTTTAGTTATAAATATAGTGAGTTCGAGTTAGAAGCACGAAGAGTCGGGCGATCTAACAACAATTGGCGATAAGATTCTAGTCGACATTGAGGTGAGTTCATACCCCTTCTTTTTATATTTATTCAAGTTTTTAAGGCGGAGAATACAAGTTATACTATAAAAATAGCTATTTATACTCATTTGTAACAGTAGTAAACAAAATGTAAATTTTGTAAACATCATTATGACAACAATTCAATTATAGTTCCAAAATATAATATCGAATGATCTACTTACGGGAGCGGTGTCTAGGCCGATCATTTGGGCTAGGTTGCTGGATTTCCGAAAGGCTTATACGCTGAAAGGGTCCTGCCTCCCCATTTGATCTTCTACCTGGCCGTTCTTTATTTGATAGTCATGAAATATTATATTTGAATTAATAAAGAGTATAACCAAGTTATTACACCACTATTATGGAAAATATCTTAAAAGATATTGTTTATAACCATTTAAATAAGTTATTTCACATATATTCGTAAATATATGCTTTTCACGACAAGAATACTAAAAATAAACTATTATAGGAATAGTTTGTGGTTACAAATGTTACTATAACCGTTAGAACAAGATAATTAATTATATACACATATATAATTATCATACATTACTATATTATCATGGGAAAAATGATAATGGGCAAATACAAGGGTTTTTCATATACAAACTTTACGTAAACAAGTTGATTGATACATACATTTTTGTGAGACGGGTCTTCACAGTGCTTATTTAAGTACATACTATAAGTCCTGAAATTTATAACCAGAGTCTCGGTAAGAGAACGTGATATTTGTGTATAGATCTATACGGGATTGACAACCCTGCACCTGAGCTGCTAGCTACAGCTAGACCGACGGGTCTGAGGTGACAAATGTCATAACAGTCCGACGCCTGAAGAACGTCGAAGCAGGCCTACATGGTCACAGTATGGTTATAGGGCGTCTCGCATGGGAAATCAACTTTATAAATTGTTTACTTGGAAATATACATTTTCAAAGGTTTTATACTACAAACTACGCTATACATTTTAGTCTTTGGATTTTTAAGACTTGGATACATTCATAAGAAAATATGGGATTTTCTTGGAGTACAATACTACCTTTTACAAGGAAAGAGATTCCTCATATAAGTTTTATGGTATTAAAACTACATTTTGACGAGTTATAAATATAAGTACGGTTTACTTATACGTACGAGTTTTATGGAATTAAAACTACAATTAGTCTACGAGTAAACATATATTTACACTGTTTCATACAACAATAAAACTACGTAATACTATTTTGAGGTATAGAAATACTTATACATTTACGGTCTTTGGGTTTTAAGACTACGACTCATTTATAAGAAAATATTGGATTTTCTGGTTTCAAACATTATCTTTTTACAAGGAAAAAGGATTATGGATTTTCTCATACAAAAATCTTATGAACTCACCAACGTAATGTTGACACTCTTTCAAACTACTTGTATTCTCAGGAAATTGATAAGGTAACTACAGATGGGTCGCGATGGCGTCATACTATGTATTTTGATATCATATTGTAATTGTATTTAAAACGTACAATCTTTGGAACTCTTGTAACATTTACAATTATGTATATGATGGATGTGTTTGTTTTGATCACTATTGTACAAACGTTGTTGTGATACTGTTCATGAAGTCATCCACCCTTAGACGTTTCCGCCATCGTGGTTTGGGGGTGTGACAGTAAGCCACCCAATTAATTGTAAACTGCACATTCATGACTTTGCCATAGCCTTTGATTAGACAGGTTTCATTATTTTTGAAACGAACATTCCCGACATCATCTAATTGTTGGATTAAGGTGTCTAAGCCATAACTATAATTGATACATATGTTTGAATTGATGGCAGCACAGTCCTTTTGGGTTGCCCTTATAACCTGGCAGAGGACAAGATTGCATATAGAGAGAAAGATTGATATATTATGGAGATAATATATTAATTAGAAAAGAGGAATAAATGATTTATTAATATATTATTAGAATAATATATTAATTAGAAATCATATTATTTAATTAATGATTGATTAGAAATTAATTAGAATTAATTTTGGGATTAATTGGATTAATTAAAAGTACAGGGGCTGAATTATAATTGTTCAATAGTTGAGCAGTAGACAATTAGGGTTACCCATATGGGGTTGGACGAAATCTAGGCCTAAGGCCTTGTGGATTTCAAAACCCTAAGGGTTTTTTATGGCAGTTATAAGCAGATCCTTTTATCTGATAAAAGCCTTATCATATCAGGATTTTAAATAAGGCAGCTATACTCCTTATTGCTTATAACCTTGAGACTATAAATAGAGGACCTCCCCACCCCATATTCCACGCCATTCTAAAGGTTCTCCAACCCTTCTCTCTTGCTCTCTTCCTTGCCAAGTTCCTGGGTGCGAGCCATTAGAGGGACGACGCTTGTGGTGCTTGCTTCCAAGAGATCTAAGGATCAAAAGGTTAGCTTTTTCTTCTTTATTTCTTTTGGTAATTTTGTTTGGCCTATAGGGATTTTATTATATGTTCAAAGTCAGAAAACATAGATCCAATCTAGGTTGCATGTGAACTTAGGATTTTAGTTCATAAATTTGCAGAAAACCTTTCACTAATGTCCTGTAGTCCCTCAAATATTCTCTCTTCCCTGTCATATGTATTGAGCAATCACTATCCATATATCATTCAGTGTCATACTGCTCATTGGACATAATCTGCAATCAATCAATAAGAAGTTGGTACCCAATCAATCGTGGGTCCTCGGGGTAAGTGAAAGACTCTTCAATCCATTTTGCAATTGCCTCTCCGGATATTTCATTTGATGAAAAAGTTATCATGTTTTCCGAAGTTTCGTTTGATGAACATGTATAACTTGAAAATGAATCAGATGAACTTTTAGTGATCATTGCGAAATTTAAAGAAATGGTGTTTGCTATGTTGGAAGACTTTGGAATCCAAATTTATTTGGGAGATTTATAATTGTTGGTTTTTGAAGATTTCTTTAATTTTGAAGTTTCTGAAGATTTTGATGACTTCGAAGAGACCTCATGTTTTGATGATTCTTTTGATTTGAAAGTGAGATCATCCTTCAAGTCTTTTCTTTTCTAATTTGATTTTTCAATTATGGATTTCCTTGACAAAGAGCAACATAGTGTAGAAGTGCACAAGTACTCTTCGTAAGCCAATTTGAAATCATTTAGTGAAAGATTTTTATTCTTGAACATATCCAAATTTTTGTCCAGCCAATCATGAAATGTATCAATCATATTGTTTCCTTTTGAGAAATTTGTTTTTGATGGTTTTTGATACTTCGGATTTGGAAAGTTTGGTTTTGTTGGTACGAAGGTGGGTTTTGAGAATTTATATGTTTTGAAGGTTGAAGCCTTCGTATCAACTTTTGTATCTTTTGGTTTTGTAATGGAAATTGACTGTTTAGTTTTTGAAATTACAACTGTTTGCTTTGGTTTTGGTTTTGAAATCACATGAATTGTTTTTAAATTTGAAGTGGACGCTTTGTTTTGATGATTTTTCAAGAATGTCGGTTTTTGTATAATTGGCTTCAAAATTGTGATTTTTGATTTTAAGAACTCTTTTTCAATGGTTTTGCCAATTGGTACACACTCATTTGTTTCGAGCATTTCAAAAACATCCATCTTCGGTTGAACAATCTCTTTCATGATTTTCTTTGTAATTCCTTTCAGTTTGAACTTGATTTTTTGCAATTTAGAAGATGAGTAAAATGTTTTGGAACTTTGTCTTGTTCATAACATAAACGATTGTATATGTTATGACCATACATATATTGTTTTCTTACATTTACTTTTACTTCCAAGCATTCATTTAGATTGTTTTCAACAATTTTCGAAGATGAAAAGAATCATTCCTCAGTAACTGTGGAATTCTCCTTTTCAATAATCTTGACTAAATCATTGTCAACAACAAGTGAAGCACGTGGCCGTACAAAAATGGAGTTTTTGAAGTAGGAAACTTTCGGATAGACACATGCCACATGTACTAGTTTCTTTGAACAATCCTTGAAATAATCTTCGTATGATACACATTCATCCGATACTTGAATTTTGGTTTTCACAATTTCCTTATTTTCGTTTGTTGTTGATGATTCAATTATTTCACAATCAGAAGCAAATTCTATTATTGCTTTGTCATCCAAAGGCAGTTGTGAGATACCTTCAGAATGTGATGGGGGTACAAAGGATGACTTTTGAATAGTCAAGGAAGAGTAGTCAATTTCCTCTATATCCGAATCAGATTCAGTTTCAGTTTCTGAGCAGTTTCTTGTGTGTTTTCAATTTGAGTGATTATTTTCTTGAGAATTGGTACTTCGTTTGGTAGCATTTTTAACAAATTATTTGTAGTTGAGAATTTTTCTACTGAGACTAATCCTTGTTTATACTAAGTGTTAGGTACCTCATACTTAGAAATTATATACTCACATTCATACAAGATATCATTAACATTTTTGAGATCAAATTCAATGAATGGTAATAATTTCCTACATTGATCAGTGAAAACATCAGCAGAATCTTAAATCCTCGTAATATGAGAGTACAAACATTTTGCAGTTTCAGAAAAGATGTTACGTTGTTTCAAAATTACGTCACCCGAATTTAAATATTTTTCCCTACATTCCTCTAACACCAAGATTCTTAAATTGGCATTTTCTAGGGACAGCTTCAAATTCTCAACTCTTCCCCTCAATTGAAGAATCTCCTCCTCACTAACATTTGCCTTAGTATTAGCATCAGTTAGCATTTTATTCATTATTGTGCAATCGCGAGTTATTTCAGCAATATCAGAGGAATATTTAGATGCAAGAATTTTAAAAGAAGAAAGTAGATTAGATATATGTTTGGGTATGGTTGGACGAGCATCCCTTGCCATTAGGCAGAAGTCATCCGAATCACCATTCGAAGTGTCGTTCACCGTTTTCATGAAGCGATCTCCTTCTTCATCATCCTTGTCTTCATCATTGTCCGAAGCACCTTTCACAAAGCACTTACCAACATCAACAACAACGAATGCACTATGAGTTGGCTTTCTTACTTCATCATCATTCGAATCAAAAGATCACACTTAATATGTTCCATGACTGCCAACCGAAGCCATTAATGCAAGACCCTTTGTTTTCTCTTTAACTTCATTCAGCTTCATGACATAGTATGCTTCTTCTTTTATTTGGGGTTTCTTTTCATTCTTCTTATGAAGCATACAATCCTTGGCAAAGTGGTTCTTGCCATGGCAGTAGTTGCAGTCATATCCAGAATCTACAGCAACCTTCGGTTCAACTTTCTCAGATCTGACTTGTTGATTATCAGAAGGCTTCAAAGCAAAAGGCTTCGAAGCAGAAGGCTTCAGAGCTGAAGGGTTCTCGCTTTTTGGGATTGCGTTTGAATAAATTTCAGGTTAGGGCTTTGGAGTGAATGAAGGTTTGTAGTTATTAGAGAAGGGTTTTCCTATTCCTTGCGTATTCACAAAAGGCTTCTTAAACCTTCGGTTGTTTGCAGCATACAAAGCAATTGTTTCACCATTATCATCGACCATGTAGCCATCAGGTTTGACTTCATCTTCTTCATCATCAACATTTGATATAAGAGCCATAGAACCAGTATTTGTGGCTTCGCTTCTTCTTCCCACAATATCCGGTTCGTGTGATTTCAACAGATTGTACAAAGCAGCTAGTTTGTATTCCTTGATATTCTCATATGATTTGATCATTAGCATAATAGGACGCCACTCCTTCCTGAGACTGTATAGAAACTTGATGTTCACCTCTTGTTGACTTCGTATTTCACCATACTTTTCAAGAGTATAAACCATGTTACTATAGCGTTCTTATGCTTGCTCCATAGTTTCATTTTCTTGTTGGTGAAAGTTTCCGAAGTCAGCAAGAACTTCTGTCACTATACTCGAATGAAGTGTTGTATCACCGAAAAATCTCATTGCAATACGATCCCATATTTCTTTAGTAGATGTAGATCCTTGGATATGATGTCAAACATCAGGACCTAAACCACTTCTGAGTTCCCTCAAGGCTCGTTTGTCATTTGCTATTTTCTTCAGATTGGCAGCCATGACTACCTCAGCCTCTTTTCCTTCAGCCAAAACAAATCTAGCACCAATATCCAAATGAGGTCCTTCTTTTACGGATCTCCATAAATCCTTATCAAGACCCGTAAGATAATCCTCCATGCGATCTGCCCAATAATCATAAAAGACTGGAATGAGAACTGGTGTGTTGGTTGAAGAACTAATGAGATTCGCGTAATTGAGCATGTTTGCGTATGTTGATGTTGAATCAACCATTGTATCGAAATTCCTTGAATGAATCATTTTTAGAAAAACATGTAAAAGGAAATGAATACAACCTTGCGGAAATCTAGATCCAGAAACGAATTAGATCTAGAAGTTGTAATGAAGAACAAAGAAATTTCTCTCATAGGATTTCGATGTGAAACCCGCTCTGATACCACGCGTTGAGTAAAGAATTCGAACAATGAACAATTAACAAAATGATTCAAGCAATGATAAACAAAAATGAAAACAATAAACATATTGTAATGAGTAAACAAGGAGTGGAATGATTCGTATTATATTTGGAAGGTTTTACAATAGTGGTGATAATGAAGCACACTCGGCCCAGACACGATATCCTAATATTTATACGTGATCAGGATATCAATAATACAAAAAGATACAACAGTACAAAATGGAATATTCTACTTTAGTACTAGCCAATGAGGGCACATCAACGTGCTACCTGTAGGCTGTCATATGCACGTGTTGTATGGATAAGGTTGTTACTTGAGTCTTCGGATCCTCCAGCACAAGACCTTTGGATCTTCAGACTAAATCTGACACTTCGCATGGTAAGGAACTTCGGATGGGGAGACACACTTCAACACAAAATTAACTCCAACAATACCCATTACCACTCTTTATTAGTCCCTATTAGTGTGCTGGTAAACCACACACGCTCCACCAACAACTTATAAAGTGTAATGTGCAATTTCATGGGTTAGCATACGTTTCACATTTTTCCTAAAGTAACTAGAATTGAGATTTTATTAAAAAGTTCTAGTACTTTCTTTAATAGCATTATACTTTGAGATTTAGTGTCCTATCAAATCCGTTCTGCTAACGACCCTCCACTAATCAAGGAAGCGGTGGGTGAGAATGGACACCTATTCAACCGCCATTTGATAGACAGTTTCCTTATACCCCCTTATAGACCAGCTTCGTGAATGAGACATACTAGCGATCTGACTGACTGATTCTTATACATATAATATTAACAATTAATAATAATATATATAAGGTGTAAAATAAACTTTTAAAATACTAAGTTCAAATTTCGAGAATTTAAATGATTTAATATTAATATTTTAATTAACAATTAATTAAGTTAAATTAAATCAGATAAGGATTAACTAATTAAATTAATCAAATAATTTAATCCTAATCCTAACCCTCTAATTTTTGAAAATTAGGGTAAATGATTTATCCATTTATTAATTAATCATAATTACCGAAATAGAATACCCTAAGAACCCTACACAATTTTCAAAAAACAGGGGAGGCGGCTAGGGTTTCAAAAACCATAGCCCAAGTCGAAATTTATGGCCTTTAGGGTTTAATCTCAATAAAACCTAATTGATCAAGTTCTACAATTATATCAATTCAATAGAAAACAAAACTAACGCTCTAATACCACTGATAGAGAATAGTCAAACAAATAAACTTAAATTGTTAAGTTCACATGCAACATAAAGGATCTATGTTTTCTCTATTGAACATATAAATAAGAACATCTAAAGGAAACCTTATGTATAATCAAAATTACTAAACAGGGTTTATGGATTACATACCTTATTGTTATTATAGCAAATGACAATTATTCATTGTCTCGTTGATCTCTCGGAAGCAAGCACCACAAGTGTCGTGACTCTAATGGTTCACACCCAAAAATCCAATCAAATGTTAATTATCTTAATTATCTTATTAAGAAAAGCTCGATATAAAACCTTAGAGAATGATTATAGATTCTGCTTGGGAGAGAAGAGAAATTTCCATAGAACTGTCTACAGGAATGGGGCACATAATAAAGTACCAGGGGAGGCGTATTTATAGCTTCAAGGGTGATAATGATAAACCTTATTTGAATTCAATCAAGATAAACCCTTTTATCTTCGAAACCCTTTTTGGCTGTCCATGTCGCGACTCTCCTTGCCCGCGCCGCGCGTGTTACTTCGACTAGATGTTTTCTATTATTCAACTATTGAACAATTACAATCCAGACCTTGCACTTTTAATTAATCCCAAATTAATTCCTATTAATTCTAATTAATTTCAAACTAGTTTCTAATTAATTTATCATCACATAATAAATTAATAAACTATTTCTCTCTCTTTCTTACTATTAACCTTAATACCATTTAGACTACTAAGGGCAACCCAAAAGGACTTTGCTAATATCAATTCAAGTATATACCAATTATAGTTATGAGCTTAGACACCTAATCCAACAAAACCGACATGTTGACCTGTTTCCACTTTTCTAATTTTATATGCGTCTTTATACAACCTCAGAACTGTGTAATTTATAGCATAAAATATCTCACTTATTTTGACATTTTACGCAAACTTTTGTTCCTTGTAACTGAAAGGTTTTCTGCAACTATGAACTAAAAATCCTAAGTTCACATGCAACCTATTTAGATCTAAGTTTTTCTTCTAGATAAACATATAACAATTCCTAAAAAGCCAGAAAGAATTAAACTAAAAGAAAGATCAAGAAAAAACAACATTTAGTGAATCTTGGAAGCAAAGCAACAGAAACCCCTTGCCTCAAATGCAGTCACACCCTTAGCCTGGAATGTTGGCCGAAAATTCCTTCTGAGAGAGCCTCAAAATCGTGGCTTTTAGGGTTAAGGAGCCTCCCTATTTATTGGATCCAAGTGGTGATCAGATAAACCTTATAGATAAACCTTTTTGAATTCGAATTAAGATAATCTATTATCTTAATTATTCAAACCTTTTATCTATATATATATATTATCGAAATTATATATATATATAAATATATATAATCCGCCAATCACTCACTCACTTAAAACTGTCACTTACTCAACTATTGAATAATTACAGTTTTACTCCCTGTACCTTAATTAATCAATTTAACTGCCAAATTAATTCCAATTAATTCCAGAAAAATTCCTAATTAATTATTATAGTTTATAATTAATATATTATCACTTAAATATATTAATAAACTATTTATTTAGTTTCTATTGATTTATTAATCATATAATAAATCAATCTTTCTCTCTACCGGACTTTCTGTCAATCCTCCAATTATAAGGGCAACCCAAATGGACTATGCTACTATTAATCAGATAAATACTAATTATTAGTCATGGCTTAGACACCTAATCCAACAGTATCCCACTTGGATAAGTCTATGACTATAATTACCAATTTAGCCTCTGATTAATTAGCAACTATAGCTTCCTAGAAACCGCTGCCGAACTCTGACCTAGTCAGTTCCGTCCATAGATAAGTGATCATATGATCCTTCATCCAACAAGATATTTTCAGACACGAGACACAGATTGAGATCAATCTCTGTCCGATACTCTGTTTCCCGATTTTCGATTCTGCTTACGACTTTGGGACTTCTAATTGAACACATCAATTTAGTCCAGGCTGGCCAGCACTTTAGTCAACTTCAAAATCATCGAGAGGCCTACATATATCTGTTTCCTATTAGGGTCAAGGAACGAATAAGCTTTGACTTATATGCTTATATCTTTTACCAGTCAAATCATCCACAACAACACGTTTTATAACATCGAGTTACCGATGCATTTTCGTATTATCAATGAACAACTGCCTTGTAAATCATAACTCATATCTCTCCACTTCAAGATCATAAGATTTTATCGTCTCAACATTGCTTGTGATATAATCCATGAAGCAATCTATTGAGCGTGGGTTTATCCAATACTCAAATCTCTATTTCTAAGTACTCATGAATGTTGTAGCAATCTTATTGCTATGTCTAACTCCTTAGACAGTCTACAAACCAATTCATGACAGTCTTGATTCAATACTTACTTCCCAAAGTATGAGCGACTGCGGACCTATCTGAATAATTAAATTATTCGGGAAGTAAAACATGCAAAAGTGGAACATAAAGATCTGACTGGCAGCTACTCCTGCTTATGAACCTTACACTCTTTCTATGTGTCCAAAGTATCTTATACTCATACACTTTATTGCAGATGATCTAATCGGATGCTCATCCGATTACATCTCAATATGTTATCCTGTCAATTTCTCTTCTAACTCCATTCTGGTAATGTGTACTGTGACTTCCTATGGTTCTGGGGTCTTTAGTCTACTTGACTGCACCCTAAGACTATTTCGAGGCGTTATGATGTGCCGGTGAACCACACACGCTCCATCATAATACCGACGAGATTCTTTAACCATGAAGTCCTTTAACATCATGTCCTGACGTTAATAATTACCACTTTGAAAAATCTTTCAAATTTAACCCTATCACTTTCACCATAAATCATTTCCCAATGATTTCTCTCTTGAGTTCAAACAATCCATCAGTACTCCCATTCAGACAATGTCTTGAATCCAACTTACTAAGCCCTAAGCATCAAGTCATCAGGACATGTTCATGACATTATGATCGATCCAAGAAATTTGTGGAACCCGATCCAATCTTATTCCAAACCTTTTTCGGAATCCAAAGATTATTCATAATCCTTGTGTCATGATTTTCGAAAAACTTTTTCCTTTCGGAGACTCTTCTCATGCATCTTGAATCTTATCAAGATCATGCTTAGAATGGCTAGGACTATGCTGGTGATTTCATCTATCTAATAGATGACTTTGAATTATGTGAGTATGTTGCACCTTCTTAATTTCTTTCACGCCAAGTCATCACACTTTGCAATGATAAGAAAACTTTTCCTAAGTCTATGCATCTTGAATCTCATCAAGATCATCTTGGCAGAATCTGGATCTATCTCATAGACGTTTACAACCACCTGAATATGCTGTATTTCTATTAAGGCTTTCATAGCGATCCGTCTCTTAACACCAAGTCATTACACTTTGTAATGAAAAGAGACGTTTCCTAGAAACATTATGTATCCCACGTATGGAGATAGTAGATAACGGCGACTCCCACTGGCTTTGACATGGTTATAGACTATTCACAAAATCCAGGACTTATGGTACATTTTGAGAATCCAAACCATTCTAACATTTTAATTGAAGTATTTCAGCCCTTTCTCAAAATCCAATCCTTTGGCTTATTTTGAGAATCTGAATATCCTTTCCTGCGAGATGCCCGTGGGGAAATCCCGGGCCTATTTTCCTTTGTACTAGGACACTCTTTGTGAGTCCCTATTAGTGTGTTGGTGATCCACACGTGCTCCACTAACGATTCACAATGTACCGTACAGTATCGTTTCGGATTCCATCCTCTGTTGAGATTACTTCTCCCGGAATCAATTGCTTGACTCTGAGTATCGTCTCACTCAACCAGATGTTCTGAAGGTATGTATCTGTCCATGTTGCTTTCTTTTGATGATTCAGTTACTCCCACTGGTTTTTAGAGCAGGTGTAAAATCAATCAAACTTTCACATAGACTGTGTCTCGCCCTGAGGTTCTCTTGTTCGACAGCAACCGGGCTCACCAATGCTTCCCAGTAGTCGAATTGTAAATCCGCACCAACTATAGTGTTTTACCACCAATCGGTGTGTCACCCCAATCATAAATACTTATGATGGTGATCAATACTACTGGTCAAGAGAAGATTATGTCAGTTTTAGAACAGAAATCTGATTTCTGCTCCAAGTCTAGTGATGACTAAAGGTCTTTTCACTTGGCTAATTCTGAACTCATTCAGGACTGTCCCAACTCCCACTGTTTCCTTAGAACATGAGTTCTTTTGAAAAGAGCTCTTCTTTTACAGTTACAGCGGGATAGCCAATGAAACGACAATGCTGATCATGTTCAGGCTAGTCATGAGGTTCGGATGAACATTATAAGACCCTGGACTTTCTATGTATAAGTGGAATAATCCCAGCTTTACATTTCAGACAGTGTCTGCAAGACCTAATTAGTCTAGGATGTGGTCGGAATATGGTTTATTCGGACTGACTGGTATAGTATATATCTTTTGGAAACTAATTGGCAATGTATCTCATACATCGAGAATCGAACTGTTTCGACCAATGCTCCATTATCTTCCCTAAGACACATTATAACCATTAATGCTCTTGGAAGAGAATGAACTGTGAAACCTTTTTCTCAGTTTATGTTATCACTCAGGTTCTGTGAAACTTATACTTCCTTTGAAGTCCTTGGACTGTTCAAGGTTTCAATTCAATTGCTTATCCCGATAAGCAATGTCACATTCATCATACCGAATGATGAATATTGTGAAGTACAAACCATTGTGTTCTATGTCTTTTGTAGACTAATGACTTTGTTAACTTTGTTCAAGACTTGCAATCTTCAGTTGACTCTAAGTCAACTGATTCCAAAATCCTATCCTCTAGATCTTTGGGTGATTTATTTCTTGCCACATGTGCTTTGTCAAGAACTTAACCATCATCTGACTCTAAGTCAGATGATTCTAAAGTCCTGTCCATCTGGACCTTTGGTTGATTCATTTCTTGACACATTAAGAAGTCAATTCATCAAGTGACTCTAAGTCAAATGATTCCAAGGTCATGTCTAACTGGACCTTTGGTTGAATTGATTCTTATAACATTTGTATTAACAATCATAATGACACAATTCTTGATTTCAAAACATTTCGGATCATCATTCAAGTTATTACTAAACATACATTCAACACATTCATATAACATTTCAAGGACAATTTTAGACAATAGGTGTTAAAAGAAAAAATGACAATTTTATTAAAACGAAATCCTTGAACAATGTAATAGACAATGTCAAAAAATGCATCTAAAGACTAATAACAATGTTTCAATGTCTATCTAAAACTTCAAAACTGCACGAGCTGGAGATCCAATCCAAATGTGCTCCTATGCGCCAGAGCCCGTGCCTTCTTGATTCCCTGCATACAAACCAAAATGCGTCTGTCACATTATGTATCAAGAAATCTTGGAACAGGAGTTTTGAGGTTTTTTAGATATACCTGAGCTTTCAAAAGAGTTGAAGCGTCTTCCAATCTTCCCGTGACTGTATCCGATTTAGCGGATTCCCAGTTTGAGACATGTACAGTCGATCTTGACCATTTCTTGTTATGTCTCTTCACTGGACTTAATCCAGAAGTAGTTGAGCCATTGGAGCTATGCCTGTCCAAGAGTGACTCGTATAAAGTCAACAGTGGACGCATTTCCATGAGGGTCTTTTTCTGGTCTTCCTTTCTATACGTCTGAATGAACAGATCGTACTCATTTGTCAGCAAAGCGAGCAGGATGTTAACACTCTCTTCCTGACTCATGGAACAACCAAGTTTATACAATTCGCCTATGTACGCTTCAATCTGGAGAACATGCGAATTGATGCTACTTCCTGCTTTCAGCTTGCACTCTGTAAGTCTTCTGAAGATCCTGGTTCGTTCCTCTTCGACTGGTTTTTGGTACTTTTCCTCAACCAATTGCATTAACTCATATGGCCCCAAGGATTCAAAATCCTTGCGGAATTCGGGGTTAACGGTTGACAGCATGAGGTCACGAATCTCTTCGGATTCATCATAAGAACCTTTTATGATGACTTGTTCCTGTGGAACTAGGATCGGATACTCGGTGAGATGTAGTTTGCCAGCAATGCCGAGACCCAGTCTCCAATTGCGAAGCTATTCTTTACAGTTGAGGCCAGTCAGCCTTTCCATATTTAGCAGGTGCATTCTGATGCTTTCAGAAATGGGTGAAGGAGGAGAAGGAGGAGAATTGACACTTGACATCTATAAAAGAAAATAGAATTTATTAGTTTAATTGGTCCTTTTAAAATAATTACCCAATATGTTATTTAATGAGGCTAGGATCCAAAATACCCCAACTATGGTGTGAAGAGGGATGTCGTAATCACAACATAATGGTCATTAAGGTAGATAAGCACATATCAATTTCATCTTATGAAATTCCTAGATTTGTTGAGATTCATTAAACTTTTCAATGGCATGTTTAATCTCGAATGTGCTCCACTGTTTGTGACTGGGATGCCGAGGATCACAAACTGGATGTGAATAACCATGCAAACTAGCTTGGTACTCTCGGGTTAATTATAATCTCTAATTGATGTGCCGGTAAACCACACACGCTCCATCAACAATGATAATACCCGGGAAACCCATTGCAACTCTTTATGAACCCCTATTGGCATGCCGGTAAACCACACACGCTCCACCAATGTTTCATAAAGTGCAATATGCAATTTCATGGATTAGCACCAATTCACATTTTTGCTAAAGTAATTAGATTTGGGTTTTATTAAGTGTTCTAGTACTTTGAATCATTATACTTTTAGTGATTATTAGGCGGTCCTATCAAACCTGTTTGGCTAACGACCTTCCACTGATCAGGCGAGCGGTGGGCGAGAGTGTTCACCCATTAGACCGCTATTTTATAGGCAGTCTCCTTATACCCACTTTATAGACCAGCTTCGTGAATGAGGCCTACTAATGATTCGACTAACCATTTTAATCTTATACATATAACAATAACTTCCTAATTATAATATATATAAGATGTATTTTTTTAAACCTTTAAAAAATTGTGTCTGGTTTATCTTTTAATTTATTGTCGATTTAAACTATTAAATTTCAAATTAAATTAAACCTTAAAAAACGATTTTAATTATCTTTTAATTAACCAATTAATTAAATTAATTAAATTTGATATTTTAAACCTTTTAAAATTTTTTAGGATTTATCCTTTTAATTTTTGCCAATTTAAACAATTAAATTTAAAATTAAATTAAATCCTTGAATTATCTTTTAATTACCAATTAATTAAATTAATTCAAATGTAGATAGGTTTTATCAAATTAATCAAATTAATTAAAAACTATCCTAATCCCTTAATTTTCGATTTTAGGATAAAAGGTTTTAAGGTTTATCTTTTAAACAATTTAAAGTTGCCAAAAAAAAATACCTTTTAAACTAATCCACAAAAATCGCCAAATATAGGGGAGGGGCTAGGGTTTTTCAAAACCCTAACCCTAATTTTCGATTTGCCCAAAATTAGGGTTTAGGAACAATAAACCCTAATTACAAGGAACACAGTTATAGCAATTTTACAAGAAAAACAACCAAATGCTCTGATACCACTGAAAGGTTTTCTGCAACTATGAACTAAAAATTATAAGTTCACATGCAACCTATTTAGATCTAAGTTTTTCTTCTAGATAAACATATAACAATTCCTAAAAAGCCAGAAAGAATTAAACTAAAAGAAAGATCAAGAAAAAACAACATTTAGTGAATCTTAAGCAAAGCAACAGAAACCTCTTGCCTCAAATGCAGTTACACCCTTAGCCTGGAATGTTGGCCGAAAATTCCTTCAGAGAGAGCCTCAAAATCGTGGCTTTTAGGGTTAAGGAGCCTCCCTATTTATAGGCTCCAAGTGGTGATCAGATAAACCTTATAGATAAACCTTTTTGAATTCGAATTAAGATAATCTATTATCTTAATTATTCAAACCTTTTATCTATATATATATATATATTATCGAAATTATATATATATAAATATATATAATCCGCCAATCACTCACTCACTTAAAACTGTCACTTACTCAACTATTGAATAATTACAGTTTTAGTCCCTGTACCTTAATTAATCAATTTAACTGCCATATTAATTCCAATTAATTCCAGAAAAATTCCTAATTAATTATTATAGTTTCTAATTAATATATTATCACTTAAATATATTAATAAACTATTTATTTAATTTCTATTAATTTATTAATCATATAATAAATCAATCTTTCTCTCTACCGGACTTTCTGCCAATCCTCCAACTATGAGGGCAACCCAAATGGACTATGCTACTATTAATCAGATAAATACTAATTATTAGTCATGGCTTAGACACCTAATCCAATAGTAACATATTAAATTAACCTATGTTAGAATGTTATGGAGGGTTCGAGTTAATTATTCTTTACTAAAAAGTTTGTATGATGATATTTTCTATGTGCCTTTTTATCTATAAGTTGCAACGTATAATTGAAAAACATTATTCGAATATTGACAAAGATCTTGGCTTGGTAAAAAGGTTTGTTATAGTTATAGAGTAAGAATGAATGCTTGGTTTTGGGTCTGTTTTGTTGTTTATTAGTTATTCATCATTCTTATAAACAATCGAAAAGGCTAGACTAACTGCTCTAGTGGCAACCTGGATAAAGCTGAGGATGGAAGTTACTCGGTTAAGAGGATTAGGGAATAAACTAAGGAAAGCTTAATTCGTTAGAACTGAGAGAAGAGAAAAAACGCCCTATGGCAAGTAAGTAATTGTTTCTTTTAAGTGTAATTCCAATATTATATATGCTATTTGACATATAACTATGCTATATAGCGGTCCTTTTTCCAGCGTTTATAACCGGTTAGTGCTCAAAGGGCAATTCAAGAAAGCATGCCATTTATTCGGCAAAAAGGGTTTCAAAAGCTAAGAATGTCGTGTGTATATTTATTTAATGAAAATTGCATAGAATAGCAACATACACTACCCACAATATTGGTATATTCATGCACAGTATACACACGCACTGTACTTTATCTTTTACCGATAAGAGCAACATGCTTGCATTTCTTTACCAATAATAGCAATGTACTTACATCTTGCTGCCGATATGGACATTTTATTTTATTTGTTAAATATTTTAATTATTGTGTGTTTAGTTATTTTTTCCTTAATAAGACATCCTACTTTTTAAATGTGTCAAATTATAGCATTGTACCTTCGTTTTCATACAACCAAGTAACCCAACCCATTATGAGCAGTGCTTCACATGGCCCTTAAAATGTACCTTGTGTTTGTGTGTGTGTATCATCAGTTATTGGTTTGAGTCTTTGTTTCCTTCTATTTTTTATGTTAAAGTTAACTATCATATTGAATATAAACATAGCATCCAAGTTTCTCTGAATCTTTGCTTTATAAATGTATTTTTCAACAACAACAATTATTTAAAGTTATAACTATATTTTACTGTTACAAATGTTCTTTATATAAAAAATGTTACATCTTATTAGGAATAAAGAATTTCAGTATGGAATACGGTATACAACACCTTGACTATTGCAAGTACTATTTCATTAGATATTTAAAAACTTTAGTATTTGAGTATTTATTTAATTACTTTTTTAAGAATATATGTTCTTGAAATAGAAAGTATCGCAGTCAAGGTTTTCTTCTATGATTTTTAACCGATTATTTGTATGTTAATAATGTTAACCGTACCATTTGAGTATCTATTTATTCATGTCGGAAAATTATACAAATTCATATCAAATTTAAACTTGATTGTATAACCAATGCAAAATGGGTAAAGAAAGTAACTAATAAAAAAATAGATAGGTATCAACAATTGCAATTTTTAAAGACTATCATCTTCTAATTACACCTTAACAATACTCCCAAACCATCATGCCCATTTATCATGCAAAGTGAACTCTCTTTCTATGTATTCCATGTGAAACTTAACACTATATAATGCAAACTAGATATGTGTTTTGTTTCAAATTATGCCCCATTCTTTTTTTGGAGACAATAACTTTATAAATCACATGTATTATGCAAATTGTGTTATTGTAGGTGGCTGCAAGTCAAACCACTTCCTGGTGTGAATTACGTGATGAAGCATCTTCATAAGCATGGAATTCCATTTGCACTTGCTTCCAACTCCGTAAGGAAGAACGTTGAAGTCAAAGCCTCTTCCCAAAAAGGTCATATTGTTTCTTTCTTTTCTACTCTTTATGTTTTCAAGTGTTATCAAACCGCATTATTCGGTGTTGAAATCAATTAAGAGTTGAATAATGACTAAGGTTCTATCTATATCACAAGTGTTTAACATTCACACATTAATAAGAGACAATATAAAGCAATATATGAATAGAGTGAAATGGATAACTTGTGCCGAATGCTTGATTGATAATTTTAAGGTTTTACAAATGGGATGATACAATCTCACATTAGACAAGGTATGGTATCACTGATATTTATATAGGATCAGTGATATGCATAGTACATAACTTTTCAGAGAATATTCTATCAGATGTACTATCCAATAGAATGATAGATTCATGCAACACGTAGTCTGCAACCACGCGTGCATCAGAAGGTTTGACAGCTGTGAAGTCTTCAGATCCTCAAGGTGATACCCTTCGGAGTCTTCAGACTTCGGGGTCTTCTATTGGTTTATTACTTCGGGGTTTTTCTTCAAAAGGTCTTCTGATGGAACTTCGGATACATCAGCACTTCATCACAAATACTCCTAACAATCTACCCCTTTGTGTGAAGTGCATTCGATGCCTAAACACGGAAGTGTATTTTGTAGGCCCTCTTCAAGGTTTTCCTGACTGCCAAGTACCAGTTCATATGATCCATGAACTTCTTCTTCTTTTCCTCTGAATTAACATGACAAGCATTCCCATGAGGAATCATGCCTGAGATAAAGAGGAGGGATGGAGGCCAAGATAGTCTATTTCAAAGAACTTGATCATGACTTCGGTTTCGTTTCGAAGTCCTTTGAAGACTACACCGTATGGTTCATCGAGAATCTCTCCATTCTTGAATCTGCTTATGTTCCGAACTACAAAAGGAGGAGTGTTTACTGGTTGCTTGTAGTAGGAACATAACTCAATGTCGTGCTTGGCGAACCTCAACAGGTAGTTGTTTAGAAAACTCAAAATGTGGTTTTTGATTGTAACTACAGACATTGCGGCATGAGCTGCATCATTTCTTTGCAGAAGGTCAAGAATTTGAATGAAGTCCATTGGATTCATGATTGGAAAGTCGGCAATCGTAAACCTTGATTCAACCTCATCTGTACCACGAAGAACAAGAAACTCATAATTCTTGAGGTTCTCGTAAGTCGCTGCCTCCTTGATTGATATGATTCTCTTGATATTGTTCAAGCTCCATACTTCACTCTGATGTTGAATGAACATAGCATGGAAGTTGATTTTGTTGGTCCAGTAGGTTGGCCTCTGTTCATTTGTAATGGATTGAACGAATTGAAGGAAGGAGAAGGTCTTCGGATTAAAAGGAATGTCAAGTTGAATGTCTTCGGAGTCTGCTGTCTCAAAACTCCAAAGCGGTAGTCTGTTGTGTACACTCAAGTTTTGAAATCCGAAGAGTTTGATAGCCTCTGCGGTCCATTTTCCATCGTCACGTGCGAAGTTGTTCATCTTGATCATCAAGGCGTAGTCAGCACGTCTGACTTGGTAGACATCCTCCATGTGTGGAGCAATTATGCTTTCAACAGACCTATCTGTCGAGCTTCCAGCTCCAGCTGATCCACCAGCTCCCATGGTAGTTGTTGTGATGGTTGAAAATGTAGGGCCAGCAGTGGTTGTTGTGGTTGCGGAGGTTAACCTAGGCCTTTCTCCCCCTTGTGAAGCATGGCCCACACGCTGAGCAGTTTCAGGCCTGCCATGTGGTCTAGTTAACCTATCTGCGAAGTTTATCAGAGGCTGTAATACAGTTCTTAACCAAATGGTCATGTCTTGGTTAAGAACTGCATTTGTTCTTTGGAGTTCCTCTGTAAACTTTGAGATGTCTGAAGCAGCTTGGGCGGCTGTGAGCTCTTCAATCTTTGCTCTAGCCTCATCAAGTTGTTTTTCAAACTTGGTACTTTGCTGAGATTCACTCGGAAGTTCTTGTAAGGCTTTCATGACTTTGGAGTGTGATTGTTCAGCCTTTTCAGCAAAGGCTCCAATTTTCTTGTCAATATTAGCTACAACAGACTCTAATTTTTGTTCAAAGGAAGATTGGATCTTACTCTGTTGATCCATGAGTTTCTTTTCGAGCTGCTGTACTAAATTCTTTATTTCTTTGGATAGGGTGACCTCCAGAGACTCGATCTCTTCGGTGATGTCACCCATGTATGGTTTTGTGGGATTGAAGCCAGTTTGTGCTTGAATCAGAGTATCAAGCTTGGAGTTTAGAATTTTGTACTGTTTCATTAGTACAAATGATTCATCTGGCAGTTCTTCGTCTGAGTTTCCTTCTGCAACCAAAGGGGCCAGATGAAAGGCCTCAAAGAAGGCTGTTGAAGTCGGATTTTGTCTTGAGGGTGATTAAGATGGATCAAAGTCTGGTACAGAAAAGTCGATACCAGAGAAAGGGATAGTAGATGTTCGAGGTGCAGTTGTAGGTGGTGGAGGAGGAGGTGTTGTTGTATGAGGTGGTGTCAGGTGGTTGGGTTGGTTTAGGTGCAGATGGTGGAGCAGCGGTATGTGAAGGAGTGGGTGGTCTAGTTGTTGGTGGAGGTGATGGAGGTTGGTCATCATGTTGTTCTTCCTGTTCTTCTTCCTGGACTGTGGTTGGAGTCATTTCTGACTCCGACGACTCATCCACAATGGTTAGTTTCCTTGTTCTCTTCGGTTGCTTCCTCTTCGGAGTAGTTTGCTCCGAAGTCTTTCTCTTTTTGTCTGCCTTCTTCGGACCACTCGGACCACCAGTAACTTTTCTCTTCCCTTTGCCTTTTGGCTGTTCCTTGACAGGTTCCTCTTGACTTAAATCACGAGTAAGATAAGGTATAACAAGGGTATTACGGTACGTGTTTACCTCATTATACTCCATGGGCACTTTGGAAAGCATGACTTGAGGAATTTGAGCACATAAGAGTGCTGGTTCATCATCTAGCAGCGGGATGGCAATGGGAGTGTACCTCAGTTTTGGAAGAGAAACATCAAGAACATACCCAGCTTGCTGATAATGGGAGTGAACAACAATTGCCAAAAATCTTGCATTAGAAATTTCTGTTCCCTTCAGGCTGTGGTTGATATGCGAACAGAAGTTAGTCCAAAGAATGGATGCGTAATCTACCTTGACATCATAGTAGATTTCGTAGAGCATACTTTGGAATGAGACACTTGCAGAGTCCAATCCTGAAGTTCTTGATGAGAGACATCTGAGGAAGATACTGAAGAAGTATTTCCATAGATTAGGTAGTTGGTTCTTCTTGAATGTGCTGATCTTCTCAAGAGGAGGAGAGTATCCCATATCATTGAACATTTCTACAAGTTGCTCAGCAGAGGGAACAACCATTTCCTTGGAGTTGTAGACGGGAAGATGGAGAGCATCAATGAACTTTTCTTTGGTTAATTGTACCTTATTGGTCTTTCTATTTGAATCGATGGCCTCATAGAACACCGATTTCACATGATTGTTGGAATCGAACAGAGCATTCGATGTATAGTGGGCTCTGTGAATAACAGTTGCAGGAATCATAGGAGTGTAGGTTAGGGCATAGCCAAGAACAGATCTCTTCAAGCACTCAACCAAGGCATCAATTTGTTGAGGGTACAAGTGTAGATTCTTGCGAAGAACCAGGTTTGTAGACTGGCTCTTGAGGTTTTGGATAGAAATTGCTTCAGTGGTTTGAGAAGAAGCTTCAGCTGCCATTGTTGATTGAAGGAAGAAGCTGAAAGGATATTAGGGTTTCTTTGAGAGAAAGTTTGCAGAGAGAGTTTGAGAGTTATGTTCGCGTAAAGAGAATAACTGAAACGGTGAGAGGTCTATATAGTATTCGTGGTCCCTAGGTCATTTAATGCACGTTTAAAATGGTCCTGTAATAACTGGACACCTCATCATCTGCGCGTCCCACTAACCCTGCAAAAAGGAGAAACGTCCGGCTGTCAGTTGCAATGATTTGAAATTTGAACCGCCCTTTTTGGTGAGATCTTTTTGTTAAGATTTCCCTTTAATTTCTTATTGACAGCTATAGACTAACAAACGGTCACTTATTTCTAAGGAATGTTTGTCTTTGAGATTTATCATAAAAGTGGAAATCATTTGAACAATAAATTGACTTCAGACTAATGGAGAAAATATGACCGTTATAAGTGCTCTTCGGAGTGAAGACATAAAGTTATGATTAACTCCGAAGAAAGTTATTTTCACTTCAGTTGATGACCTGTGTTTGTGAAGTATTTGTCAGGACACCGAAGTCCATTAGTTTTCTTTTGGTTTTTCTTTGAAGTTTTGGTTTTACTTTTGAGTGATGCAGGGTGACATTTATCCTTAACTTCCCGGAATATTATGAAAAGAAGATTTAACAAGTTAATGTTCAGAATCATTCGAATCATGTTGGAAGTCTGTTTTTCATTTCAAAGTTTGTTTGATTCAATACCAGTCATGAATGTATAAGTCTAATCACCCCATTGTCAACTTGATTTTGCATTTAGAACCAAGAGTTTGATTGATCTTTTGTGCTTCAAATTTTTCATTCTAAACAATTGTAACATCCTTTGCATTTGAAATTTAAAGAAATTTTCATTTTTGAATTGAACATCGGAAGTGTGTTTAGAAACTGGTTCGACTTTGAAGAATCTTTTGAAAAACCTATTTCCTTTCATCAATTGAAGCGTTTGGATATTAAGTTCTAATGACAAGCCTTTGAGCTTCGTAGATCACTTCAACTTTACCATTTAAGATAGATTACTTGAAATGTTTATATTCTCTACAAGGTACTCGACTATGTTATAGGAGCTCCTTGTATTGTTATTTAAAACAGATGAATACGCATTTTAGTGCTAATTTCTCTTTCTTTTACACTTCCCTGATTATCTTTTTGTCTTGCTTGTTGTCTTTAAATCATTTGGCAATTTGTTTTCTGTTTATCTTTTTGAGTTTTTCTATTTGTTCTTTTTATATTTTCCTTTTAGGATTTGCTTATTCGAAGAGACAAAATTTCACCATTTAGTTTCTTTCTTTTGTGCATTTTGGTTTTGTTTTGTGCAATACTTGAGTTTGAGAAACTTCATTTAGTTAAATTTTGAAACAACAATGAAAAGAAATTTAAATTTACTTATCAGACAATGTTGGTACTATTTTTGAAGAAAACTTCGGAACACTTGAGTTATCATGTGTAGTTTTAAGGCTACATGATTAGTTTGATGTTGAAACGAATCAAGTTCAGAAGGGAGGTCAGGAATAGACATTATGTTAAGGATATTAGAATCAAACAAGACTTCAAAGTGTAAAATAACCTTAACCTTACTCCGAAGTCTGCTCTTTTACCAATGTTTCAAGTCGATTCCCAAATACCTATTAGTGCAATAAGGTATGATTATCAGAATCTAAAATCAAAGTTTTGTCCTTTAGTCAGGTAGTTCATGAAAGTAAGGTTAAACTTTGTCCTTTGTGCATCAAAACGTTTAATGTATGTTCAAGAACCTTTATTTTTCTTGTTTTTGGATTTTTCTTTGAAATAAACATTTTTGTGATTATTCTTAAGAAGCAAAGTCAAAATATGTTTTAACGATTTTACCATTTACGATCTTTATTCTTCAGAATTATCTGTTCCACAGAGCTCCGAAGTGATAAAGTACTTCGGGGTACTGCGGTGTAACAATGTGAGGTTTTACTTGTTTTACTCCGATGAGCTCCGAAGCGATAAAGCACTTCGGAGTGCTGCAGAGTGTTATGAATTTTATTTTGTAAGTGAAAAGATTTAGAGAAAGAGTGAGCAAATCTGAGATTTATTGTAGAGTGGATCCATCAATCATTCAAAGTCCACGAACAATTCTTATAAATGCCTCTTCATTTAAAGCCTTTGTGAAAACGTCTGCCAATTTTTCTGTTGTGTGAACAAAGTGCACTTCTATATTCCCCTCCTCAACATGACTTTTGATAAAGTGACAGCGAAGAGCTGCTTTGTCTTGGAATGTTGAACAGGATTGTGGCAAATCCGAATTGCACTTTGTGAGTCACAAAACAGTGGAATCTTTCTCATGTTGATAGCATAATCTTTCAGTTGACTCTGGATCCATATGATTTGGGAAGTACAAGCAGCAGCAGCCACATATTCAGCTTCTGCAGTGGAGATAGAGACACAAGTTTGCTTCTTGGAGTGCCAACTAATTAGCTTTCCATCAAGGAATTGACAGCCCCTCGAAGTGCTCTTGCAATCAATAGTGCATCCACCAAGATCTGAGTCTGAATAAACTTGTATGTAGAAGCCGGAGTTTGCTGGGTACCACAGGCCATAAGCAGATGTGCCATGAAGATATTGAAAGATCGTCTTAACCGCAGCCAAATGAGGTTCTCTTGGGTCAGCCTGATATCTTGCACAATTGCAGACTACGAACATGATATCAGGTTGACTGGCTGTGAGATAGAGCAGTGAACCAATCATGCTTCGGTATTGCTGTATGTCTTTCTTCGGTTTGTCCAATGAGGGATTTAACCTTGTACCTGTAGGCAATGGAACTTTTGCTTTGGAGCAGTTAGTCATTCCGAACCGTTCAAGAAAACTCTTCGTGTATTTTTGTTGATTGATAAAAATCCCCTCCTTGGTTTGTTTAATTTGTAATCCAAGGAAGAAGTTAATCTTTCCCATCATACTCATCTGAAATTTTCTTTTTATTAGTTTTTCAAAATCTTTTGATAAATTAGGGTCAGTGGATCCAAAGATTATGTCATCTACATAGATTTGGAGTAACATCAAATGAGATCCAACTTTCTTTCTGAAAAGTGTTGGATCCACTGAACCTTGTTTAAAGCCTGATTCTTTTAAAAATTTTGTAAAGGTCTCATACCAAGCTCTTGGAGCTTGTTTTAAACCATAGACAGCCTTGTCTAGCACATAGCAATGGTTTGGATATTCTTTAGTTTCAAAGCCAGGTGGTTGTTCAACAAAAATGGTTTCCTCGAGATCACCATTCAGAAAGGCATACTTGACATCCATTTGAAAGACATCAAAGTTTTTGTGTGCAGCATAAGCCAAAAATATCCAAACTGATTCGAGTCTGGCAACAGGAGCAAATGTTTCTTCATAATCAATCCCCTCCTGTTGACAATAACCCTTGACAGCCAACCTTGCTTTGTTCCGAACCACATTGCCTTCGGTGTCTAGTTTGCTTCTGTACACCCATTTCAGACCAACAATTGAAGCATTTGCAGGTTTTGGAATAAGCCTCCAAACTTTGTTTCTTTCAAATTCTTCTAACTCCAACTGCATTACTTCAATCCAGTCAGGGTGATCGAAGGCATCTTTAACATTTTTAGGTTCTACCTTGGAGATAAAGACATTGAACATGCACAACTCCGAAGTTTTGTTTAAGTCAAGTTGTCTTTGGTGAAGTTGTGCACGAGTCAATACTCTATCTTGAACGTTACCGATGACTAGTGATGGTGGATGATTTTTCGTCCATTTGTCCAAAGGAGGATAGTTTGGATAAAAATCAGGTGGTCCTTTAGAATCAATATCCTCGATATCTAAAGGATATCCCGAAGTGGACGGAAGATCACCCATTATTAAATGATTGTTTGAATTAGTTGCGTTTGATTGTGGTGTGTGTAGTTGTGAAGTAGAGTTTAGAGTGTTCTCCCCCTCGACAGCTGTTGGTGTTGAGGAAGTGGTTGCTCTATCCGAAGCAATAGGAGTTGCTGAGTTTGGAGTGTTAATCACTGGCTCCCCCTGGATCAATGGATATAGGGACATGATATGAGAGATTTCCCGTGGGGTTGAAGTGTGACTGTTGTTTGGCTCCCCCTCAACACTAGCATTCCCTTCACTTCGATTTGATGGCTCCCCCTCAACAGATGATGGTCTTTGAACACTACTTGTAGAAGAATCATCAGGTCCATCTGTGAGTTTGGATAATTCGGACACATGGTTATCAGGTGCTCTGGCTTCGGAGTCCACAGGTGGATCGAACAAAATAGCGAAGTCTGTATCAAATGTAGTGATTTGTATAGCATCCATAGCAGGCTTTGGAAAGATGGATGACATGGGGAATGGATGCAAAGACATATTGATGTAGTAATCATCGAACCTTAGATTGAAGGTTTCTTCAATCCTTTGAGTCCTCTTGTTCATGACTCTGTAAGCTTTTGAGTCTTGAGAATATCCAAGGAAAATCCCTTCTTCTGATTTTTCATTGAACTTTGTCAAATGGTCTTTCAAATTCAAGATGAAACACCTACAACCGAAGATGTGAAGGAATTTAACATTTGGTTTTCTGTGATTGAGTACTTCATAAGGTGTGATATGAAATCTCTTGTGAATGTAGGATCTATTTTGAGTAAAGCAAGCTGTAGAAATGGCTTCGGCCCAAAAGTACATGGGCAAATTTGCAAAATTAAGCATAGTTCTAGCTGCTTCACACAAGGAACGATTTCTCCTTTCCACAACTCCATTTTGTTGTGGAGTGTATGGTGCTGAGAAGTTGTGACTAATCCCTTTTGTTTTCAAGAATCCATCAAGAGTTTGATTTTTGAACTCCGAACCGTTGTCACTGTGCACAGTTCTGACCTTTTTGTTTAGCATCACTTCCATTTTCCCTATGAAGTTAATGATTTCATCAGCAGCATCCGATTTGTTTCTTAGAAATAGAACCCAAGTAAACCTTGAATAATCATCAACTATCACAAGTATGTACTTCTTCTTTCCAATTGACTCTACTACGGATGCACCACACAAGTCCATATAGAGAAGTGAGAGGGGTTCGATGATTTTGGGATTGATCATAGTTGGATGCCTTTGTTTTGTTTACTTGCCATGTTCACAAGCAGAACAAAGTGAATCATTATCAAATTTGAGAGCAGGCATTCCACGAACCAAATCCATAGCCACTAATTTGTTTAAGTCTTTGAAGTTCAAATGAGCAAGTCTTCGGTACCAAAGCCAGCTAACATCGGAGTTGGCTGTTGAGAGAAGACATAAGGATTGCCCACCAGTTACAGGCTTTAGATTTAAGGGAAACATTGATCCCTTCCTTTCAGATTTGAGTAATGCTTCGTTTGTTTCTTCTTTTGTGATGATACTACCTTGGTTGTTAAATGTAACCGCGTTACCCATTCCAACTACCAATTGAGATATACTCACAAGATTGTGTTTTAACCCTTCAACAAATGCCACTCTACTGATTGTGAATTGCCCATTTGTTATTTTACCATAACCCCGAATTGGACATGTTTCATTCTTATCGAAGCGTATATTTCTAGCATCATCCAATGTTCTATAATCTCTAAGATATTCCCTCTTCCCTGTCATATGTCTTGAGCAGCCACTATCCATGTACCATTTAGTGTCGTACCACTCAGTAGACATTACCTGCAATTAATCAAGAAGGAGTTGGTACCCAATCAATCTTGGGTCCTTAGGGTAAGTGAAGGATTCTTGAATCCATTTTTACGGCCTCTTCATATATTTCATTTGCATTTAACTTGATCAGATTCTCCGAAGCCTCATGTGATGAGCATGATTCTGAAGAGTCTAAGCATGATTCTGAAGAGCTTTTTGTCAAAATTGTTGAGTCCGAGGTGAATGACAGAATGCAAGTTTTCAGAACCCATTTTTGTGTCGATGATTTTGATTTCGAGGTTTTTGATGTTGTCTTTTTACTTGAAAGTATTGAACTTAAAGATGATTTTGAAGATGTTGTTTTATAAATAAAATTTTCATTCAAATCATTTCTTTTCCAGTTTTGTTTTGATTTTTTAATTGTTGACTTCCTTGAGATTGAGCTACACAATGTAGAGGTACAAAGGTACTCTTCGTATGCCAATTTGAAATCGTTTAGTGAAAGATTCTTATCTTTAAACAGATTCTAATTTTTGTCTAGCCAATGATGAAATGTGTCTATCAAGTTGTTTCCTTATGAAAATGTTTTCTTTGTGGGTTTTTGAAATTTTGGATTGGGAAAGTTAGGTTTTGTTGGTGTAAATGTTGGTTTACCATTTTCATGTTTCACTTCTGAAACCTTTGAGTTAAATGGTTTTGTTCCAAAAGTTGAAGCAATTGCTTCATTTTGTTTCAAGCCTCCGAAGGGAGTTTTTCTCTTCACAAGATTCAGAGTTTATTTTGATTTCAAGTTCGTAGCAATAAGTTTTTGAATTTGTTTAGTAATCACAATTGCTGGTTTTGATTTTTGGAGAATTTGTGGTCTTTTCAAAATTTGATGCTTTTGTACCGAAGCTTTGGTAATTGAGACTTTTGGTTTTGAAGCAGCATTTTCTGAGGTTTGTGACAACGGTACACACTCACATGACTCCATTAATTGAAAAACATCCATCTTCGGAGCTGCGGGTTTTTCCACAACTTGAATTTGTTTGTAGTTTCGATTAGTGTAGATGCGATTATCATTTTTGAGATTTGAAAGGTGTGACATGTTTTTAGGAATCTTTTCTTTTTCATAACAAAGACGATTGTAGATGTTATGGCCATACAAATCTTGTTTTCTTATGTTGATTTTTACTTCCATTCTTTCATTCATTTCATTTTCAACCATTTTAGACGATGAGAAGAATCCTTCCTCAGTGACTGTGGAATTATCCTTCTCAAGAAGTTTTTCTAAATCGTGTTCAATTAAAGGTAATCCACCAAGTTTCACAAAAATAGCATTTTTAAAATAAGATATCTTTGGATAGGTACATGCCACATTGACTAGTCTTTTTGAATTGTCCTTGAGATATTGATCGTAAGAAACATAGTCATCTGAGATTTGTAATTTAGATTTCGAAGTTTCTTTGTTTTCAAAGGTTTTTGATTCACAACCCACTTTTGTTTTTCCTTTATCCACTGAAGATAGTTGTGAGATGGCTTCGGAGGGTGATTCCGATATGGAGGGAGATTTTAATAACGTCAAGGAGGAACAATCAATTTCCTCCATGTCCGAATTGCTTTCAGAATCCTTTTCAGATGTGTTATTAACAACATCATTTTCCTTGATTTCAATTTGAGGAACATTCTTTTTCAAGATTGGGATTTCTTGTGGCAATAATTTCAACAGATTATCAGCAGTGAGATGTTTTTCTACAGATATCAAACCATGTTTATACGAAGAGTTGGTCACTTCGGACCCAGATACTATAGATTCACACTCATAAGATGTACTATCAACTTCCTTAAGCTTAAACTCAATAAAAGGTAATAGTTGTCTATGTTGAACATTACACACATCAGCTGAATGATGGATATGTGTAATATGAGCATATAAACGTTTTGCAGTTTCAAAAAATATATTGCGTTGTCTCAAAATAACATCATGATTGCTCAAACGTTTTTCTCTATTCTCTTCTAGCAATGAGATTCTTAGGTTGGACTTTTCTAGGGCTAGCTTCAAACTTTCTACTCTCCCCCTCAAGCTGAGAATCTCCTGCTCACTGAGTGTCTCCGTATTTTTCACATCAATAAGAATTTTATGCATCACAGAACAATCACGAGTTATTTCATTTATGATAGGAGTTGATTGCGAAATAGGAATTTTAAAAGTTGAGAGAAATTTGGATACCTGCTCAGGAATGGTCAGGCGTGCGTCATTTGCCATCAAACATATCTCCTCATCATCATCCGAAGTGTCGTCAGACCAAGTCTTCGGATTCACAGCTTCAATTTTCTCATTCATCTCCGAAGTCTTAAAACCAAGACCAACAGTTGATCCATAGCCCAGCATCTCCTCATCAGCTGTCTCCTCAAAATTACATTTCAGAAAGCTCTTACCATCATCATATGCCATGAAGGCACTATGAGTTGGCTTTCTTACTTCTTCATCTTCGGAATCAGAAGACCAGACTTGATAAGATCCTTGATAATCCTCAGCAGCCATCAGGGCTAAGTCTTTTGTCTGTTTCCTCACTTCTTCCATCTTCATTGCATAGTAAGCTTCATTCTTCACTTGAGGTTTCTTCTCATTTTGTTTACGAAGCATACAATCTTTAGCAAAGTGATTTTTACCATGACAGTAATTGCAGTCATAGCCTGAATCACCAGAAACCGTTTTCTCTTCTGTTTTCTCTTTTGATGACTCCGAAGTCTGGTTCTCAGACGGCTTCGGAGTGGAAGACTTTGCATTTTCATCCTTCGGAGTGAACATTTCTGGTTTGGGTTTCGAATTGAAGTTTAATTTGTTGAAGTTCTTGACAAAAGGCTTCCTAGAGTTGTTTTTAATGAATGGTTTCTTGAACCTTCGACTGTTAGCAGCATAGAGAGCAACGGTTTCACCATTGTTATCAACCATATAGGCAGCTATTTCTTCATAACTGGTTTCTTCTTCTTCTTTTGAAACAAGGACAAGTGGTCCAGATCCAACATTCTCACTTCTACGACCCACGACATCTGGTTCATGTGATTTTAGCATATTGTATAGAGCAGCCAACTTGTACTTCTCAATGTTTTCATAGGATTTAACCATGTGCATGATTGGTCTCCATTCTTTGCAAAGACTATAAAGAAATTTAATGTTGATCTTCTGTTGGCTTCGTGTCTCCCCATACTTCTCTAGGGTATAGATCATGTTGCTAAGACGTTCATAGCATGCTTTGAGAGACTCATTCTCTTCTTGTTTCAAGTTCCTGAAGTCTGCAAGAATTTCTTGAACCTTGCTGGTGTGAAGAATGTTATCCCCTCCAAAACGAAGTTCGAGATTATCCCACATCTCTTTGGCGGACTTCGCATCGGCTATATGATGACTAACGATAGGACCCAATCCACTTCGTAGCTCACACATGGACCTTTCGTCATTTTCAAGTTTCTTCATATCTGCTGCATTAAAAACTATAGCCTCTTCTCCACCGGGGACAACAAAACGACCAGCAATGTCTGTATGAGGACCATCCATTACAGACCTCCATAAGTCTTTATCAAGTCCAATCAGATAGTCCTTCATTCTTCCAACCCAATAATCATAGTATGAAGTTACTAGAACAGGAGCTTTGGTTGCAGAACCAATGAGATTTGCATAGTTGAGCATATTGGCATAAGTTGCTGTGGAATCAGTCATTTTGAACAAATTTCAATGGGATCTTTGCAGTAAAAACGAGTAATAGAGGCTTGCAACAGTTTCAGAAGACTAGATCTGAGAAACGATTCAAATCTAGAACTGTATCAATGGAATAGAATCCCTACTAACAGGTTTTTGAGCTGACTTGCTCTGATACCACTTGTTGGGTGTTGAAATCAATTAAGAGTTGAATAATGACTAAGGTTCTATCTATTTCACAAGTGTTTAACAATCACACATTAATAAGAGACAATATAAAGAAATATATGAACAGAGTGAAATGGATAACTTGTGCTGAATGCTTGATTGATAATTTTAGGGTTTTACAAATGGGATGATACAATCTCACATTAGACAAGGTATGATATCACTGATATTTATATGGGATCAGTGATACGTATAGTATATAACTTTTCAGAGAATATTCTATCAGATGTACTATCCAATAGAATGATAGATTCATGCAACACGTAGTCTGGAACCACGCGTGCATCAGAAGGTTTGACAGCTGTGAAGTCTTCGGATCCTCAAGGTGATACCCTTCGGAGTCTTCAGACTTCGGGGTCTTCTATTAGTTTTTTACTTCAGGGTTTTTCTTCAAAAGGTCTTCTGATGGAACTTCGGATACATCAGCACTTCATCACAAATATTCCTAACACGCATTCCCTTATAAAATATTTATTGATATTCATGTTTTCCACACTAGAAAAACAGCCCTTATTTTTTAGTCAAATTCTGTTCTCTCATTTTCAAACACCAAAAGCATCGGAAGATAATTTGTGCTAAGTAAAAGAATTTCATACTTTTTATTTGCACTATTATTGGATATTATTGTTATAAATTTTTTTGTTACAATAGGTTAGGAATTCTTGGAAGTGATCAAGTCAAATCAGGGAAGCCTTCACCAGACCTGTAAGGTTTGTAAGCTTTCATATGATGATTCCTTAAAATTGCTTTTTGGCCATTCAGCTCCTAAATGAGAGCCAAAACTTGGACACTACACGAGAGAAGAATTAATTTATGCATAAAGAAAGTTCATTTGGTTTACTTTTGCTAAAATGATGAAATCACTTAAACATTAGATTCATGGAAGCTGCAAATAAGATGGGTGTGGATGCATCTTGCTGTCCCGTGATAGAAGATTCTCTGTAAGTGAATCTTGGTCTTCTGCACTTTTCTACAAATGGTAGAAAGTAATCCTGAATTATTTTTATGTCTTAAATAAGTTTTTATATCTATCTTGGTTTTTATGGAAAGGTTAGTCTCATTTAATAGTAACAAAGTTTTAAGTTTGTTCCACAAACTATTGACTTGACAACGGTAAGGGAATGATGTGGCAACTGTTGGATTAGGTGTCTAAGCCATGACTAATAATTGGTATTTACCTAATTAATAGTAGCATAATTCATTTGGGTTGCCTCATAGCTGGAGGTTTGGTAGAAAGTTCGGTAGAGACAAAGGTTGATTTATTATGTGATTAATAAATCAACAGGAATTAAATATATGGTTTATTAATATATTAAAGTGATAATATATTAATTAGACACTATATTAATTAATTAGAAATTAATATGGAATTAATTGGATTTAATTTGGTGATTAATTTAATTAATTAAATGTGCAGGGACTGAAACTGTAATTATTCAATAGTTGAGTAAGTAGCAGTGTGAGTGTCCAGTGAAAATCGATTTTTATATATAGGATATATATAATCGATTTTGATAATTAGAAGATAAATAGGAGGTTTGAATTATAAGATAAAAGGTTTATCTTATTTGAATTCAAATAGGTTTATCTCTAAGGCTTATCAACTGGTCATCTGGAAATCTATAAATTGGGGTCCCTGGACACCCTATAGTCTGCGCCATTTTTGTACACTAACTCTTTGGAATTTTCGATCCTCATCTCTAGCTCCCTGGGTGTGACTTCACTTGAGGCAGGATAATTTTGCTGCTTTGCTTCCAAGAAATCTAAAGGTTAGTTTTCTGGTTTTATTCTTTAGAAATTTTGTTGGCCTTTTAGGAACTTGTTAGATGTTCAATTAGAAGAAAACATAGATCGTTCTAGGTTGCATGTGAACTTAGGTTTTAGTTCATTGGTTGTGAAAACCTTTCAGTGGTATCAGAGCTTTTGTTTGTTTTCTTGTTGAATGGTTGTAATAGTTTTCCTAAAATTAGGGTTTAAAGCTTATAAACCCTAATTGGCCTAATTTCAATTTTGGGGTTTAGAGTTTTTTTTGAAACCCTAGCCTCTCCCCCCTCTTTTTCGATTTTCTGGTTAGGGTTTTAGGAGGTTTTCTATTTTTTGTAACTTTAATTGTTTAATTAAATGGATAACCTTAAACCCATTTGTTTGAATTCGGAAATTAGGGGTTTAAGATAGGTTTAAATTAATTTGATTAATTTGTGAAACCTATCTATATTTGAATTAATTTAATTAATTGTTTAATTAAAGGATAATTCAAGGATTTAATTTAATTTTAATTTAAATGGTTAAATTTCGAAAATTAAAGGATAAATCCTAAAATATTTTAAAATGTTTAAAATATCTAGATTTAATTAATTTAACTAATTGTTAATTAAAGGATAATTAAATCGATTTTTAAAGGTTTAATTTAATTTTAAATTTAATAGTTAAATTTGAAAAAAATTAAAAGATAAACCTGGAATATTTTAAAAGGTTTAAAATACATCTTATATATATTATTAAAAGTGAATACTTTATGTATAAGATAAATTGGTTAGTCAAATCATTAGTAGGTCTCATTCACGAAGCTGATCTATAAAATGGGTATAAGAAGACTGCCTATAAAATGGCGGTCTAATGGGTGTCCACTCTCACCCACCGCTCGCCTGATCAGTGGAGGGTCGTTAGCCGAACGGGTTTGATAGGACCGCTTAATCATTAAAATTATAATGATCAAAGTACTAGAACCCTTTACAATATCCCAATCTAGTTACTTTAGGAAAATGTGAATTTGATGCTAATCCATGAAATTGCACATTGCACTTTATGAAACGTTGGTGGAGCGTGTATGGTTTACCGGCACACCAATAGGTGTTCATAAAGAGTGGCAATGGGTTTCTCGAGTGTTATCATTGTTGATGGAGCGTGTGTGGTTTACCGGCACATCAATTTGAGATGGTAATTGACCCCGAGAGTACCAAGCTAATTTGCGGCATCCCAGTCACAAACAGTGGGGCATATCCGAGATTAGATATGCCATTGAACGGTTCAATGAATCTCACAGATCTAGGAATTTCATAAGACTGAAATTGATAAATGTTATCTACCTTAATGACCGCTGTGTTTTGATTACGGCATCCCTCTTCACAGCATAGTTGGGGTATTTTGGATCCTAGCCTTATTAAATAATATATTGGGTAATTATTTAAAAGGAATAATTAAACTAATAAATTATGTTTCCTTTTATAGCTTTCTGAATCGAATGCCAATTCTCCTCCTTCTCCTCCTTTGCCTATTTCTGAGAGCCTCAGAAATCACCTGCTAAATATGGAAAGGCTGACTGGCCTAAACTATGAGGAATGGCTTCGCAATTGGAGAATGGTTCTCATTATTGAGGGCAAGCTACACCTCATTGAGTATCCGATCCTAGTTCCACCAAAACATGTCATCACAAAAGGTCTTTATGATGAGCATGAGCTCTTATTTGATGAATCCGAGGAAGTTCGTGACCTCATGCTGTTGACCATTGACCCCGGGTTCCGCAGGGATTTTGAATCCCTAGGGCCATATGAGTTAATACAACTGGTTGAGGAAAAGTTCCAAGAACCGGTTGAAGAGGAACGAGCTAGGATTTTCAAAAGACTTGCAGAGTGCAAGATAAAAGAATCAAGTAGCATCGATTCGCATGTTCTCAAGATTAAGAGATACATAGGCGAATTGTACAAACTTGGTCATCCAATTAGTCAGGAGATGAGTGTTAACATCCTACTCAATTCGCTGACTAATAGGTACGATCTGTTCATTCAGACGTATAGAAAGGAAGACCAGAAAAAGACTTTTGTGGAAATGTGTTCACTGTTGACCTTATACGAGTCACTCATGGACAGGCATAACTCCACTAGTTCGGCTACTTCTGGATTGAGTCCAGTGAAGAGACGCAGCAAGAAACAATCCAGATCGTCTGGACGTGTTTTGAGATGTCTCAAACTGGGAATCCATAGGATCGGATACAGTCACGTAAAGATTGGAAGATGCTCCAAGGTAAAAATCTTTGGAAACTCAGGTTTATCTAAGAACATCAAAACTCCTGATCCATAATTCCTTGATACATGATGTGATAGTCACATTTGGTTTGTATGCAGGGAATCAGTAGGGTACAAACTTTGGCACATAGGAGCACATTTGGATTGGATCTCCAGCTCATGCAGTTTTGAAGTTTAGTTAGATATTACAATCTTGTTATTAGGTTATTAGATGCAAGCGACATTATTTTTCATATAGTACATTGTTCGAGGATATTTTTGTTTTAATAAAATATTGATTTTAATTATCCTTGAAATGTTGTGTGAGTGTGTTAATTGCATAAATGGTAATAATTTGAATGTTGATACATCTAATGGGATTGGATTTATAAATTGTGTTCCTTATGATTGTTAAAGTAATTTTATGAGAATCACTTCAACCAAAGGTCCAGTTGGACAGGACTTTGGAATCATGTGACTTAGAGTCACATGATGAATTGAGTGCTTAATAAAATTAATTGTAGCAAGAAATGAATCACCCAAAGATCCAATGGATAGGATTTTGGAATCGGTTGACTTGGAGTCAGGTGATGATTGCATATCTTGAACAAAGTTAACAAAGTCATAACTTTACATAGGGATGTAAAAGACCTTAAGATTTTGAGCAACAGACATATAAGTTACTGTGTATTGCTTGAATCTTCGAACAGAACACAGTTAGTTATACTTCATGATATTTGCCAAATAGTTTGACAAATATGGCTTCTCTTATCGGAATAAGCGATTGATTAGAACCTTGAAGTCTTCAAGGATTTCAAAGGAAGTATAAGATCAACAGAACCCGAGTGACAACATCGACTGAGAAAATGTTTCACAGTTTATCCTCTTCCAAGAACATTAATGGTTATAATGTGTCTTAGGGAAGACGATGGAGCATTCATTGAAATAGTTTTGATCCTCGATGTATAAGATACAATTCCGATTAGTATTTCAATGAATTGAATATTCAACCAATCAGACCGTAGAAACCATATTCCGACCATGTCTTAGACTAAGTAGGTTATGTCGACACTGTCTGAAATGTAAAGCTGGGATCGTCCCACTAGTACATAGAAAGTCCAGGGTCATGTAGCATTCGTCTGAATCTCATGACAAGCCTGAAACTGATCAGCAATGTCGTTTCATTGGCCATCCCGGTTATCCTTTGAAAGAAGAGTCCTTTTGAAAGGACTCAAGTTCTAAGAAAACAGTGGGAGTAAGAATAATCCTGAATGAGTTCAGGGATTAGCCAAGTGAAAGAACCTTTAGTCACCACTGGGCCTTGACCAGGAATCATATTCCTGTTAAACCTGACATACCCTCTCTTCGCTTGACCAACATTATCGATCACCATCATAAGGAGTTATGATCTGGGTGACATACCGATTAGTGGTAAAACACTAAAGATGGTATGGATAAGTAATCCGACTACTGGGAAGCATTGGTGAGCCCGGTTGCTGCCAAATAAGAGAAGCTTAGCGCGAGACACAGTCTATGTGACAGTTTGATTGATTTTACAACTGGTCTAGGAACCAGTGGGAGTAATTGAATCATCAAAAGAAGGGAACATAGAAATGTACATACAAAACATATGGTTGAACGAGTCATCACTTGGAGTCAAGCAATTGATTCCGAGAGAAGCACTCTCAATAGAAGATGAAATCTGAGAGGATTCTGCGTGGCTTAGTGTGAGTCGTTAGTAGAGCGTGTGTCGTTTACCGGCACACTAATAGGGACTCACATAGAACATGTCATTACAAAAGGTACATGGCCGCGGGATTCGTCCCATGGGAATCTCGCAAAGAAAGTATATTCGAATTTTCAAAATAATCCAAAAGGTTTGGATTTTGTGAATAGCCTGAAAGATTTCCTTTAATATGTCGGAAAGGTTTGGATTTCGGTTTCGCAAAATGTGCCAAAAGTTCTGGATTTTGTGAATCGTCCGAAAGAGTCATATAACCATGTCAAAGCCAGTGGGAGTATCGTTGTTATCTGCTATCACTGTATGTGGGTTACATACTGGTTCTAGGAAACGTCTCTTATCATTACAAAGTGTATTGACTTGGTGTTAAGAAACGGTTCACTATGAAAGACTTTAAGAGATACAACATACTCAGGCGGTTGTGAACATCTATTAGATAGATCAAAATTCTGCCAATATGATCTTGATGATATTCAAGATGCATAACCCAAGGAAAGGAGTTTCCTATCATTGCAAAGTGTGATGACTTGGCATGAAAGAAATAAAGAAGGCGCAATATACTCACGTAGTTCACAGACGTCTATCAGATAGATAAAATCGTCAGTATTGATCTAGCCATTGTAAGCATGATCTTGATAAGATTCAAGATGCATGAGAAAGTGCCTCCGAAAAGAAATAGTTTTCAAAAGTCATGACACAGGGATATAAGTAATCTTTGGATTCTGAAAGGTTTTTAGAATAAGATTAGATCGGATTCCACGAGCTTCTTGGATCGATCAGAAGTGTCATGAACATGTCCTGATGACTTGAAGCTTAGAGCATTATGAGTTGGATTCAGGACATTAACTGGCTAAGAATATTGGATGGATTATTTGAACACACATGAGAAATTATTGATAAATGATTAGGGTGAATGTTAGTAATAATTTGAAAGGAGTTTTTTTTCAAATCAGTAATTGTTTACACCAGGACGTGGTGCTGTAGGACTTCATGGTTAAAGAGTTTCGTTGGCATTATGATGGAGCGCGTGTGGTTCACCGGCACATCACGATACCTCGAAATAGTCTTAGGGTGCAGTCATGTAGACTAAAGACCCCGAGAACCATGGGTAGTAATAGTACACATCACCGGAATGGAGTTGAGAGAGAGAAAGACAGAATGACAAATTGAGATACCATCGAAAGAGTATCCGATTGGATTATCTGTAATAAAGTGTATAAGTGTTAGACACTTGGATACATAGAAAGAGTGAAAAGGTCATAGACATAGATATAAAAAGCTTGAATTGAAAGTTTAAAAGAAAAATAAGAAAAATAATAGTTATGATAAATCTGACTTGGTGATTACCTCGTGGAGACTTGGTAATAAGCATGAGTAGCTGCCAGTCAGATTTTATGTTTCGCTTTTGCATGTTTTACTTCCTGAATAATTTGATTATTCGAAATGTCCACAGTCGCTCATACTTTGGGAAGTAAGTATTCAATCAAGACTGTCATGAATTGGTTTGTACTTTGTAGATTGTCTAAGGAGTTAGATATAGCAATTAGATTGCTACAACGTTCATCAGTACTTAGAAATATAGTTCTGAGTATTGGATAAACCCGCACTCAATAGATTGCTTCATGGATTATATCACGAGCAATGTTGAGATGATAATATCTTATGATCTTGAAGTGGAGAGATATGAGTTATAATTTACGAGGCGGTTGTTCATTGATAGTACCGAAATGCATCGGTAACTCGATGTTATAATAAAACGTGCTGTTGTGAGTGATTTGTTAAGCATATGAGTCGAAGCTTATTCGTCCCTTGACCCTGACGGGAAATAGATATATGTAGGTCTCTCGATGATTTTGAAGTTGACTAAAGTGCTTGCCAGCTAGGACTGAATTGATATGTTCAATTAGAAGTCTTATGACATATGCAAAATCCGAAATCGGGAAACAGTGTGTCAGACAGAGATTGATCTCAATCCATGTCTCATGTCCGAAATTATCTTGTTGGACGAATGATCATCTGATCACTTATCTATGGACAAAACTGACTAGGTCAGAGTTCGGTAGCGGTTTCTAGGAAGCTACAGATGCTGATTAATTAGAGGTTAAATTGGTAATTATAGTCATAGACTTATCCAAGTGGGAGACTATTGGATTAGGTGTCTAAGCCATGACTAATAATTGGTATTTACCTAATTAATAGTAGCATAGTTCATTTGGGTTGCCCTCATAGCTGGAGGTTTGGTAGAAAGTTCGGTAGAGAGAAAGGTTGATTTATTATGTGATTAATAAATCAACAGGAATTAAATATATGGTTTATTAATATATTAAAGTGATAATATATTAATTAGAAACTATATTAATTAATTAGAAATTAATCTGGAATTAATTGGATTTAATTTGGTGATTAATTTAATTAATTAAAGGTGCAGGGACTGAAACTGTAATTATTCAATAGTTGAGTAAGTGGCAGTGTGAGTGTCCAGTGAAAATTGATTTTTATATATAGGATATATATATAATCAATTTTGATAATTAGAAGATAAATATGAGGTTTGAATTGTAAGATAAAAGGTTTATCTTATTTGAATTCAAATAGGTTTATCTCTAAGGCTTATCAACTGGTCATCTGGAAATCTATAAATAGGGGTCCCTGGACACCATATAGTCTGCGCCATTTTTGTACCCCAACTCTCTGGAATTTTCGATCCTCATCTCTAGCTCCCTGGGTGTGACTTCACTTAAGGCAGGATAATTTTGCTGCTTTGCTTCCAAGAAATCTAAAGGTTAGTTTTCTGGTTTTTTTCTTTAGAAATGTTGTTGGCCTTTTAGGAAGTTGTTATATGTTCAATTAGAAGAAAAAATAGATCCTTCTAGGTTGCATGTGTACTTAGGTTTTAGTTCATTTGTTGCAGAAAACCTTTCATCAACATATTTGAAATAATCTCATGAATAAGAGTAAATTACACAAATGGTCCCTGTGGTTTGGGGTAACTTGCGCCCTTGGTCCTTAGCTTTTTTTAACTCGGACGGTCCTTATCATTTTGTTTTGTTACGTGTTTGGTCCCTGACTGGCTTAAAATGACTATATTACCCTTATTAATGTTTTTTAATTTGTAATTATTTATTATTTATTTTTTAATTACAAAAATATAAAAAAACCATAACACACCCTCATTCAAATCAATCGGTATCTCTCTCTCTCTCTCTCTCTCTCTCTCTCTCTCTCTCTCTCTCTCTCTCTCTCTCTCTCTCTCTCTCTCTCGTTTCACCTTGGTTGTCCTCGTTTTCTCCGGCTATTCCTTCTTCCTAGGGGTGAGCATATGGACCGGGGAACCGGTTGGAACCGGAAACCGAACCCGAACCGACTCGGTAACAGGGAACCGGAAGTACCGATCGGGCCGGGACCGGGTCTCAATTTTTTGAGATTTTTGGAACCGGGAACCGGATGGATCCGGACCGCGGAACCGGCCCAAAACCGGGAACCGGACCGGGGTACCCAAATAAAGCGACGAATTGAATCCTTAACGATAGATAATTACTATATTATGATTTCACTATCCTCGTTGGGGGCTTGATTGGTACTCAATCCATCGTAGTTCCATTTTGGTAGTTTTGAAGGATCGGATTCCGATCCAGGAAGGGTCTACCATAAAATAAAACACATACATAAAAATTAGCAACTATTGTTTATACAGTGACAATGCAATCTAACACGTACCAAGACTTCTTGTTTTTTGTTAAAATATAAACATTAGAAAGATACCAACAACGTTTTGACACCGAAACCTCATATAAAGTCAAAAAGTCAAACCCGCTTTTTTTAAATCCTCAAATTGATCAAGACACAAAGCGAAATCTTGTATTTTTTATTTTACGAAGAAAGTTTATATGTTACTACAATTGACTTTACTTCTAACGTCCATGTCATTACCTCCAATCCTGTCCGTCGATCACAAGTAAATTATAATCAATCCGATATTAAATGAACAAACGTGCCAATAAACTACATAACGATAGTTCATAAGATCTTTTAACCGGATGAAGATAGTTTTGAGGTTTTGAGTTCTGATCAGATATCTGAATTTAACCCATGAAGTACGAAGAAAACGTTAGCAAAAATAAACTGTAAAACTTTCATTTACTTCATTTTCTAAAACAACTATTGAAAAGAAGAGTATACAAATCTAACCATATGTATTCTGCAATGATCTTATCAGTGGAATCAGAAAGATCGAGATTAATAAGATCCGAAAGAAGAGAAGAATATACAAATATATTTATAAAGTACATTGCTAATTCACGTTTGCCGGTTCCAACTTTTAAGAACCGGAACCGGTAAAACCGGCGGTCTGGTTCGGTTCCATATTTTCACCATATTCCGGTTCCCGGTCCGGGTCCGGGTCGGTCCGGTTCCTGGCGGTTCGGTTCCTTTGCTCATGTCTACTTCTTCCACCACCACTATCGTCTTCTCCGGCCTGAATGCCCCCCTCTTTCCCCTCCCCTATCACTGTCAATCTAAACAAGAAGCAAGAAATCGATTTAACAAACCTTCGTCAGCCTGATCTAAGCTCCAGTCGTTAAAGCCATTCAAAATTACGCAACTTTATCCATCCCATTGTGATCGAATCTATTGCTCCAATCGTCAAAGCCGTTCAATTTCAGCATATTTTTGTTAGATACTGGGATTAATTGATTTTTAATCTTCGTTGCTGGTTGCGTTTTTTATTGTGTGAATAAATTAAAGGAAAAGGATGGGGCTGATTGTTATTGTATTTGATATATGAGAAAATGCTTTGCAGATGTTGCAGACTCCGAGGATGACTTTGGATGCCAGTAAAATAGGTGGCCAAGTTGAAAGAGTCATTGAACAGGTAAATTAAGCGTAAATTTGGGTTCAATCATATAGATAAAATTGAAGTGAGATACGATTCAGGTTCAATCATAAGTGAATGTATAAGATTGTCGTTTGCTTTCAGGTTTGTAGTTCTCGATAATATCATCGTTGAGGGAAAGTAGCTTCTGTGAAAATCGATTCCGGGTGAGGTTCCAATTAAGTTTCTGTGAATTTAAACAACCAATCAATTCCAGGTGAGGTTTCAATTCAATTTCTGTGAAATCGATTTTCTACACTTCTTTTTCTGTACTGGAGCTCATGCTTTCAAGGTGCGTGATTTCTTTCAACCTCATCGATCTGGGTTTCTTTGAGAGCTATTCGATTTAGGATCTCCAGTGCCGAAGAAGAGACCGAGAACTCGGGAAGAAGAGAGTGTGTGCAGGGAGACAGGCAGATAGAGGAGACGCAGTGGTCTTCCAGGGGATTCCGGCGAGGGTCAGAAAAACTCCAACGAAGATGGAACAACACCAGAACACGGGATGTCGAGAGAGAGAGAGAGAGGGGGAGGTGAAAGAGAGAAAGAGAGTCTAAGGCTAGCTATATTTATTTTATAAAAACAATAAATAATTAACAAAAAATTAAAACAATAAGTTATTAAAGCTAAAATAGTCATTTTATGTCTGCCAGGGATTAAGCATGCAACAAAATCAAAAAATAGGGATGGTCCGAGTTAAAAAAAATTAGGGACTAAACGTGCAAGTTACCCCATACGACAGGGACCATTCATGTAATTTTCTCCATGAATAATAACCAACTTTTATTTGTTCACTAGGGCAACTCAATTAAAACTTTAACCATTGTTAAGTTTTGTGCGTTGTTGTGACTTGACCAACCAATAAGCTCAATTACACATGATTTTATCTTTTGGTCATATCAATTATCAAACATGTGTAAAAGAATCTTTTATTTCTAAGGAGTCAGTTCACTATAATAGTTCTTATTCATACACAACTTTTAATGAGTCACGACAATGGTTTTTAAAAACACATAAATTTTATTCGTTATATAATTGTTTTTTGTGTATTTGATTTTTCATGTGCATCTCGTTGCTTTTTTTTTTCTGGCATACTTATAATTTGATTGATATCATATGCTTATCCAAGTATACAGTGGCGAGACATTATTTTTATAATGTACATTCGCCCGTGATGCTTATAATCCGTAAATAAAGATATCTCGTCTGATATAAAATAAATACAATATTTTATTTAATATCTAATATAACAAAAATATTTTCAATATATCATGAAATAAAAATAATAAAAATTGAATCAAAATTATTATTAAAAGAAATGAAACATAATTTGAATAGAATGAAAATGGGTTACAATAGAGTTTTTTGATGAGTCGATTTTCCGATTCATTTTAAACAAAAAGAATAAAATTGAAACTTTTTTACTTTACCTGACAAACTGGTCACAAGTCAAAACACATTTTACCTTTTATAAGAATAGAACAAATTTTTATGTTTGAGGTACTATTTAATGACATTAACCCTTTATAACATTAAACTGACTATTTTTGTGACTTCATTAGAGTTATACTTGTGCTCAGTACCACAAAAATGCAACTTTCCTATTTTGAGTTGCTAAAAAAACAATATTTCATTTTTTCGGTAAACTTTCTTTGGTAATCTACCTATTTTCCACTTTGCAATCATCACAAGATACCGGTGAGATTGGTTGTGGTCCATGAGTTTTCTGAAAGATTGTCACAATAAGGGATACTTTATGAAATTGATAATTAGTCAAAGACATTGTTAACAGGGCTAAGAATGTAATTATGTGAACAGGGTAGGGATTAAAGCTGGAAAGGCTCCAAATATGTAAATGGTGGCTGTGTCCTCTATTCAAAGTGAATCTTATCAATATTCCATTGTTGATCATGTGATTCATTCATTCCTAGATTTTCAGCGAGAACTTTGGGCACTCCCGCCAATTGATGACTATATATTTTCCTTATTGCCTTACATCATAATATATAATTCCACTAATTTTTTCATATCTTTTCAGGGGTGATGAAAGCATTGCCAATTGAGGCAATTCATTTTAAGGGATTATACAAAAATAGACATCTGCAAGAACTTTCAGGTTTACACTTTATGGTAAGGAACTTGGGATGGGCAGACACACTTCAGCACAAAACTAACTCCAACAATACCCATTACCACTATTTATTAGTCCCTATTAGTGTGCTGGTAAACCACACATGCTCCACCAACAACTTATAAAGTTTAATGTGCAATTTCATGGGTTAGCATACTTTTCACATTTTTCCTAAAGTAACAAGATTTGAGATTTTCTTAAAAAGTTCTAGTACTTTCTTTAATAACATTATACTTTTAATGAGATTTAGTGTCCTATCAAATCCGTTCTGCTAAGGACCCTCTACTAATCAAAGAAGCGGTGGGTGAGAATAGACACCTATTCAACCGCCATTTTATAGGAAGTTTCTTTATCCCCCCCCCCCCCTTTATAGATCAACTTCGTGAATAAGGCATACTAGCGATCTGACTGACGGATTCTTATACATATAATATTAACAATCAATAATAATATATAAGGTGTATTTTAAACTTTTAAAATACTAGGTTCAAATTTCGATAATTTAAATGATTTAATATTAATCCTTTAATTAACAATTAATTAAATTAAATTAAATTAGATAAGGATTAACTAATTAAATTAATCAAATAAGTTAATCCTAATCCTAACCCTCTAATTTTCGAAAATTAGGGTAAAGGATTTATCCATTTATTAATTAATCATAATTACCGAAATAGAAAACCCTAAGAACCCTACACAATTTTCGAAAAAAAGGGGAGGTGGCTAGGGTTTGAAAAACCATAGCCCAAGTCGAAATTTATGGCCTTTAGGGTTTAATATCAATAAACCCTAATTGATCAAGTTCTACAATTATAGCAATTCAATAGAAAACAAAACTTACACCGATACCACTAATAGGGAATAGTCAAACAAATAAACTTAAATTGTTAAGTTCACATGCAACCTAAAGGATATATGTTTTCTCTATTGAACATATAAGTAAGAACATCTAAAGGAAACCTTATGTGTAATCAAAATTACTAAAGAGGGTTTCTGGATTACATACCTTATTGTTATTATAGCAAATGACAATTATTCATTGTCTCGTTGATCTCTCGGAAGCAAGCACCACAAGTGTCGTGACTCTAATGGTTCACACCCAAAAGTCCAATCAAATGTTAATTATCTTAATTATCTTATTAAGAAAAGCTCGATATAAAACCTTAGAGAATGATTATAGATTCTGCTTGGGAGAGAAGAGAAATTTCCATAGAACTGTCTACAGGAATGGGGCACATAATAAAGTACCAGGGGAGGCGTATTTATAGCTTCAAGGGTGATAATGATAAACCTTATTTGAATTCAATCAAGATAAACCCTTTTATCTTCGAAACCCTTTTTGGCTGTCCGTGTCGCGACTCTCCTTGCCCGCGCCGCGCGTGTTACTTCGACTAGATGTTTTCTATTATTCAACTATTGAACAATTACAATCCAGACCTTGCACTTTTAATTAATCCCAAATTAATTCCTATTAATTCTAATTAATTTCAAACTAGTTTCTAATTAATTTATCATCACATAATAAATTAATAAACTATTTCTCTCTCTTTCTTACTATTAACCTTAATACCATTTAGACTACTAAGGGCAACCCAAAAGGACTTTGCTACTATCAATTCAAGTATATACCAATTATAGTTATGAGCTTAGACAACTAATCCAACAAAACCGACATGTTGACCAGTTTCCACTTTTCTAATTTTATATGCATATTTATACAACCTCAGAACTGTATAATTTATAGCGTAAAATATCTCACTTATTTTGAGATTTTACTCAAGCTTTTGTTCCTTGTAACAGATTAAATTAACCTATGTTAGAATGTTATGGAGGGTTCGAGTTTATTATTCTTTACTCAAAAATTTGTATGATGATATTTTCTATGTGCCTTTTTATCTATAAGTTGCAACGTATAATTGAAAAACATGATTCGAATATTGACAAAGATCTTGGCCTGGTAAAAAGGTTTGTTATAGTTATAGAGTAAGAATGAACGCTTAGTTTTGGGTCTGTTTTGTAGTTTATTAGTTGTTCATCATTCTTATAAACAATCGAAAAGGCAAAACTAACTGCTCTAGTGGCAACCTGGATAAAGCTGAGGATGGAAGTTACTCGGTTAAGAGGGTTAGGGAATAGACTAAGGAAAGCTTAATTCGTTAGAACTGAGAGAAGAGAAAAAACGCCCTATGGCAAGTAAGTAATTGTTTCTTTTAAGTGTAATTCCAATATTATATATATGCTATTTGACATATAACTATGCTATATAGCGGTCCTTTTTGCAGCGTTTACAACCGGTTAGTGCTCAAAGGGCAATTCAAGAAAGCATGCCATTTATTCGGCAAAAAGGGTTTCAAAAGCTAAGAATGTCGTGTGTCTTTTTATTTAATGAAAATTGCATAGAATAGCAACATACATTACTACAATACCGGTATATGCATGCACGGTATACACACGCACTATACTTTATCTTTTATCGATAAGAGCAACATGCTTGCATTTCTTTACCAATAATAGCAATGTACTTACATCTTGCTGCCAATATGGACATTTTATTTTATTTGTTAAATATTTCAATTATTGTGTGTTTACTTATTTTTTCCTTAATAAGAAATCCTACTTTTTAAATGTGTCAAATTATAGCATTATACCTTCGTTTTCATACAACCAAGTAACCCAACCCATTATGGGCAGTGCTTAACATGGCCCTTAAAATGTACCTTGTGTTTGTGTGTGTATCATCAGTTATTGGTTTGAGTCTTTGTTTCCTTCTATTTTTTATGTTAAATTTAACTATAATATTGAATATAAACGTAATGTCCAAGTCTGACTCTTTGCTTTATAAATGTATTTTTGAACAACAACAATTATTTAAAGTTATAAGTGTATTTTACTGTTACAAATGTTCTTTATCTAAAAAATGTTAAATCTTACTAGGAATAAAGTATTTCAGTTTGGAATACGGTATCTAACAACTTGACTATTGCAACTACTATTTCATTAGATATTTAAAAACTTTAGTATTTGGGTATTTATTTAATTACTTTTTTAAGAATATATGTTTTTGAAATAGAAAGTATCGTAGTCAAGGTTTTCTTCTATGATTTTTAACCTATGATTTGTATGTTAATAATGTTAACCATACCATTTGAGTATCTATTTATTCATGTCGGAAAATTGTACAAATTCATATCAAATTTAAACTTGATTGTACAACCAACGCAAAATGGGTAAACAAAGTAACTAATACAAAATATAGATAGGTATCAACAATTGCAATTGCTAAAGAATATCATCTTCTAATTACACCTCAACAATACTCCCAAACCATCATGCCCATGTATCATGAAAAGTGAACTCTCTTTCTATGTATTCCATGTGAAACTTAACACTATATAATGCAAACTAGATATGTGTTTTGTTTCAAATTATGCCCCATTCTTTTTTTTTTTGAGACAATAACTTTATAAATCACATGTCTTATGCAAATTGTGTTATTGTAGGTGGCTGCAAGCGAAACCACTTCCTGGTGTCAATTGCGTGATGAAGCATCTTCATAAGCATCGAATTCCATTTGCACCTGCTTCCAACTCCGTAAGGAAGAACGTTGAAGTCAAAGTCTATTCCCAAAAAGGTCATATTGTTTCTTTCTTTTCTACTCTTTATGTTTTCAAGTGTTATCAAAACGCATTCCCTTATAAAATATTTACTGACATTCATGTTATCCACACTAGAAAAATATCCCTTATTTTTTAGTCAAAATGTGTTCTCTCATTTTCAAACACCAAAAGCATCGGAAGATAATTTGTACCTTTCCCTCGCCCGCCATGTATCCATGTCCTTGGTACTAAGTAAAATAATTTCATACTTTTTATTTGCACTATATTGGATATTATTGTTATAAATTTTTTTGTTACAATAGGTTGGAAAGAATACTTTTCAGTAATTCTTGGAAGTGATCAAGTCAAATCAGGGAAGCCTTCTCCGGAGACCTGTAAGCTTTGTAAGCTTTCATATGATGATTCCTTAAAATTGCTTTTTGGCCATTCAGCTCATAAATGAGAGCCAAAACTTGGACACCACACGAGAAAATACTTAATTTATGCATAAAGAAAGTTCATTTGGTTTACTTTTGATAAAATGATGAAATCACTTAAACATTAGATTCATGGAAACTGCAAATAAGATGGGTGTGGATGCATCTTTCTGTCTCATGATAGAAGATTCTCTGTAAGTGAATCTTGGTCTTTTGCGCTTTTCTACAAATGGTAGAAAGTAATCTTGAATTATTTTCATATCTTAAATAGGTTTTTTATATCTATCATGGGTTTTATGAAAAGGTTAGTCTCTTTTAATAGTAACAAAGATTCAAGTTTGTTCCACAAACTATTGACTTGGCAACGGTATGGCAATGATGAGGCAACATATTTGAAATAATCTCATGAATAATAACCAGCTTTTATTTGTTCACTAGGGTAACTCAATTAAAACTTTAACCATTGTTAAGTTTTGTGCAATGTTGTGACTTGACCAACCAATAAGCTCAATTACACATGATTTTATCTTTTGCTCATATCAATCATCAAACATGTGTAAAAGAATCTTTTATTTCTAAGGAGTCAGTTCACTATAATAGTTCTTATTCATACACAACTTTTAATGAGTCACGACAATGGTTTTTTAAAAACATATAAATTTTATTCGTTATATAATTTTTTTTTGTGTATCTGATTTTTCATGTGCATCTTGTTGCTTTTTTTTCTGGCATACTTATAATTTGATTGATATCATATGCTTATCCAAGTATATAGTGGCGAGACATTATTTTTATAATGTACATTCGCCCGTGATGCTTATAATCCGTAAATAAAGATATCTCGTCTGATATAAAATAAATACAATATTTTATTTAATATCTAATCTAACAAAAATATTTTCAAGATATCATGAAATAAAAATAATAAAAATTGAATCAAAATTATTATTAAAAGAAATGAAACATAATTTGAATAGAATGAAAAGGGGTTACAATAGAGTTTTTTGATGAGTCGATTTTCCGATTCATTTTAAACAAAAAGAATAAGATTGAAACTTTTTACTTTACCTGACAAACTGGTCACAAGTCAAAACACATTTTACCTTTTATAAGAATAGAACAAATTTTTATGTTTGAGGTACTATTTAATGACATTAACCCTTTATAACATTAAACTGACTATTTTTGTGACTTCATTAGAGTTATACTTGTGCTCAGTACCACAAAAATGCAACTTTCCTATTTTGAGTTGCTAAAAAAAACAATATTTCATTTTTTCGGTAAACTTTCTTTGGTAATCTACCTATTTTCCACTTTGCAATCATCACAAGATACCGGTGAGATTGATTGTGGTCCATGAGTTTTCTGAAAGATTGTCACAATAAGGGATACTTTATGAAATTGATAATTAGTCAAAGACATTGTTAACAGGGCTAAGAATGTAATTATGTGAACAGGGTAGGGATTAAAGCTGGAAAGGCTCCAAATATGTAAGTGGTGGCTGTGTCCTCTATTCAAAGTGAATCTTATCAATATTCCATTGCTGATCATGTGATTCATTCATTCCTAGATTTTCAGCGAGAACTTCGTGCACTCCCGCCAATTGATGACTATATATTTTCCTTATTGCCTTAGATCATAATATATAATTCCAATAATGTTTTTATATATTTTTCAGGGGCGATGAAAGCATTGCCAATGAGCCAATTCATTTCAAGATATTATACAAAAATGGATTGCTGCAAGAACTTTGAGGTTTACACTTTATGGTTTACTCTAGCTTTCTTACATTTGGGGAAAATTGTGAAAACTAGCAGCTTACTTTACTACTGGTATCAACATACGCAACGTACAATTTTTATCTATAATAGCAATATGTGACCTGAATCTTGTAAAATGCTTACAAGTCTTGAATTATATTTTGCTATTATCTATAGAGAAACTTATGTACATTACAATTATGGGTAATATAAAATACATTTTATAAGTTTCAGGGTACATATTTGTGTTAGCAGTAGAGAAATGTACATTGCTTTGATAACTAAAAAAATGCAAGTACATTGTTATAATGGGTAAAACAATTAAGTTCATTGGTCATAATGGTAACAAGAGTAAAGTAAATTTCTATTATGTGCACTTTATCCTTACATTTACTCACAGTAATTGTTGCAGAAGTACTTTATATACAACTTGCGAGTAAAACAATAAACAAGTTGATTTTTAAGAAACACCAGCTTATAACATTCTCCAAAATAAAAAACCTCAACAATTAAATTTTGATTTTCGACAAAACCCATATAATCATTAGTATTATTATTTAATAAATGAAGATTAATAATACACTAATATAAAAAAACTAATGTCAATTGATAAATTATAATATATTTTGATAATAAAAGAACTATGAAGCCGAAGGTGTGAACTAAAGTCTAAAGAAACTAATCATATATGTGTGTTATAAAATAAAAGACATTGGCCACAACTTATTAGGGGCATTTGATAGTGTATTTCTTTTGTTTGTGTGCTCTCTTAAAACTTCCTTCAAGATAAGATATGTGACAAGTAAATCTGGAATATAGAAATTAAAATTTTGAGCAATGTTTATGATTATTCAGATAATTAGGCTTCTGGTCTTCCTGGTCAAGCATGGGGAGTCTATTTTGGTTGGGTTGAATTTGACTCACAAGAGAGATTTAAGATTGTGGTTAGCATCAAATAGGATTGTAGCCTTGGCTCTTTCACGAGAAACATTGTGAGAAAATTTAAACAATTGCATGATTTCCAATTTTTATAGATTGCGAAAATTGCAGGAAATAGCAACTCACTTTACTCTTTTTTACCAATGTAGTCGATGCACTTTAGTTTTTATTCATAATACTAATATGCTTGCATGTCTTTATCCATAATAACCATATAGCCTGAAACTTGTAAAATGTAAGTTTCAATTTATATCCATAATAACAACATACTTACATTTCTCTACTGACAATAGCAATATGCTAATAATAAATTAGATTGCCCATGAATCATGATGGCAACTAAATGTAAGTATGTTGTTAATTTGTGTAACAAAAGTACATAACTATTATTGGTAAAGAAATACAAGTACGTGGCTGTTATGAGGAAAACAATATAAACATGTTGCTACTTTGTAAAGATAAAGTCCATTGTCCATATTGGTAGCGAGAGTAAAGTAGATTGTTATATATTGCAATTTTCCCTTTACAAAAGATTCTTTCCTAATAATATATTTTAAAATATGTTGCGATGTTACTTTTGATGTTAAATCACTGTTGGTTCTGTTGTTAGGATATACATTTGGTCTCCTGAATAAAATTTAAATGAAGATGAGGATAAAGTATAAACATGGTTGGTAATTCATAGCTTTCATTTCAGGAAGCTTGTTTTATCAATGAACAAATACATGATGAGCCAATGGAAGTAACACTTGTTGGCTACATTAGGGGATTCTATACCAAGGTAACTAAAGTTTATGCTAAAAAACTAAATTTCTGCTCTGCTAATGCTTTTTTAAATGAAACTTTGTAGAAAGGATTTTCAATTTCCACTTTGTGGTCCTTAGAAAAAATGATTTCTTTTTCCAAAAAGTTGTAGGCCTGCAATAAACTTAATTTGCAGCAATTTCAAGGTAGTTGTGACAACTAGAAATTTCCTTGAGTTACATGAACTTAATTAAGTAGAATGTAAGCCTTAATGCAAAGTTAAACGAATATTATGTTATGATGACAATTAGGTCTTTTGATAAATTTAATATTTTATATGTGCATAAACATATTGTAATAGCTTTATATTATTAAAAAAGCAACTTTAGAAAAATAATAGTAATATATGAACCCGAGTAGAAATGAAATCGCATAAAGGACTAAAAGTGAACACTTTATTGAACAATCTTTAAAAATTTATATCTCAAAATTCATAAGGAATTAAGAAAAAGTCCTTAATGTGACTTTGGTAGTATTTGAAATAACAAAAATATAGGAAAACGATTCAGGCCATTTGGAGTTATAACGAAGGAGTTATGAAGGTTCTAAAATGGCCCAAAAGTGACAAAACTGACCACGGAGTCATTTTCAAGGATTAATAACGGAAAATCCCTTAAGATTCAGACGAAAGTCAGTCCTGGAAAGTTGTAGAGCTCATTCTCAGCTTTCTAGAGGTATAAAGCATGTAACATCTGGAAACCATATGAGAGAGTTATCATTAAAAGAACATCAGGAAAAATAAGGAAAACAAAGACGAAATTTTTCTAAGTCTGGAAGTGCAGGGGCAAACTTGTCATTTCAACTTTAAAAATCCATCAGATCTCTTTTTCTCCACCTGTGGGCGACGTGTATTCCCAAAACACGCAAAATCAATAAAAAAAATTCAGAGAGAAGAGGGAGGTCGCGAAGGAGAGGCGTGAAGCAAAGAGAAAAAACGCAACGCACGCACACAACTGTGTGCACGAATTCCTGATCGAGAAAGGAAGAAGGCATCGGCCAGATCTCGATTTGGGTGTGGCTGGGTCGAGAACGAAGCGCACAGCAGCAGCGGCAGCTAGAAAGAAGGCGAAGGAATCGGTGCCGACGAGTGTTTTCCAGCGGAATCGGGAGCTCCGATGACTGTTAGTGCTAGGGGAGTGAACCAAGAAGTCCCATTTGTTGAGTTTCACACTCATACCTCACCAATTTCAGAAAATTTCTTGAGTTTTGGACAGAAATTGAAGAAGACGTTGACGAGTGCTCGGAAGCAAATAAGGCAAGAGCTAGTGGAGTGGCATAGCTAGACGAACCTAGCTACTAAGGTGAGTACATGAGGATTTTTCCCATTTCGGGATACATGACTATAATAAGAAAAATACTTATGGTTTTGAATCTATCTTTGTGCAATTATTTTGGGAATGTTTTCAAGTTCGCTATATGCCATTATACGATTTTAAAGACCGTGATGAATATACAAGATTTTATGCAAAATTTATGAAAGATTTTATTAAAAATGTTTAAATTATTATGCATACATCTTAATGACACTGTATGTCTATTTTGTACAAAAGAAAAGCAGTGTTTTGTGCATGCATAGAGTGTGAATGCATATGACTCGAGTAAGGTCCGGACACGTCCTCGTAACGGGACAATAAGACTCTACTGGGATGGTACCTCCTGTCGCAAAGTAGAAGTCTTCTAGACGCCATTATAAGATGATTTGTTCTCCTATTTTGGCGAGCCTTGGTCTTTATAGACCTCCAGACGTGGTATATAACCGCGAGCTTTTGTCACAAATGTGACCTCGTCTTTTCATGATTTATTATGTATTTTAAACATTTTATGCAAACTCTTACATGATTTACAACAAAAACCTACAACGGATAGTCAAATACTTGACCAAGACAAGTCAATTGCTGAAGCTTGCTTGGATTTAGCAGCATATTGCTATAAACGGTGCAGCCCTACCTAGCTTTCAAGAACATGTGCTGATTGGAAAGTCAAACTTCTGATTGACCATTACACTTCAATAAATTCATATTTCTTCGAATTATTGTATACATCATTTTTAGGATCAAGAAACAGAGTGTGTCTACACCTTATTATATGGGTCAATGTAATCTCATATGTGTTGGTATGGGTTACCTTCTAACAAATGAAAGTTATATTGTATTTGAATTTCAAATGTAAAATGGGTCCCACCTTTGGAATAGTGCGTATATTCCATACATTATCTTGTGTTTGAAATATATAAATTCATATAGTTTTGTGCATTTGAAAGTTATTATGCAATTATTGGTGGTTTGAAGAAGTTCAATCGATAATAAGATTTGCTCACAATGTTTCTTCTTTGGCCCTGTTAATTCTTTAAATTTTACTTGCAAATTATGTATCCTCACATATATTTTAAATGTCAATTACTGGTGTGAGGTAATAAGCCTTGTACGAGATAAAGTGGAATTGTATATATTTGAGTGTCAGATAATTGAGTACTACAAGTTTTGTATCAAGATCTGAAATGCTTGCGGTTGATTAAAAGACTTTTTGGATTATCAATGATTGACTACATGACATATATCGCTGGACAATCAAATATGATTGTCCCTTGCTTAAATGTTATTGGTTTTGGTTTAATGTACCCTGTCTTTCACCATCAACAACAATTATATAATGGGGTAAGGGTAGGTAGTAGACCATCAACAACAATTATATAATGGGGTAAGGGTAGGTAGTAGAGAGAGACTGCTTTTATTTTTGGTTAACACCATGTGCCCCATTAATAATCGAGTGGGTGGACAAAACGTGGTTTGAATGTTGCAAGGTCAACACAGATTTGGAGAAATAAAACAAGAACTCATACTCGGACTAAGTAGATATATGTGTTGATCCTCCAAATATCACACATGTTGAAGTTGTCGCTTCTTGTAATAGAGTTGTAGAGACTTATTGATACAATATGTAGCCTATAAATGGTCATTTGACCATTATAAGATGCTGAAATGCAAATTATGGTTTTGTGATAGGATAATTCCTTGTACAAACGCTGGTATTTCTTATATTTGAATATTAATATACATAAAAGAATCTCAGGCAACTAACATCTGTATCGATATACCGTAGAAGACGCAGATACCCAACTCAAAAATGAGTACAGTGATGTTAAAAATCAAAGATTACAGATGAATTCCCTTTCATATCTAATCTAATCGAAGAACTACATACAAGTTTATACAAATTACAAAAGGCAAGCAACAAAGGCAGATTGCAGATTAAAAATTTGGAAGAGAAACAAGAAAAAACAAAATATGAGATTGTGTTTGAAGCAGAACCAAAGATCCAACAAAAAATTTGACCCTCCATGCAACCATCCTTGATCTTTACACCAAAAACAAGAAAATGTACAAAAGAAGAAATAGACAATGAGTCCATTAGCTGATTCTTACTGCACACAATGACAATGTAGATATCCTACCAACCATGGATATTCTGCATTCCAACCAAATTCAATTCATAATAAACCCAGCCTAACAACTTCATCTTACATAAATACCAATTCCAGCAAAAGTTTCAAAACTCACATATTAAAACAACACCTATATTACAAATGTCATACAAATATAAACTCCAAGTAGTAGTATAAAAAAACCCCAATAACATTATTGAAAAGCAAAATAACTATTGATAACTTATGTTGGAGAATTACTTGCATTCCAGAGTATCTAAGCGGTTTCTCCTCTTCTCTTCATCCTGGCAACTCTTACCACAACTGCAACGTACATCTTGTCCATGGTTTCCTCAGCAAACATGAAAAGCTTCTGTCTCCACTGCTTCTTCAACAACAGAACTCCAATAACACCCCAAAACCCTGTTGCAAAACCACTAATTATGTCCAGGTAAAACAACCCCAAAACCTTCAGTGGCTCATCACCTGCTTCATCTTTCTTGTTGCTTGTTGTCGTTCGGTCTTCCTGAATTGAGCAATTCTTTGGCAATGGAGCTCCACACAGATCTTTGTTCCCAGAATATATTGATGGATCAATAAGTGTCTGCAACTGACGACCTGTTGGAATTCGTCCCGCCAAGTTGTTGTGTGACAAATTCAAATGGCTCAAAAAAGTCAAATCTGCCATGCTTTGAGGGATCATCCCGGTCAACTCGTTTCCAGATAAATCCAGAGATTCTAACCTTGTTAGGTTTCCAATGCCGTCTGGAATAACCCCACTCAGATGATTATTAGACAAATTCAGACCCATCAACATAGAAAGTGTAGTTAGCTCGACCAGTATCTTTCCCACAAGTTTATTGCTTGAAAGGTCCATATTAAAAACCATACCCAAAGTTCGCGAATATTCAAGATCAACACCTTTCAGGACCTGGATCACAATCTCATCAGAATAGAAATATTGATCCGAATATGCTAGGCTACTTCTAACCATGGCATTCAACTCTCGTAAACAATGAGGGACGGTTCCTGTCAAGTTGTTGTATGCAACATCCAAAATTCGAAGTTTTGAAGTTTTGCACAAAGACACAGGAATCCTTCCCGTGAATTTGTTTTTGTGTAACCTAAAAACCACCAAAGATACAAGTCCTTCTCCAATTAGTTCCGGTATATATCCGGACAACTTATTTTCACCCAAATCTAAGACAAATAAAAATCCTAAAGTCCCAAGTTCTTGAGGAATGACACCAGACAGTTGATTTGAGCTAAACATCATGACACCCAAATTTTGTAAATTCCCAAGACACTTGGGAATTTTCCCAGTTAACCCATTTCTGGAAAGATCAAGATATCTTAAATCTGTCCTTCTGCACAATGACCTTGGAATTGACTCATTGAAAAGGTTATTTTCCAGAAATAATCCCCTTCTACCTCCATATACAAACACATCCCCGTTAGGAAGGTTTGTCAAAGGTCCGCTTAGGTTGTTGTGAGAGAGATCTAAGAAAGGAATGATGGGCATCTTCCGCAACCATGTCGGCAGAGGTCCTGAAATTGTAGCATTCGACAACTCTAACCTTTCAAGTTTTCTTTGATTTCGAAGCCATTGCGGGAATTCATTTCCGATACAGCAAGAACTGAGGTCAAGAACTTCCAATTGGAATGGAGGTATCCACTCACGTGAAATATTGAATGTTAACTTAGTATTAGAAGAAGCATCCAAGTACTTCAACATGGAAAGGTTAGCAAAATGCGATTCAGAAACTGCTCCTTCTAAGGAATTGTAAGAGATATCCAGAGAATGGAGGTTGGTAAGTTTCGAAACTGAAACCGGAATAGTCCCAATTAACTGATTACGAGATAGATACAAATACTTTAAAGCACTTAATTTTCCAAAGGATTCTGGAATTGACCCATCTAATTGATTATAAACTAGATATAATGCTTCTAAATATCGTAATCTTCCTAGAGACTCTGGAATTCTACCTGTCAAACTGCTGCCATATAGATCTAAGCTTCTTAGGGAAGTCATGTTTGTTAAAACAGATGGAAAGTTCCCTTCAATTGAATTGGAGCTAAGATCCAGGTGTTGGATGTTAGAAAGTGTGCTGAAGTTAAGATGAGGGGAAGTTAGATGCGTCTTATCAAGCCCACACTCTGACAAATGAAGCTCTGATAAAGAAGAAGGGACCATGTCTAGAAAGTTTGCAAAGTTACATGAGAAGCTAAGATTAAATTTTGAAAGATCCAAGAATTCAAGGGAGGTCATGTCTTGGAAAAATCTGGGGAGTGGACCTTTGAAAGAATTGAAGCCAAGATCAAGGTGTTTGATGTTGGCAAGTATTCTACTCGAATTAAGAGAAGAACCAAGATTAAGATTAGAAAGTTGACACTCATGCAAACTTAACTCTTTTAACGAAGGAAACATGTAAAGCTCCATGTCCCAACCACTAAGATTCGACCCACTCAAGTCGAGATGCTCGAGTGACGGAAGGCTCAAAGTCCTTATCATATCATCTGCTATCAGGTTTCTATTTGAATTGAGATCAAGAACCTTTAAATTAGAAAGGTTGCCAATGTGAGGAGGAATAATACCTTCAAAACCAGAATATGAGAGGTTGAGGTAACTCAGCTGTTTGAAGGATCCAAAGAACTCAGGGATCCTGCTTCCTAGAAAATCATTCCCACTCAAGTCTAAGTAGTTGAGATGCCTCAACTCTGCCAAAGAAGACTTCACCTCATTACCAACTAAGTACCTCTCTCCTTCATAATCACCTCTGAGATGAAGGCTTTCCACAGTTCCAGTGAGAGCATGACAGTGGATTCTTTCCCAGTGGCAGCAGTCATTGCCAACCCATGATGACAACATCCCAGAAGGATCTATGATGCTGTGTTTAAACCTGAGAAGAGCAAGTCGCTCTTTCTGAGGGCAACGGACAGTGAGATTTCCATCACCCAAACAAGTATTTGTGGTTGCAACCAAAGAAACACATACCAAAATCAGATGGAGCCCCAAACCCCTCAGATTCCCCATTATCAACCCTAACTCAGTTTAATTTAGAAGAAAGTTGAAGTGGAAAGATGGGTTGTTATGATGAAGAAACTGGTTCATTTATAATGCCATCAAAAAGTATTGCCATGGAAAGCTTGGAAGTCAAAGGTGGAAGACTTGGAAATCAATGGTGGAAGACTTGAAGGTCAGTGGATATATAGTTGGTGGGTTTTACTATTGCAAAACCGAGAAAAACCATGGTTCTACATATAATATCAATTTCAATTCATAAAATAATTTTGTTTACAATTCGTTTATAATGCTAAACAAACAACCAGACATGTTTTAAAAGTACGTGTCAATTAAAAGATATTTTTGAGGAAGAATGAAAATGTTTCTTATCTTCTTGTTTCATGGATATTTATGACGTTTTAATTGACATATCTTTACTAAAACAAAGTTGAGAAAATTCATGGATTACACTTAATCTCATCTATATCTTGCAATAATTGTTAAAGTATAAACAAATAATGTGCATTGTAATGTTCTCTAATAAATATTGTCTTGTCTAAACAAAATCGAATTTTTAGGATTGATTATGAAAATGAGTGAAACTTTTATTTGGACCCAGCGAAATGGTAAGTAATGATCTATGAGAATTGATTCGCTGTAATTATCATAATATCCATCTTCTCACGGAGTGGGTAGTTTTAGTTTAGTACTATCATTTTTTATCATAAGTTATAAAATTAAGCTCGTACCTAAACTTTTATAATCTTTAGATATATAGTATGCTAAAAAATGCTACAGTTTTAGTCTAACTAAAAACTAACATTGGAAAACGCAATAACGTCTTGATCTGAGCCAGGAACTATGAATAATGCCATGATAAATACTTTCATTTCATAGAATGACTTCTCAATGAATATTTATGATGTTAACCCTCAACTTTCATTTTATCCTTATATGGTCCTCTAAGTTACTTCTTAATTAAATCAAACAGGGTGTTCTTTAGAGGTGAGAATTCCAAGCCATTTATAGGTAAACAGATTGATTTGGGTCATTATTTCTAATGGGTCAAGTACACAAGAATTTATCCAGTTGCAGCCATTTGAAGTTCATGGAAGGCTAAACACTCTGGGAATGATACATTGCTAATTTTTATGCTTTTTGATTTGTAGATAGTTGTGTTGAACAAGTTAACATTAGGTTTGTCAATTTTTCTTATAAGTGAGGACATTGTCATTTGCCATTCTACCGTTCGTACCAAAACCACTTTAGTTTAAGGGTTGGGATGAAAATGAAAAGAACATAATTTGTTCCACGGATGCACTCATCATAACTGTGTATCATTACTTTCCTTTAATCAACCAGGGAGTAATCCCCTTTTCATTCAAAATTTCTCTATTCTTGTAGTTCAAGATCTTTTGCTTTCAATATGAATAATGTTTACTTGCACAAGGATTTTTAACAGATCTGGTGTTGATGAGGAGAAGGCATATTCTTATGTGGTAGATGTAACTACTTTTTGATGTGTTATAAGTGAGACTGGATTTGAATATGATAATTACTTCCTGTTTTTGGCTCACAGTATAGCAAGTTGGCAGAGCCGCAGAGGTTCTAGGAATTGTCAAAATTACCAATTAGGCCCTATTTAAAACTTTTTTCTTGTTAAGTCCTGTAAGGGTTAAGCATTTTCTCCCTTAAAGAGGTAATAACAGAATATCTGTTTGACTATGTATCTGCCATTAGGAGCTGCAAGTGTTGCAGAACAGAGGCCATCACTATCAGCATATATATGCATCACTATAAATAACGCTAAATTTCTATCTTCTTCGTCTTACAGGTCCCAATTTGTGTGTAAATTAGGTCAGACAGAAAGATAAAAACTTAGATGAATCAATTTCCCCATACCACATATCTATGTTAATGCATCTGGATAAATTTACACATAAAAACATGTATGCATCGTTTTCAACAGTGCTAAATTACTATCTTCTACGTCTTACACGACCAAATTTGTCAGTTTCGCAGCATGTTCAGGATTTTGTTAAAAAAAAAACAAATAGAGTAAGTTCACGAAATCAACAAGAATTAGGTCAAACAGAAAAATAACTGAAAAACTTAACAAGCAAACATCGATGACTCAGGATTCAAGAAGAATAGAGATGAATCGATGATCGAGGCTTCGCCTTTCCCCCTGTACGCAACTAGCTACTTCGCTGGTGGTGAGGGGAAGCCATTCCGAACTGGGAGAGTTGGAGCGGAAAATTTTGGGGATATATTGTTAGAGCAAAATACAAATTTGGTCCCTTTGTTATGAGCAAAATACAAATTCGGAGAGTTGGAGCGGAAAATTTTGGGGACCGAAAATAGCTTACCCTGTTCCTGTCCCCGAATTTCCTCGTTTCCCCCGATCCCGAATTCTCCCGTTTCCTTGCCCGTGATCCCGCCTCCGAATTCCGAACTTTATCCCGCTCCCACCCCGTTCCCCCCTTTTCCCGTTTGAGACTTGAAAAACAGCGTTTTCCCCCGGACCCCGACCCCGACCCCGTCTCCGTCCCCGACCCCGACCCCGACCCCGACCCCGACCCCGACCCCGATCTCGATCCCGACCCCGAAATCTAATAATTTAATAATATATATATATATATATATATATATATATATATATATATATATATATATATATTCTATTTATTTTTATTGTTTTATTTATATACAAACGGGGCCCCGTGGGTGTTTCGGGACGGAATCGCCTGCTCCCGACCCCGACCCCGAAATCAAACGGGAGTGAAATCCGCCTCCGCCCCTGCTCCCGAATTTTTGAAAAATATACCCTCCCCCGGTACGGAATCGGAACCGCGGTCTTACTAGACTTTTTGCCACCCCTAGTTTTATCCATGTTACAAGTTTGTTCTTTTTTATTTTGATGTAATTATGCTTCATTTAAATCCAACTATTCGGGTGTTATTTTTTTAAAATTGCCTAAATTTGTGATAAATTGTTTTTTTTTTCTAAATTATAACATATATTATTTTAACTAGACGTACAGAGTTTTAGGTTATTTTTACATTTATAAAATATGACATATTTTAACAATAAACTTTAGCAATATTAATGAAATTCATAACGATACAAAAATATCATTATTGGAAAATGTAATTGATGTTTTTATATTCTGAAAATCTCATATATTTTGTTAATTTGCTTACAATAACTGACTTATAAATTCCCTATTATACTTCCTAAATCTACATATTTTATCCATGTTACACGTTTGTTCTTTTTATTTTGATGTAATTATGCTTCATTTAAAGCCAACTATTCGGGTGTTATTTTTTTAAAATTGCCAAAATTTGTGATAAATTGTTTTTTTTTCTAAATTATAACGTATATTATTTTAACTAGACGTACATAGTTTTAGGCTATTTTTACATTTATAAAATATGACATATTTTAACAATAAACTTTAGCAATATTAATGAAATTCATAACGATACAAAAATGTCATTATTGGAAAATGTAATTGATGTTTTTATATTCTGAAAATCTCATATATTTTGTTAATTTGCTTACAATAACTGACTTATAAATTCCCTATTATACTTCCTAAATCTACATATTTTATCCATGTTACATGTTTGTTCTTTTTATTTTGATGTAATTATGCTTCATTTAAATCCAACTATTCGGGTGTTATTTTTTTAAAATTGCCTAAATTTGTGATAAATTTTTTTTTTCTAAATTATAACGTATATTATTTTAACTAAACGTACAGAGTCTTAGGTTATTTTTACATTTATAAAATATGACATATTTTAACAATAAACTTTAGCAATATTAATGAAATTCATAACGATACAAAAATGTCATTATTGGAAAATGTAATTGATGTTTTTATATTCTGAAAATCTCATATATTTTGTTAATTTGCTTACAATAACTGACTTATAAATTCCCTATTATACTTCCTAAATCTACATATTTCGTTTCAAGCAAGACATGGACCCCTAACCTTTTGCTGATGGACACATTTTCGTCAATTCCAGCACTATGGTCTTTTTGGTAATATTGATGAGATAAAAACTTATAAATTCCCTATTATACTTCCTAAATCTACATATTTTGTTTCAAGCGGGACATGAACCCCTAACTTTTTGCTGATGGACACATTTCCGTCAACTCCAGCCCTTTGGTCTTTTTGTTAATATTGATGACATAAAAACTTGGTTGACATCGTATCATTATATGTTCATGCTTTCAACGTACTAAATCTTTAATTCACCAAGTTTTTGTGTCTCAAAGACATGTAGTGATCCATGTGAATATAACGACATAGATGCATATTTGATCATTGATAAACAACCATCGGCAAAAATATCATGTTTAGGATGTGAACACAATTTATCATATTAAAAAGTCAATTACTAAGCATTCAAAGTTTTATTTTGTTATCCAGCCTACTAGTCTAATATCGCCCTTGTATCTTTTCTTGTCTAATCTTTTCTTTGTGCAAACACTAAAAGCAAACATATTAATCATTCGTAGCACACTAGAACACAGCACTGCAAGGGGAAGAGGAGTTGACAAATGTTACTAGACCAAAAATAAAAGGATAACATCCTAACTCTTGAAATTACTATTGTGTGTTTCTCTATTGCTCCAGAAACTTATCGTTAGACTATATAGCTGAAATAATCGTTTCTTTTTACAGGATGGATAAAAGTATTGCCAATTGAACCAATTCATTTCCAGGGACAATATCTGCCTATTTGATTTTTGATAAACAACCATTATATGATAGTCGTTTTCATGAGATTAACATAATTTGAATTGCAAAAGAGTCTATAACTAAAAAGAAAAAGTTGATTTTGTTTTCGATGTGTAATTAATTCCAATATTCCATATTAAATAAATTGAGTCTCTAATAAAACCTCAAGCATTGAGATGTTCTAACCATTTTTTCATAGTACGTAATCAAATATTGGAACCAGATAGTAAAAAAGAAGTTAATAATATTAGGGAAGCTGAAAAGGATGTTGAAATTGAGAAATTATGATTAGAACTTACCCAATCAGAACATCAAGTACGGAAGATGAAGGATATTTTTATTTTAAAGTTGATAGTGATAATGCCAAAGATTTTTTTTATCTTCGGCACAACAAGCAAGCATAAGCACAAGCACAAACATTAAAAATGCACCACCTCATCTATGGCTCATTTATCTTCACTATGGTCACTAGATCCTTAGTTCATCTAGCCATGTGATTGAAGTGTTTGAAGGAACCGAAACATTCAAGTTTCGAACAAAAATAAATGCTCACATTGAAAAAGTAAAATAACCCTTGGGGCATGTGTGCTACCTATCAATAAAATTGATGCTAGAAATGAAAATGTAGTGAAAGAGAAATGATTCATTGCTGATAGAACAAGAATTCACTAGAGAAATAAATATACTTGAAAATCAGTTATCTTGTTTGGCTGTACAAGGTATGAAATGGGAAATGAATTTTCTTTTACCATATTTATCATTTTCAAACAACATTCTTATACAATAATACCATTATGTATTTTTTTTAATTCTACTTTAGCATTTTGAGAATTACCTTTTACCAATTATTGTTTATGATTGTCATTCTATGTTTTTATATGTAATAATTATTTTTATAACCGGTTATGTTGTATTGGTAAATATAATTCTTATATAAAATGATAATTTACAAAAAGATCTAAATATAAATAAACATCAACATCGTATTCTTAAAAAAACTATTTTCAAGAATTTATGTATATAATGTGATGTTCAATATTCGTAACAACTAAAAAACAAAACCAACTATCAATTAAAATATTGAGTCATCCATAATCATTTATATATAACAATTCTTTTTGTCTCCATCCATCCTAAAAACAGGCGGCACATTTACGATATCAACAGCTGCAATAGCACTAGTTCTATCCTTATCGAAGGTTGTGCAAAGGTTTTTGTAAAACGAAAATGGTTTTTCGCAGGAAACATCTATAGAAGAGAAAATCCAGAACATGTTACTATTCATTGCATGTAAAATCAGTTACTATTAAAGCTAAAAATACAAAAAATGGTTTTATTCACTTGTTATTTCACACAAAAAATAACGTTTTTGATGCTTAAAATCATTCTATATTAAATCTAAAAGTCGCACCGAAATGGTTTAATGTATGTTCTTCTCTTTTCTGGTAAAAAATGACAGTTGCATCATGAATACTTTTAGTATTATACTCACAACTGTAATCATATAACTTGTTACCATTTATAACTAGGAAATCAATTGATGATTAGTACCCACAAATCTTGTCTTCTTCTGGTTATGGGCTAATGTTTCTTTTTCTCTTTATCAATCTTACAAGTGTTTTTTAGCCAAGTTTATTCCCTATAGAACTAGCATAATACATGTCCGGTGGCCGGGTATGTTTGAATGGTTTAAGGTCAAACTAACGTCATTTGCTTTGTATACTTTTATCTAGCCGAAAGCAACATATATATCCAAAGGGTCTTTCAAAAAAGTGAAACTAAATACATGGTGGATTTTACGTGTGAAGTAACCATAACAATGAAATGTCTGACCATATAGGAAACTGTTGCTGCTTGCGTTTGTGCTACATGACATGATCTGTTATATTGAAACACAAAACTGTTTTAAGGATTTTTAAAATTTTATAGAATATAAGTGAGTTAAGAAAACTGAAAATAAGGAAGAAAAATGCATTTCAAACCTTATAAGTGACTTTGGTGTTATCTTTTTATTCAATGACGAAAGAACGAAATGAGGCTTTTTCTCATTAACTCCCAACTTTTTATTAATTTTCCCTAGTATTTAGACATTTTCTCAAATATTTAAAAAAAAACCATTTATCCATATAAAACTTTAAAACTAAAAGAAAAGAAAAAAGGACCTTACTTTATCTACAAGGATCCCAACATTGACACATTGGGGAAATATTGAATCCATGAGCATCACCGATTCATCTAGTCTCTCCCAACAGAAATAAAAGTTAAAAATCCAACTATGGTCTAATGAAATCACATAAAACAATATTCATTGGTTTATATTTAAAAAGATAATTTACACGCTTCACATTCTCTTTTGTCCCGATAATGGTTTTGATATGTCTAACCATTTACATACCATGACTACGGTATTCCGACATAAAAAACTACGTTGTTAATGTACAAATATAACAAAAAAACTTATATAATTTACATCAAAATACTCAAAATAAAAAACATGAATATGTATAAAATAAAACAATGTTAGAACGCATTCACGATGTCACATCTTTTCCAACCACGTCTTTCTACATTTGTACCCTTATTTCCTCTGTTTTAAACCACTCTCAACACCCTTCACTAAATTAATTTCCTATAATATACTTTCTAATTTCGTTAAGTATCTAACGTAGTAGAGATTATTTTGTATATAATCATCGCCACTTGGATCTCACTAAAACCACTACATTTAGCTGGTATCGAGATTGTTTATTGATAAGTTGATTTTAATATTTGACAATTTCTTTTTATAAATGTAAAATAACCAATAAGGGTCGGTCATATATAGACATCTTGTTACAATATGATGAATATGGTAAATTGGTTTAAATAAATAATAAGCTATTTTAAATAAGTTAGAACTCACTAACTTATCAGAAGCTTTTTATTTAAGTCAATAAACACTTCTTTAATTAATTCAAACACTAAAATTGTTTATTAGCGGTCTCAAACTGCAATAAGAAAATAAGCACCTTAAATAAGCAATCACACACACCTTTCAAACCAAGAGGCAAGAGATATAAGAAATTTGAATACAAATTAAAAAAATTAAATATAAAAAGGTATATAGAACCAAGAGACATCAATGTTTGAATATAAAAAATTATATAATTTTAACTTAAGGCACATTTTTCCTCGTGTGTTTCTATCTCTATATCGCATTCGATTGTATCGGTTTGAGTTGAGTTTGTTTGCATATGATTTGTTGTTTTAAATCTTTTTTGATCTCAAGTTTTAGTTCATATTAGGTTTTTGCTAAAATCTCACACTGAATTCCTTATTGGATGTTAAGGATGTTATTAGTTTTATTAATATAGTTTAGATTAGTTTAGTCCCTTTATGCTTGCTTTTCTTGAAAAAATAATAAAATGGTTGGAACCCTGAATTGACAAAGGACAATTTCTTGGAATTTTTGCTTTCTTGGATTACCCTATGCTTAAATGTTTCATTTTGTTTGCCGATGTTACTAAGTTTTTGGTCATCTCATATAATTACAATTATCTATTACATGTACAACCATAAAATCATTTTTCAGCTTTTTGGTCATCTCATACATTACAATTCTCTATTACATGTACAACCATAAAATCATTTTTCAGTGGTATGTTGCTGGATGTATCATATTCATATGGTGGGTTATTGGTGCAGAAAATATTCGCAGAGTATTCAACAAAAAACAACATTTAGGGGACCTCTATTGAGCAATATAGTGTATACACAAAGGGTAATTGATGAATCGGGAGATAGAAGAAGAAACAGATATAATATTATTTCTGTAATTCAATGATTACATTCAATGATTACAGGAAGGAAAAAACGTAAATCTATATATAAGTCTCTAATACTTATCTACTGAATAATCTGGCAGATAATCCTTATCTACTACTATTTAAAAATAAAGATAAAGATACGAAATGAAGATAAGATAAGAATAATTTGAAATAATCCTAACCGATTATTATCGGAATCTTCACTCCCCCTCAAGCTGGGTATAGATATCAATCATATCCATCTTGTTATTCAAACTCTCAAATTTGTTCTTCGGTAGAGCTTTAGTAAAAATGTCGGCTGTCTAGAAATCGGTGAACACTTCCACTTCTTTACATGAGGTTTTCTTAAATAACAGTCCACACCCTGGACTTCGCTTCAGGTACCGAAGTATTTGGAACACGGCTTCCATGTATTGTACAGTGGAATCCATGAACCGACTTACCATCCCCACAAAAAAACCAATATTGGTATGAGAAAGATAGAGCAATTTTACTATCAATCTCTAATACCTTCCTTTGTCAACTGGTTCACACCTTCATTCTATAGTTTCTTTCCTTGTTCCATAGGTGTAATTGCTGGCTTGCATCCTAACATCCTTGTTTCTTCTAAGAGATCCAGGGTACATTTCCTTTGGGTTATTGAACTCCCTTTCTTTGACCTTGCTACTTCCATTCCCTAGAAGTATCTAAGTTGGCCCAAATCTTTGTTTTGAACCCTTTCCTCAAAACATTTTTCAGTTCTGCCATTTATTTCGTGAAGTCACACGTGATAATGATGTTGTCAATGTAGACTATCTATCACACCCCAAACCAGGATGGCGGAAATGTCTGGGGTGGATGACTTCACGAACAGTATCACAACAATGTTTGTACAATAGTGATCAAAGCGAACACAACCATCATATATATAACTGCAAATGTTATACAAGTTCAAAATATTGTTTGTTTCAAAGACAATTACAATATGATGTCAAAATAAGTAGTGTGACGTCGTAGCGTCCCGTCCTCAAAAGCTTTCGATTACCTGATTTAGCAGTTTCTTGGGAATACAAGTAGTTTTGAAAGAGTGTCAACAATTAAGTTGGTGAGTTCATAAGAGTTTTGTATGAGAAAATCCATAATCCTTTTTCCTTGTAAAAGATAGTATTTGAACCCAGAAAATCCAATATTTTCTTATAAATGAGTTGTAGTCTTAAAAACCCAATGACCGATAATGTATAAGTATTTCTATACTTGAAAATAGTATTAAGTAGTTTTAATCTTGTATAAAACTATTTAAATGCATTTTTGCTCGTAAACTAAATGTATCATTGATTTCCCATGTGAGTTCCCTATAACCATAATATGACCGAAGTAGGCCTGCTGCGACGTTCTTCAAACGTCCAAATGTTAGACATTTGTCACCCTAGACCTGCTGGTCTAGCTGTAGCTAGCAGCTTAGGTGCGGGATCGTCAATCCCGTATAGATCTATACACAAGTATCGCGTTCTCTTACCGAGACTCTAGTTATAGTTCAGGGCTTTAGTATGTATACTTTAGTAAGTACGGTGAAGACTTGGTCTCATATAATTGTTTTCAACATCTTTAGGTTTTATTTGTAAATGAAAACCCTTGTTTTGCAATTATAAATTTTCCTATGATAATAAAATAGTGTATAATAATCATATACTTTCATATAATTATTTGTTTTGTCCTAAAATATCATGATAGTATTTGTATCCATAAACTATACCTATTATAGTTTATTTTACGTGTTTTGTTGTATATATATATATATATATATATATATATATATATAAGTTAACATAATTAGATGTTCATAAATAACAAATATTATACATCTAAACAAGTATGTGGGCTTTTAGCATGATAAAGTCAATTTTTCTAGTTTTTGACTGTTTTATGTCAAAACGTTAAAAATTGAATTATAAGCCTTGTAAAAATTACTTTTACCTTTTTATGACATTTAAGTCAAGTTACCCTTATATGTTTAAAACAACATATTTTAAGTTATTTCCCACAAAAATGGTGTAATAACTTAGTTATAATCATTTTTGGTAGAAAAGTCATATTTTGTTCATAAAAACCATAGTTTTTATAGTTTTATTTTTATGACTTTTTCCTGAAAACTTCTAACATGTTTATACTCATTGTTTTCATAGATTTGTATTTTACTCAACATACCCTAAAATAATCTTCATAATATTTGGAAATAACATTATTTCAAGTAGAAAGCATTTTTTCACAAAACTAGTTAAAAACATGTATATATAACCATTTTCATGGTATAACTTGTATTCTCCCCCTAAAAACTTGGATAAAGATGAAAATGAGGTGTATGAATTCACCCTTGAAGCGTGAATTTGGTTTAGAACCGAGAATGATCGCGTCCGAGAAGCACCGTGAATTTGAAAGGTTTTCTGCAAATCTATGAACTAAAGTCCTAAGTTCACATGCAACCTAGATTGGATCTATGTTTTCTAACTTTGAACATATAATAAAATCCCTAAAGGCCAAAAAAAAATTACCAAAAGAAATAAAGAAGAAAAACTAACCTTTTGATCCTTAGATCTCTTGGAAGCAAGCACCACAAGTGTCGTGCCTCTAATGGCTCACACCCAGAACCAAGCAAGCAAGAAAACAATAGAGGAGAAAGGTAGAAACCCTTAGAATTTCATGGTTAATGAGGGGTGGAGGAGGCCTTTATTTATAGCCTCCAGGTGATAAGTAATAAGGAGTATAACTGCCTTATTTAAGACCGTGATATAATAAGGCTTTTATCATATAACCGAATCTACTTATCACTGCCATATATTATGCCAATACCCATTAAGGAATGCGAAACCCTAAGCCATTAGGCCTCAATTTCATCCAAACTCATATTGGCAGCCCTAATTGTCTATTGCTCAACTATTGAACAATTACAATTCAACCCCTGCACTCTTAATTAATCTAATTAATCCCAAAATTAATTCCAATTAATTTCTGATCAATTATTAATTAAATATTATGATTTCTAATTAATATATTATTCTCATAATATCTTAACAAATCATATTTCTCTTTCTCTTTTTAAGTTATCTTGTCCTCTGCTAGGTTTTGAGGGCAACCCAAAGGACTATGCTGCCATCAATCAAGTATATTCCTAAATTATAGTCATGGCTTAGACACCTAATCCAACAGTCTCCCACTTGGATAAGACTATGACTATAATTCAATATAGCTTCTAAATTGACCAGCAAACTGTAGCTTCCAAAAGCACGCTGTCGAACTCTGACCCAGTCAGTTCTGTCCATAGATAAGTGATCATATGATCCTCCGTCCAACAAGATATTTTTGGACATGAGACATGGATTGAGATTAATCTCCGTCCGATACTATATTTCCCGACTTCCAATTCTGCTTATGACTTTAAGATTTCTAATTGAACACATCAATTCAGTCCTGGCTGGCCAGCACTTTAGTCAACTTCAAAATCATCGAGAGGCCTACATATATCTGTTTCCCATCAGGGTCAAGGAACGAATAAGCTTCGACTCATATGCTTGTGTCTTTTACTCATCAAAATCGCGCACAACAATACGTTTTATAACATCGAGTTACCGATGCGTTTACGCATTATCAATGCAACCGACTTGTAAATTTCAACTCATATGTCTCCGCTTCAAGAGCATAATATATTATCGTCTCAAAAATTGCTCGTGATATAATCCATGAAGCAATTCTTTGAGCGTGTGTTTATCCAATACTAAAATCTCCATTTTCTAAGTACTCATTAACGTTGCAGCAATACTGTTGCTATGTCTAACTCCTTAGACAGTCTACAATCCAATTCATGACAGTCTTGATTCAATACTTACTTCCCGAAGTATGAGCGACTGTAGACCATTTGAATAATCAAATTATTCGAGAAGTAAAACATGCGAAAGCGAAACATAAAATCTGACTGGCAGCTACTCTTGCTAATGACCAAGTCTCAACGAGGTAATCACCAAGTCAGATTTTTCATAATACTATTATCGGTTTCTTGTTTTCTTTTAAACTTTCAATTCAAGTTTTATATATGTGTCTACATGAACCTTTTATTCTTTCTATGTATCCATCGTGTCTTCACTGATACACTTTATTGCAGATGATCCAATCGGATGCTTTTTCGATAACATCTCAATATATTATTTTGTCTTTCTCTCTCCTAAGTCCATTATGGTGATGTGTACTGTGACTTTCCATGGTTCTCGGGGTCTTTAATCTACATGACTGCACCCTAATACTATTTCGGGGTGTTATGATGTGCCGGTGAACCACACGCGCTCCATCAGGATACCAACGAAACTCTTTAACCATGAAGTCCTACATCACCACGTTCTGGTATAAACAATTACCGATTCGAAACTCCTTTCAAATTGTTACTAACATTCACCCCCAATCATTTCCCAATGATTTCTCACATGTGTTCAAATAATCCATCTAGTATTCTCGGCCAGGTTACATCATGAATCCAACTTACTATGCTCTAAGCAATAAGTCATCAGGACATGTTCATGACACTTCTGATCGATCCGAGAAGCTCGTGGAATCCGATGTAATCCTATTCCAAACCCTTTCGGAATCTTAAGATTACTTATAATCCCTGTGTCATGACTTTCGGAAAACTATTTCCTTTCGGAGACTCTTTCTCATGTATCTTCAATCTTATCAAGATCATGCTCACAATGGCTAGGTATATACTGATGATTTCATCTATCCGATAGATGTCTATGAACTATGTGAGTATGTTGCACCTTCTTTATATCTTTCATGCCAAGTCATCATACTTTTCAATGATAGGAAACTCCTATCATGGGTTTGTGCATCTTGAATCTCATCAAGATCTTATTGACAGAGTTTTGATCTATCTAATAGATGTTTGCAACCACTTGAGTACGCTATATCTCTATTAGGTCTTTCATAGCGAACCATCTCTTAATGTCAAGTCATTACACTTTGTAATGATAAGAGACGTTTCCTAGAAGGGGTGTGTAACCAACATACAGTGATAGGCAGATGACAACGATGCTCCCACTGGCTTTGACATGGTTATATGACTCATTTGGACTTTTCACAAATCCAAACCTTTTGGCACATTTTGAGAATCCAAAGTCTAAACCTTTTCTGACATGATTATGACAATCTTTCAGGCTATTCACAAAATCCAAACATTTCGCATATTTTGAGAATCCTAATATCCTTTCTTGCGAGGTGCCCGTGGGATGAATCCTGGGCCTATGTACCTTTGTATTGGCATGCTCTTTGTGAGTCCCTATTAGTGTGTTGGTAAACCACACACGCTCCACTAACGACTCACAAGGTGCAGCTTTACTAAACAGTATCCTTTTGTATTTCATCTTCTATTGAGAGTGCTTCTCTCAGAATCAATTACTTGACTCTGAGTATCGTCTCATTCAACCAGATGTTCTGTAAGTACATTTGTAACACCCGTGTCCGGGATAGAATTTTAGATCAAAAGTAAGAGCGTTATACCATTTGGTGTAACCAGGTAATGATGTTATGGTCATTATAAGCTAAGAAAAACATTAGTTATAAAAATCAGCATTGTATGCCGATCTTAGAAAAATCATAATTAATTCTAGAAAAATCGGTTAGACCTCAAACCAGTGCACAAAGTTTGCAAATTGAGTCTAGTATAATCTATAAAGATTTTGTGGATCGCGACGCGACGGGGTATGGGATCGCGACGCGATCATTGTCGGCAGTGCCATTTGAGTGCGTGATGAAGTAAGCGCTTACGTATGAGATCGGGACGCGATCTGGGGTTGGATCGCGTCGCGACGGGGGTCCAGGAGGCCTATAAATACGAGTTCTCAGCCTTATTTTGAGGCAGAACGCACACCAAACACATATACGATATAGAGGAGTGTTTTGGTAAGGAAAATATGTTGAGGGAGGATGATGGGAGGTGAGAAACGAGTGGTAGCTAGCAACGAGGTGCTCGGGAACTGTCAGCGGTTCAGAACGGGAAATGTGACAGGACTCCGAGAAAACGCCAATCTCAGGTGAGTAATCGCTACCGTATCTCCCTAATAGTTTATATGTGTTAAACTATAAAATACGATGGGTGTAATAGACTTATTTCCAATAATTCATAATTCCAAGGGTAATGCCGATTGATTTACTTACGAGGACGGTGACTAGGCCGATTACTTGGGATCTGGTTGTTGGATTTTCCGAAAGGCTAAAATGCTGAAAGGATCCTGCCACCCCAACTAATCTTCTACCTGGCCGTTCTTTACTTGATAAATCATGAAGTGCCATATTGGAATTATTGAAGGAAATATAAAACTGTAAAGTATTATAAAAATACTTATGTGGGAAACAGGTAGGTTATCGTGAGGATAAGTCCAAGTTATAAATCCGAAAGTATCACAAGATGATACTGAGCAGAGTGATTAAGTAATGGTATATAATGCATGTCAGGGGACTGCAAGATTTACCATATACTAATAAAACACGAGGTAATCATAGATGTACTATGACCATACCTGTATCAGAAATCCGTTAAGTGAGTGGGTATACCGTGTGACGGTATAAGAATTCGTGAAAACTAATACCAAATAATAAATAAAAAGAGGTGACAGTAGCTAAAGAGGTGAGTCGTGACGATGTAAGATAAGACTGTGTGGGACAGTCTAATAGTGAGTATCAGTGGATGATACTGTATAGCGAGTGACGTCGGGTAATACGGTAGTTTCATAGTGTGAAGTACGAGTCGGATAGGACTGCGAAGCTGGCAGGAATGGTGATCCTGTAACGTGTGTGACCATATAGGTCATACTGTGATTAGATTACTCATTGAGCTTTATAGCTTACCCCTTTATGTTATGTGGTTTTGCAGGATTGGTAACGCTTGGCTTGGATCATGGGACGATCCCTAGTGATATTATATTGTAAATTCCAGGCTGAAAAACCGGGCGTTACATGTTGGTATCAGAGCCAAGATTTAAGTGAACTAGGATAAGATCCCTAGACTCAAATTAGTAGACATACGAGAATTGTGTGCTAAAATATATAAAAAAAATCACAAACATATTGTGATAAAAGTCGAACGTAGATAAAGCAGTTATTCTAACATGATAATAAAAATGTTAGTAAACTCTTTCAGAGATAAAAAGAACTAGAGAAAATGAGTGAGTTTGTGTGGTATTTTCCAAATACGGGAAAGGTATTAAAAGTAAATCCAGATTCAAATTTTGTCAATAAAAAGTTTTAAAAGTTGATTTGAAAGAAAATTTTTGGGAAATTTGAAAAGTAGGGTATAGCTGAGAAATACGAAGGATTTTGACAAGCTGATCTGAAGCTGAGTCCAAAATAATTTGGAAAATGTTTTGAAAAAGTATAAGTTGAAATAAAAATTCTAAAAGTAAGAGTTGGTGGGTGGATTTATGAAAATATATGGCGACAGCCATAGGAAAGAAAAAGTGATAAATATATGTGATGATTGGATGTGAGATGGTAAGAACTATAAGAAATGAGTTCGTGAGGAGTTATACAATCTCTAAATGAGACAAGTGCTGAGGTATGTGGTAGTACTAGACATGTCTAAGTCTAGCATGTGGATAACATGGGGATGAGGAATTGAGAGATAAAGGGTGGCTCGACGTACTGAGCAACATAGAGATGTTAGCAAGATGCACTGAGCAGATACGCATGATCCGACGTACAGGGTATACGCGGCTCCGAGTGCTGAGCGGTGGAGTTTGAGCAGATACGCATGACTCGATGTACTGAGTATGCGCGGCTCTAAATGCTGAGTTGTTGAGCAGATACGCATGACTTGACTTACTGAGTATGCGCGGCTCTAAATGCTGAATGGTTGAGCAGATACGCATGACTCGACGTACAGAGTATGCGCGGCTCTAAATGCTGAGTGGTTGAGCAGATACGTATGACTCGACGTACTGAGTATACGCGGCTCAGATTATTAAGCAGGAGAGTATAACTTGAGATACTGGGTAAAGTAGATTATGTGGAAAATTCACCGGAGACATAAAAGAAGTAAGGCCGGTAGATGTCCTGAGTAAACATAAGACTAGGATGGATTGATTTATTCCTTCCATTCTAGAAGAATTAAGGGTACTATTTTACTTAGTAAATGTCTAAGTACCAGGGACTATCCAATCATCACTGAACAAATAAAGGTGAGGTTATAACCAAAGAATGTAATGGGGTATTTTTCCAAAACATAGTTGATTTTTCTACTGATGTAAAGGTTATTTTATGACCAGAATTTTACAAGTAGAAAGATATTTCAAAGAAAGAGTTATTTTGCTGAAAAAGTTATTTTATGACTAAAGTGTGAAAGGAATAATCCTTTAAAAAGAGTCATTTTACGACTAAAGAAGTCATTGTTATGACTAATGGAAATCAAAAGAGTAAATGTTTTTAAATAAAAAGCATCTGTTTAAAAAGAGAAGTGTGAGTAGTTACTCAGAGAAGTAAATACAAATTTAGTGAGTGTTGAGATGACCTAATCAGTCAGCAGTTCTAGGGTGTACGTTGAGTCTTTGGGACTCGATATCATAGAGGGTTCAGAAGGGGGCGAATACGTGAGTATTAGGTGGTGATAACTATGGATATGGTATCATATTGTGGGTGGATATTTTGTAGTTGTATGTGGAGGCTGAGCTGATATGAGGATTCTTGTTGTCATGAGGTTGGTTGCAGAGCTGTGCAGTTGTGTGTGTTAGCTGTTAAGCCTTTAGAGCGAAAAGCTGTTTATTCTGTGGGGCCACTTATACTTGTATTTGGGACCACTTATTAGGTGGGGCTACTAGTATTGTGGTTGGGACCACTTATGCTGTATGGGCTACTTGTACTTGTGGTTGGGACCACTTATTCCGTGGGGCCACTGGTACCTGTAGTTGTGACCATTTATTCTGTGGGATTGCTAGTACTTGTGGTTGTGACCACTTATTTAGCAGGGCCACATTACTAGTATATGTGGTGGGACCACATATGTGTCGTGATAATCGTATGAGCAGTAATTGTGGTGGGACCACATACAAGTGTTGTGATGGCTTTATTGGCCGATAGTTCTAACACACATGCAGTTGGGTGTCTGGTGAATTTTTGTGACTCGATACCGTGAAGGGTCGATGAAAGGACGAATAGCTAAGCTGTTGAGGTTGTGAAGAGCAGGGATTGTGATATGATGTGGTGAATATGTGATTATGAGTATACAATGCATAACGAGTACCTTGCATCTATGATGTCTGTGTTGTGAGTGTATGAGATTACATAACGCGTACTTTGTAGTCTCAATAGGTTGGCCTAGTTGATTAGAGGTGGTTAATGTGTCAGTATTGTGGTGATACCCCTTTGGGTTTACTAATGCAACCGCATTGCATTGAAATAGGGGGTGGTTGAGTGAAAGAAACAAAAATAGTCGATGCTGGAGATTTCGGGGACGAAATCTTTTAAGGGGGAGAGAATTGTAACACCCGTGTCCGGGATAGAATTTTAGATCAAAAGTAAGAGCGTTATACCATTTGGTGTAACTAGGTAATGATGTTATGGTCATTATAAGCTAAGAAAAACATTAGTTATAAAAATCAGCATTGTATGCCGATCTTAGAAAAATCATAATTAATTCTAGAAAAATCAGTTGGACCTCAAACCAGTGCACAAAGTTTGCAAATTGAGTATAGTATAATCTATAAAACTTTTGTGGATCGCGACGCGACGGGGGTCCAGGAGGCCTACGTATGAGATCGGGACGCGATCTGGGGTTGGATCGCGTTGCGACGGGGGTCCAGGAGGCCTATAAATACGAGTTCTCAGCCTCATTTTGAGGCAGAACACACACCAAACACATATACGATATAGAGGAGTGTTTTGGTAAGGAAAATATGTTGAGGGAGGATGATGGGAGGTGAGAAACGAGTGGTAGCTAGCAACGAGGTGCTCGGGAACTGTCAGCGGTTCAGAACGGGAAATGTGACAGGACTCCGAGAAAACGCCAATCTCAGGTGAGTAATCGCTACCGTATCTCCCCAATAGTTTATATGTGTTAAACTATAAAATACGAGGGGTGTAATAGACTTATTTCCAATAATTCATAATTCCAAGGGTAATGCCGATTGATTTATTTACGAGGACGGTGACTAGGCCGATTACTTGGGATCTGGTTGTTGGATTTTCCGAAAGGCTAAAATGCTGAAAGGATCCTGCCACCCCAACTAATCTTCTACCTGGCCGTTCTTTACTTGATAAATCATGAAGTGCCATATTGGAATTATTGAAGGAAATATAAAACTGTAAAGTATTATAAAAATACTTATGTGGGAAATAGGTAGGTTATCGTGAGGATAAGTCCAAGTTATAAATCCGAAAGTATCACAAGATGATACTGAGCAGAGTGATTAAGTAATGGTATATAATGCATGTCAGGGGACTGCAAGATTTACCATATACTAATAAAACACGGGGTAATCATAGATGTACTATGACCATACCTGTATGAGAAAGCCGTTAAGTGAGTGGGTATACCGTGTGACGGTATAAGAATTCGTGAAAACTAATACCAAATAATAAATAAAAAGAGGTGACAGTAGCTAAAGAGGTGAGTCGTGACGATGTAAGATAAGACTGTGTGGGACAGTCTAATAGTGAGTATCAGTGGATGATACTGTATAGCGAGTGACGTTGGGTAATACGGTAGTTTCATAGTGTGAAGTACGAGTCGGATAGGACTGCGAAGCTGGCAGGAATGGTGATCCTGTAACGTGTGTGACCATATAGGTCATACTGTGATTAGATTAGTCACTAAGCTTTATAGCTTACCCCTTTATTTTATGTGGTTTTGTAGGATAGGTAACGCTTGGCTTGGATCATGGGACGATCCCTAGTGATATTATCTTGTAAATTCCAGGCTGAAAAACCGGGCGTTACAAGATTCCTATCTATGTCTCTTTCTTTTGATGATTCAATTACTCCCACTGGTTCTTAGACCAGGTGTAAAATCAATCAAATTGTCAAATAGACTGTATCTCGCCCTAAGGTTCTCTTATTTGGCAGCAACCGGGCTCACCAATGCTTCCAAGTAGTCAGATTCCTTATCCGTACCAACTTTAGCGTTTTACCACTAATCGATATGTCACCCAGATCATAACTACTTATGATGGTGACCAATACTACTGGTCAAGAGAAGAGTATGTCAGGATTAACAGGAATCTGATTCGTGGTCAAGGCCTAGTGATGACTAAAGGTTCTATTCAATTGGTTAATCCTGAACTCATTCAGGATTATTCTTATTCCCACTGTTTCCTTAGACCGTGAGTCCTTTCCAAAAGAACTCTTCTTTCACAGTAACAGCCGGGATAGCCAATGAAACGACATTACTGATCAGTTGCAGGCAAGTCAGACGAACACTACATAACCCTGGACTTTCTATGTACAAGTGGGATGATCCCAGCTTTACACTTCAGACAATGTCTGCAAAACCTACTTAGTCTAAGACGTGGTCGAAATATGGTTTCTATGGTCTGAATGGTTGAATATTCAATTCATTAGTGTATCTTATACATCGAGGATCGAACTATTTTGACCAATGCTTCATCATCTTCCCTAAGATAGATTATAACCATTAATGTTCTTGGAAGAGAATAAACTGTGAATCATTTTCTCAGTTTATGTTCTCACTCAGGTTCTGTTGATCTTATACTTCCTTTGAAGTCCTTGAACAGTTCAAGGTTTCAATCAATCGCTTATTCTGATAAGCGAAGCTATATTTGTCAAACTAATTGGCAAATTATTATGAAGTATAACTAATTGTGTTATGTTCAAAGACTCGAGCAGTACACAGTAACTAGTGTGTCCGTGGCTCATAATCTTAATGTCCTTTACATTTCTATGTAAACTTATGACTTTGTTAATTTTGTTCAAGATATGCAATCATCACCTGACTCTAAGTCAACTAATTCCAAAATCCTATCCACTGGATCTTTGGGTGATTCATTTCTTGTCACAAATGATTTTATTAAGAACTCAATTCATCATGTGACTCTAAGTCAAATGATTCCAACGTCCTGTCCAATTGGACCTTTGGTTGAGTTGATCCTTATAAAATTTACTTTAACAATCATAGAGGACACAATTCATGAATCCAAATACTTTGGATGTATCAACATTCAATTTATTACCATTCATGCAATTAACACACTCATACTACATTTCAAGGATAATTTAAACAAACATGTATTAAAAGAAAATAAACATTTTATAAAACAAAATATCCTTGAACTATGTACTATATGACAGACAATGCCGCACGCATCTGATGAGCTAATAATAAGGTCATAATATCTAACTAAACTCCAAAACTGCATGAGCTTTAGATCCAATCCAAATATGCTCCTATGCAACAATATCCTGCATCCTATAGAGTCCATGCAAACAAAGCATATGTGAGAAACACATCATGTATCAAGGAATTAAGGATCAGGAGTTCTGAGTTTTAAGATATTCCTGAGTTGCCAAACCGTTCGGCTTCAGAGAATTTTTTTTCAATCTTTCTGTGACTTTGCCCCACCATGTGGATTCCCAGTTTGAGACATCTAAGAACCGGTCCAGACGATCTGGATCATTTGTTGATGTGCCGTATTACTGGACTCAATCCCTAAGCAGCTAAATCAATGGAACTATGCTTCTCCATGAACGACTCATACAGAGTCAACATTGAATGCATTTCCATGATTGTCTTATCTGGTTACCCTTCCTGTACATCTGGATGAACATACCAGCGAGTCGAGTTAATCCTCAACTCCCGATTAAAGGGTGACCAAATTTATATACAGTTCACCTATGTGTCTCTAAATCTTGAGAACATGTGAACTGGTGCTACTTCCTGCACACTTCAAGCTCTTTGAAGATCTTAGCTCGTCCCTTTTCAACCGGTTCTCGGAGCTTTTCCTCAACCAGCTGTGCTAACTTATCTGACCCAGGAATTCTAAATCCCTGCGGAACTTGGGGTCAATGATCTATAGCATGAGGCAATGAACTTCCTTGGACCTAATATTCAAGGGCCATGCTCATCACAAGGTGTTGTGTGATGCCATGCTTTGGGGAGCGGACACTCAATAAGATATGGCTTGCCAGAAAAACTAAGAACCATTCTTTATTTGTGAAGCCATACCTCATAGTTCAGGCCAGTCAGCCTTACCATATTTAATAGGTGCTTTCTGAGACTCTCAGAAATGGGTGAAGGAGTAGAAGGAGGAGAATTGCCACTATCTCTAGACATCTATAAAATTTGAATTTATTAGTTTAATTGTAATCCTTCTTAAACAATTACCCAATATATTATTTAACAAGGCTAGGATCCAAAATGCCCCAACTATGGTGTGAAGAGGGATGCCGTAATCACAACATAATGGTCATCAAGGTAGATAAACATTTATCAATTTCAGTCTTATGAAATTCCTAGATCTGTGATATTCATTGAATTGTTCAATGGCATGTTTAAGCTCAGATATGCTCTACTGTTTATGACTGGGATGCCGAGGATCACAAACTAGATGTGAATAACGATGCAAATTAGCTTGGTAACCTCAATGTCATTTATCATCTCTAATTGATGTGCCGGTTAACCACACACGCTCCATCAACAATGATAAATCATGAGAAACCCATTACCACTTCTTTATGAGCCCCTATTAGTGTGTCGGTTAACCACACACGCTCCACTAATGTCTCATAAAGTGTAATGTGCAATTTCATGGATTAGCATCTCTTTCACATTTTTCCTAAAGTAACTAGATTTGAGATTTTATGAAATGTACTAGTACTTTGATTAATAACATTATACTTTTAATGAGATTAAGCGGTCCTATCAAACCCGTTCGACTAATGACCCTCCACTGATCAAGAGAGCAGTGGGTGAGAGTGGACACCTATTAGACCGCCATTTTATAGGCAGTCTCCTTATAGACTAGTTTCGTGAATGAGGCCTACTATTGATTTGACTAACCAATTTATCTTATACATATAATATTAACTTTTAATTATAATATATATAAGATGTATTTTAAATCTTTTAAAATGTTTCTGGTTTATCTATTTAATTTTCGAAAATTAACTATTAATTTTAAAATTAAATTTAAACCTTTAAATGATTTAATTTATCTTTTAATCAAACAATTAATTAAATTAATTAAATCTAGATAGGCATCACAAATTAATCAAATTAATTTCATCCTATCTTAAACCCTTAATTTCAAAAATAGCAAGTAAAGGGGTTCAAGGTTTCCATTTATTAAATAATCACAATTACCAAAAGTAGAGAACCTTCTAAAACCCTAGCCACAAAATCACAAATCAATGGGGGAGGCTAGGGATTCAAAAACCCTAACCCTAATTTCAATTAGGCCTTCTTTTAGGGTTTAGTTTCTATAAACCCTAAATCTAAGGATTACAATTATAGCAATTCAATTAGAAAATAACCAAATAGCTCTGATACCACTGAAAGGTTTTCTGCAAATCTATGAACTAAAGTCCTAAGTTCACATGCAACTTAGATTAGATCTATGTTTTCTAACTTTGAACATATAATAAAATCCCTAAAGGCGAAACAAAAATTACTAAAAGAAATAAAGAAGAAAAACTAACCTTTTGATCTTTAGATCTCTTGGCAGCAAGCACCACAAGTGTCATGCCTCTAATGGCTCACACCCAGAACCAAGCAAGCAAAAAAACAAGAGAGGAGAAGGGTAGAAACCCTTAGAATTTCGTGGTTAATGAGGGGTGGAGGAGGCTTTTATTTATAGCATCCAGGTGATAAGCAATAAGGAGTATAGCTGCCTTATTTAAGATCCTGGTATAATAAGGCTTTTATCATATAACTGAATCTACTTATCACTGCCATAAATTATGTCAATACCCATTAAGGAATGCGAAACCCTAAGCCCTTAGGCCTCAATTTCGTCCAAACGCATATGGGCAACCCTAATTGTCTATTGCTCAACTATTGAACAATTACAATTCAACCCCTACACTCTTAATTAATCTAATTAATCCCAAAATTAATTCAAATTAATTTCTGATCAATTATTAATTAAATATTATGATTTATAATTAATATATTATTCTCATAATATATTAAAAAAATCATATTTCTCTCTCTCTCTCTCTTTAAGTTATCTTGTCCTCTGCTAGGTTTTGAGGGCAACCCAAAAGGACTGTGCTATCATCAATCAAGTATATTCATAAATTATAGTCATGACTTAGACACCTAATCCAACAGAATTATCACCAACGAGTTCGACTTGGGTTTGGGCTTGAACTAACACTTCGAAACAATAAGGTTTTAAGCGGCAAATGGTGGTCGACGGTGGTGGAGCGGCGGCGGGACGGTGGTCGGCGGTGGTGCAGTGGTGGCCGGTGGTGGTGTGGGAGGGGTGTTTTGGGCCGATTTCACAAGAGATATAATTACTAATAAACTTAGTGTGATGGTGGTGATGGGAGGTGGTGTGATTGGCGGTTGGGGGGTGGGGTGGGGTGGGGTGGGGTTTTGACCTTTTATAATTTATACACTTATTTTATATAACGCGGTAAAACGTTTTGCGTATTTTTATAAGTTTCCGGAGATATAATTACTAATAAATATTTTCATAAATATTATGCATAAAAATATTAGTAAAAATCTATTTAGATTGATTCCCAATTCGTTAGGCGAAGATATACGCGTTTAAGCGAGGTATTCTTCCGAATACGCGATATTTGGCATTTTACCGGAAAAATAATCGGGCTATGAAACTAAATACTAGACAATATTACGCTTCATAATATATGTTCCGTTATTTCATTTTTATGTTTAAGGCACCACGTAATGTATTTTAATGTCCAATTCCTGTGTACGTTTATTGTGACAGCGCTTAAACTACTCTAACTTTTACATGCGAACTCCGTTTTCGACGTTCTATATATCTACAGATTCGTGATCACGAACACATCGTGTTATGAATATTATTGATACCAAAATAATATTTGTGTGATTATCGAATTTTTACGCTACTATAATTTATTATACGTATTTATAGCGTTCACTCGATAATTGATTTCAACTAGCGTATGTAGTATTATAATATCCAATAATACATCGTAAAGGTTATGAAAATTACATTTCAACATGTATATCTAATGTACGTTTCAGTTGACTTAAGTTGACTTTTGTTGACAAATTTTGACAGTTGTCACACTATCATAATCACAATTTTTCCACATATAGAGTGTTTAAAGAACATAGTATGGTCGGTTTGTGCCTAGGTGAAACCGTAGCCTTTTACTACGTGTGTGAGATGCTCAAACCATGCTCGGGGTGACTGCTTTAGCCTATATAAAGATTATTTTTAGTTTACATAGCATACCTTTATTATTCTCACTTTCGAGACCCGGTGGGATGTCCATATACACCTTTTCTTAAAGTTCTCTGTTCAAGAATGCATTTTTTACATCAAGCTGGTGCAGTGGCCAGTCAAGATTTGCAGAAAACGATAATAGGACTCGAATGGTGTTTAACTTTGCCACGGGTGCGAATGTCTCAACATAGTCGATCCCGTAAGACTGTGTGAACCCTTTAGCAACTAATCTTGCTTTGTACTGACTAATGCTTCCGTCTGAGTTGTACTTCATGGTGAAAACCCATTTGTACCCTACAGTGTTTTTTCTTGGTGGATGTTTCGTGTAATTCCAAATTTCACTTTCTTTCAAAGCAGTGATTTCTTCCAATACCACATCAACCCATTCCTTATTTCTGGCTGAAGTTTCGTGTAATTCCAAGTTTCACTTTCTTTCAAAGCAGTGATTTCTTCCAATACCGCATCAGCCCATTCCTTTTTTCTGTTGCTTCTTGAAATGTTTTGGAACCAGAGAGAGAGATAGAGCAAAGGACTTGTATCTAGGAAATAATTTTTCATAAGAAATAAAATTCCCAATTGGATGTGTAGTATAACTTCTTTTTTCCTTTCCGTAAGGCAACCGGTATATCCAGATCAAAGTGAGTAGTTGAGGTATAAGTTTCAGAATTACATTGGTTATCCGGGGTTGATTCATGGCTGCTAGCCGTAGTCGTGACTTGCTCTACCACCGGTTGTCTTGGACGCCTTGTATAAACAACATAGTCGGTATTAGGATTCGACTTCTGGTGGTCACTTTGATTTGTTGGACTTGGATCTTCTACTTGAACCTCGGTGATGGGCATAATGATCGGTTCTGATTTAAAAATTGATATTCCATAGTACCATTCTCCCCCTGAATATTGGTTTTTGAATTGAACGGTTCACTTTAGAAGAATGTTACATCCTTAGAATGGTAGAATTTCCTGTTGGTCGGGGAGTACCACTTGTAGCCTTGTTGACTTGGGGAATAACCGACAAAAATGCACTTCACAGATTGTGGGTCCAGCTTGCTACTATTTGGGGAGTGATTATGAACGAAGGAGGTACATCTAAAGACCTTCAGCGAAAGGTCTGATGAGTTCCGAGAATGAGGGAATGAGGCCGAAAAACATGATATGGGGTCCGAAAGCCAATTACCTTGGATGTCATCCGGTTAATTATATAGGCTGCAGTTAGCACTGCTTCTCCCCAGAGATGATTTGAAGCAAGACTTGAGAACAGTAACGATCTGGTTACCCTTAGAAGGTGTAGTTTTTCCTTTCTACAACACTGTTTTGTTGCGGCGTGTTGATACATGCTGTGATGTGAACAATTCCTTGTTGAGACAAGTAGTTTCCCAGTTCGATCTAAAAATATTCCTTTGCATTGTCGGAATTCAGTGTTTTGATTGTTGTATTGAACTGGTTTTGAACCATTCTATGAAATATTTGGAATATGCCCTGACTTCTGCTTTTTCTTCCATTAGGAGTATCCAAGTAACACAGGTATGGTCGTCAATGAACGTGACGAACCATCGTGCACCAGACACATTTTTTACTCTAGACGGGCCATACATCACTATGGATTAACTGAAATGGACATGAAGGTTTGTATAAAAGGGTAGCATATGAATTTACAGTATGTTTGGACAATTAACACACTTCTCATTTAAATAAACTCGGATCTTTATTAAACAATTCAGGAAACAATTTTTCCAAATAATGAAAGTTGGGATGTCGTAGCGTATTGTGCCATAACATTATTTTACTCGTAGAATATACCGAAGAGGATAGAGCTTAGGCTTGACGCTTCTTGAATTGTTGGCTTTGCAGTTGTAGAGCTCGTCATGAACCTTAGCCCTGCCCATCATCTTCCCCGAGTTCAAGTCCTGAAATATGCAAACTGACACGGTTAAAATAATGATACAGTTAGCATCTTTCATGAGTAATTGGAGAGAGAAGATTGTAATCAAGTGTAGGAACATATAACACAGATTGCAGTGTTATACCTTTGAGTTCAAAGAGAGCCGATGTATTGTCTTGGTTTGAGAAGGTGTCTGTCGCCGCTTCCCAGATTTCTAGTGCAGTTTTGTAAAACATGAATTGTTCTCCAATTTCCGGAATCATAGTATTTAAAAGCCACGACATCACCATGTTGTTTTCTGTCTTCCATTTTTCGTAGGCCGGTCACTTCTCTTCAGGTTGAAAGAAGGTGTAGAACAAGTAATTCTCTTTTCCCTTTCCTCCTATGAAGATTGAAACAAAATGTGCCCAAAGGTTGTAATTTTGACCATTCAGTTTGTAGCTGGTTGGAAGAATACTGTATTCGGCATTAGGATTTACTGCTTGATTTTGAGTTGGATTCAGTCTCACCGACAAAGGGAGTGGGGAATCCCCCAGATTTTATCCCATGCATGATCTTCGACCACGGACCCAAATCGGAGGGCAAGACGGATTATTGAGAATTGCAGGGTCAAGCGTGCTCTGATACCATGATGAATAGGTAATCAGGGAGATAGGAAAAAAAGATCTAATATTATTTCTAGAATCCAATGATTACAGGAAGGAGAAAATGTAAATCTATATATAAGCCTCAAATAGTCTAATACTTATCTACTGAATAATCTGGCAAATAACCCTTATCTACTATTACTATTTAAAAAATAAAGATAAAGATAAAAACAATTTGAAATAATCCTAACCAATTATTAATGGAATCTTCAGTAATGAATTACGAGGAAGAGATTTTTGGGAGTTAACTTTCAGCTGTTTCAAGTTAATAAACTGCTTGCTAACTTTAAACTTGATATGGATTGCAGCATAATATTTTTCTTATTTTACAAAAACAACGCACATGTGCTTCTGTGTTCTACTACCTTCAAATTTCAATTAGACTATTAAGACTTTTGTATCAAAAATTGAGAAAGATCTTTTGGTAACTTGGTCTTGTTCACTTGCCTCAATTTGTAATTTTTTCTTATTTCAAAAAATATCTCCAAATAATATTAACAACGAATTTCTAAATATTTTTTTTCCCCGTTCGTTAAATGAATACACGAGAGTACGATTAATTTGCAATTGGAAGTCTTCTTTATAAGAATTGAAGGTGGGCCACATATTAGTGGGTTCGTCACAAATTCCATGGCATTTGTCGCATTTATTAGTGGCTTCATTTAACAGCCCACTATTAAATAAAACAATGTTTTTGGGTCCCATTTGATAAGCCAGGAAATTAGGCATGGTATTATTCTCGATCAAAATTTTGGTGATTTTTATTTGTTGGACAACAGGTAGTTGTCTAATGACTCTCCCCAGATTCTGACTACCTTCTTCAGATGGAGTAAATTACATCTTTAGTCCCTGTATAACTTATTTTTTGCAATTTTTGTCCCAAAATTTTTTTTTCTAAATTTGGCAAGTATTTTAACCTTTCAAAGAAAGCTATGTTGGTTATCACACGCACTCGGTACACCCAACATACATAACAACAAAAATACAGTTTCATAAGCACACACATTACACATGGTAAACGGTAAACCACATTGCAACAACAAAATTTTAACCTCGAAAAAACAAAGAATCAAGAACCGATTTATGGTTCTTTCCGAGGTTACCCCCTCGAAGACGCTCAAGATCCAGCACTTGAGAACGATCAACAAAAAGGTTAAGCTGTCTCCCAAACAACAAAAGGAAAATAAAAAACCATTTATAGTAAAAAGACGGTTATAAGTCAATTTGAGGGGTAAGAATGTACATTTGTGCCGAATTGCTTAATGAACCACTCGGGGGTTTTGGCATTTAATGTTTCAAGCATTGCTTTTCCGAGCCCTAAACGCCCAATAACCTTTGCTATGATGTCTGATCTAACAGAATCGACGTATTTACAGACATCTTCCATATCGGCTTCCAAGCATCTCTCGGCTTTCTATTTCAGTTTCTATTGAATTATCACTTCTTTGTTTTTTGCCCGTTGAGACTGATTTCGACTTGTGCCTTTAAATGTTCTTTAAAAGCTACCTCTGCCCCTAAAACTCCCACAATGATGCTAAAAATCTGCATGAATTACTGACCACCATACATAAAAGAAGTTCAGGTAACTAATATATGTATCGATACACTATAGAAGGAGCAGATACCCAACACAAAATTGAGTACAGTGATGTTAAAAATCAAGAATTACAGATGAATCCCCGTTCATATCTATATATAATCGAAAAATTACATAGAAGTATATACAAAAGGCAAATAACAAAGGCATATAACAGATCAAAAAAGTTGGAAGATAAACAAGAAAAAACAAAAGATATGATTATGGTATCAAGTGTTATAAACAAAACCAAAGCAGCAACCAAAGATCTAATCCTAATCTAATTCAACAACTTGATCTTTTATAAATACCAAATCCAACAAAAATGTTGACATTCCAACCAACCATCCTCGATCTTTACCCCAAAAACAAGAAAAAGTACAGAAGAAGAAATATATAATGAGTCCATTACCTGATCCTTACTATACACAATGACAGGGTATTCAAATTGATATCCTACCACCCATGGATATTATACATGCAGCAGAATTCAATTCATAGTAAACCCAACCTAACAACTTCATCTTATATAAATACCAATTCCAGCAAAAGTTTCAAAACTCACATATTTAAACAACACCCATATTACAAATGTGTTACATATATAAACTCCAAAATAGCAGTATAAATAAACACAATAGCATTATTAAAAAGCAAAATAAACTCATTTAAACAACACCCATTTTACAAATATTGGAGAATTACTTGCATTTCAGAGGATCTATGCGGCTTCCCTTCATGTCTTCATCCTAGCAACTCTTACCGCAACCGCAACGTATATCTTGTCCACAGTTTCGTCAGCAAACATGAAAAGCTTCTGTCTCCACTGCTTCTTGAACAACAAAACACCAATAACACCCCAAAACCCTGTTGCAAAACCACTCATTATGTCCAGGCAAAACAACCATACCTTTGCCCCCTCATCAGCTGCTTTGTATTTCGTCTTCGGAGTTGTTGTTGGGTCTTCATGTTTTGAGCAATCCTTTGGCAATGGAGCTCCACACAGATATTTGTTCTCAGAATATATTGATGGATCGATAAGAGTCTGCAACTGACGACCTGTTGGAATTCGTCCCGACAAGTTGTTGTGTGACAAATTCAAATGGCTCAAAAAAGTCAAATCTGCCATGCTTTGAGGGATTATCCCTGTCAACTGGTTTCCAGATAAATCCAGAGATTCTAAGTTTGTCATGTTTCCTATGTGGTCTGGTATACCCCCACTCAGATGATTATTAGACAAATTGAGACCCACCAACACAGAAAGTGTAGTTAGCGCGACCGGTATCTTTCCCACAAGTTTATTACTTGAAAGGTCCATATTAAAAACCATCTCCAAAGTTTTCGAATATTCAAGATCAACACCTTTCAGAACCTGGATCACAATCTCATTAGATTTCATATATCCAGTCGAATGTACCAGACTATTATTAACCATGGCATTCAACTCTTGTAAACATTGAGGGATGGAACCTGTCAACTTGTTGTATGCAACATCCAAAATTTGAAGATTTGAAATTTTGCACAATGATCGGGGAATCCTTCCCGTGAGATTGTTCTTGTGTAACCTAAAAACCTCCAAAGATACAAGTCCTTCTCCAATTAGTTCGGGTATATATCCGGACAATTTATTTTCACCCAAATCTAAGACATGTAAATGTTCTAAAGTCCCAATTTCTCGAGGAATGACACCCGATAGCTGATTTGAGCTAAATATCATGACACCCAAATTTTGTATATTCCCAAGACACTTGGGAATTTTCCCACTTAACCTATTTCTGGAAAGATCAAGAAGATCCAAATTTGTCCTTCTGCACAATGACCTTGGAATCGACTCATTGAAAAGGTTATTTTCAAGAAACAATGCCCTTATACCTTCATATACAAACACATCCTCATTAGGAAGGTTTGTCAAAGGACCGTTGAGTTTGTTGTGAGAGAGGTCTATGTAAGAAATGATGGGCATCTTCCGCAACCATGTGGGTAGAGGTCCTGAAATTGTAGCATTTGATAACTCTAACCTCCTAAGTTTCCTTTGATTTCAAAGCCACTGCGGAAATCCATTTGCAATAATGCAAGAACTAAGTACAAGAGTTTCCAGTTGGAATGGAGGTATCCACTCGCGTGAAACATTGAATGTCAACTTAGTGTTAAAAGAAGCATCCAAGTACTTCAACATCGAAAGATTAGCAAACTGGGAATCAGAAACAATTCCTTCTAATGAATTGTTAGAGATAAACAGAGAATCGAGATTGGTAAGTTGCGAGATTGAAACCGAAATAGTCCCAATTAACTGATTATCTTCTAGATGCATATACTTTAAAGAAGTTAATTTTCCAAAGGATTCTGGAATTGAACCATCCAATTGATTACCAGCTAGACCTAATGCTTCTAAATATCGTAATCTTCCTATAGATTCTGGAATTGAACCATCCAATTGATTACTAGATAGATATAACGCTTCTAAATATCGTAATCTTCCTAGAGTCTTTGGAATTGAACCATCCAATTGATTCCAAGATAAAGCTAATGATTCTAAATATCGTAATGTTCCTAGAGACTCTGGGATTGTACCTGTCAAACTGCTGCCCGATAGATCTATGTCTCTCAAATTTGCCAGTCTTCCGAGTGATTCTGGAACTGTACCATTTAAGCACTCACTTAAATACAACCTCTCCAAAGCATATTGGGAGCACTCTGACACGTTGTTTGGTGAGCCAGTCAACTCTATATTAATAGGATTGGATGAGGCAATCAATTGTTTAAGGTGACACTGTCTCCAAATACCGAGATGTTCAATCTGATTAAACTGATTATAAGAAAGATAAAGCTCTAGAAGATTAGGCATAACAGGAACCGATGAATTTAGACCGTTATGTGAAAGGTGAAGGACTCTTAAGGAGCTCATGTTTGTTAAAACAGACGGAAATATACCTTGAATTGAATTGGAGCTAAGATCAAGGTGTTAGATGTTACCAAGTGTACTGAAATTAAGATGAGGGGAAGATAGAAACTTGTTATCCAGCCCACATTCCAACAAACGCAACACTGATAAAGAAGGGATCATGTTTAGCAAGTTTGAAAAGTTCCATGAAAAACTAAAATCAAAGCCCGAAAGATCAAGGAATGCTAGGGATGTCATGTTTCGGAAAAATCTGGGGAGTGGACTTTTGAAAGAATTGAAGGCAAGATCAAGGTGTTTGATGTTGGGAAGCATTCTACTCGAATTAAGATAAGAACCAAGATTAAGATTAGAAAGTCCACAATATGACAAACTTAACTCTTTTAACGAAGGAGGCATGTAAAGCTCCATGTCCCAACCACTAAGATTCGACCAACTCAAGTCGAGATGCTCGAGTGATGGAAGGCCCAAAGTCCATGCCATATCATCTGCCATCGGCACCGATCCCCACCATTCATCTGAACTGAGATCAAGAACCTTTAAACTAGAAAGGTTGCCAATGTGAGGAGGAATAATACCTTCAAAACCAGCATGAGAGAGATTCAGGTAGCTCAGCTCTTTGAAGGATCCAATGAACTCCGGGATCCAGCTTCCTTCAAAATAATTCTGACTCAAGTCGAAGTTTTTTAGATGCTTCAACTCTGCCAAAGAAGAGTTCACCTCATTACCACCTAAATAGTTGTGCCCTACATGGCCATAGTAATTTCCTCAGATGAAGACTTTCCACAGTTCCAGTGAGAGCATCACAGCAGATTCTTTCCCACTGGCAGCAGTCATTGCCAACCCACAACATTCCAGATGGATCTTCAACACTGTCTTTGAACCTCAGAATAAAAGTTGTATATTACTGAAGATTGTATTATATGAATTAACGTGTACAAGAGAGAGCTCTATATATAGAGAAATTACAGCCTAAACTAGAAACAATCATTTACATAAATAGATGCATAAATCATGGACATAATTATGGACATAAATCGTGGTCTAATATCCCCCCGCAAGCTAATGCCGAGGAGCAACTTTTAGCTTGGACCTTAGAGTTAGAAATCGTTGTGAGACTAGAGGTTTGGTAAACACATCTGCAATTTGATCATCTGTCTTGATAAACTGTATTGAGAGTTGTTTTCGGGCGACCCTCTCACGGACAAAATGGAAATCTATCTCCACGTGTTTGGTGCGGGCATGAAAGACGGGATTGGCTGATAAATAAGTGGCACCTAGATTGTCACACCATAAGATTGGTGGTAATTGCACAGGGACATGAAGTTCTTTTAGAAGTGCCTCAAGCCAAGTCAATTCCGCGACAGTATCGGCCAAGGCCTTGTATTCAGATTCCGTAGATGATCTAGAGACCGTACGTTGTTTACGAGCACGCTATGAAATAAGGTTGGATCCAAGGTAGATGGAAAATCCCCCCGTGGATCGACGATCATCAAGGGAGCCAGCCCAATCAGCGTCAGAGAAGCCTGTGAGAGATTGACCATGAGAATCGGTGTAGGCGTGAATCACTGGATCTGATTTTTGTTGAATCAGCAACCCAAGATCGGATGTCCCTTGAAGATACCGAAGAATTCTTTTAACGGCAGACCAATGATTTTCGGTAGGCGAGTGCATAAATTGACATACTTTGTTCACCGCGAAGGTTATGTCAGGCCTTGTAAGAGTGAGATATTGCAAAGCTCCAAGAGTTTGTCTGAATTTTACCGGATTATCGAACAAGGGACTATCATCGAGAGCCAAGTGAGTGCTCGAATGCATGGGGGAGTCCACCGCTTTTGACTGAGAGAGACCGGTTCTTTGAATGATGTCAGCGGTATATTTTTTTTGTGAAAGAATGAGGTCTGTACCTTTGAAAAGCACCTCAATACCCAAAAAATATGTCAACCGACCCATGTCTTGGATTGCAAAGGTAGTGCTTAGCTGATGAATGACGTGGTCAATGAGCCGGGAATTATTACCGGTGAGAATTATGTCATCGACATAGACAAGCATATACAATAAATGTCCATGTCGGGAATAGATAAACAGTGAGGGATCAGTTTTGGAGCCGTGAAAACCGAGTTGGAATAAGATACTTGAAAGACGTGTGAACCAGGATCGCGGAGCTTGTTTAAGGCCGTATAGAGACTTGTGAAGTAGACACACATGGTTTGGCTTTTGAGGGTCAACGAAGCCTTGTGGCTGACGTAAGTATACGGTTTCTTTGAGATCACCGTGGAGAAAGGCGTTTTGGACGTCTAGTTGGCGAAGAGGCCATTGTCGGGTAACTGCAAGCGACAAAACGACCCGAACCGTGGTGGATTTTACCACCGGGCTAAACGTCTCGTGATAATCAATCCCTGGCTGTTGGTTAAAGCCTTTCGCCACTAAACGTGCTTTGTGACGTTTGATATTCCCGTTTTCATCATATTTCAACCGATAGACCCACTTACAATCAATAACATTGACATTAGGAACAGGTTGTACTAAAGTCCACGTACCATTTCTCATTAAAGCTTTGTATTCTTCTTGCATGGCAGCACGCCATTGGGAACTTTTGTTGGCAATGGCAAAGGTGGGAGGTTCGGTTGAGGATGAGTCAAGAGAGGTGTGAAATGCAGATGCATTGTATGGAGTTCGTTGTTTAGGATTTTGGCGTAGATTTTGGGGGTGTGGGCGAGGTTGGGCGGCGGATGTGGATTCGGTTTGTGCAGTAGGATTTTGGTAAGTTTGATATGTTGGAATTGTTGATTGAGTGGATGAGGTTGAACGGCGGTGATAGATGGCAGGTGGTGGGTCGGTAGGAGATGGATTGGTTTGGGCAGACTCGGTTTGGGTGGATTCGGTTGGGGTCGAGGGAGTGGATGGATCTGGTTGGTTGGAAGGTGGTGAGATGGATTGTTGGTTAATTGGAGATGAAGAGGATTGGTCCGGTGGTGTAGGAGGAGGATAGGATGAAAAATAAGGATCGGGAGAGGGTGCGGTAGGTGTAGGAGAGGACGGTTGGAGATAAGGAAAATATGTTTCATTGAATCGTACATGTCGAGCAGTGTAAATGCGATTGGTGGTAGGATTAAGACATTGATATCCGTGATGTGATGAACTATATGTTGGATTAGGTGTCTAAGCCATGACTAATAATTTGTATTTACCTAATTAATAGTAGCAAAGTCCATTTGGGTTGCCCTCATAGCTGGAGGTTTGGTAGAAAATTCGGTAGAGAGAAAGATTGATTTATTATGAGATTAATAAATTAATAGAATTAAATATATGGTTTGTTAATATATTAAAGTGATAATATATTAATTAGAAACTATATTAATTAATTAGAAATTAATCTAGAATTAATTGGATTTAATTTGGTGATTAATTTAATTAATTAAAGGTGCAGGGGCTGAATTGTAATTATTCAATAGTTGAGTAAGTGACAATTTTGGCAAGGTATTATAGTCCACGAAATTATGGTTAGGATAAACCATAATTTCGATAATTAGATATTAGGATAAAGGGTTTTGAATTGTAAGATAAAGGTTTATCTTATTTGAATTCAAAAAGGTTTATCTCTAAAGGCTTATCTTGTTATCAGTTGGAACCTATAAATAGGGAGCCCCATGCACACCATTTGGCACGACTTTTGACTCTAATTTCTCTCTAAATTTCATGGCTTACCTCCTAGCTTGGGTGTGACTTCATTTGAGGCAGGACACTTGTGCTGCTTAGCTTGCAAGAAACAACTAAAAGGTTAGTTTTTCTGATTTATTCTTTTAGTTAATTTTTGTTTAGCCTTTAGGATTTAGTTACATGTTCAAAGTAAGAAAACATAGATCCAATCTAGGTTGCATGTGAACTTAGGGTTTTAGTTCATAGATTTGTATAAAACATTTCAGTGGTATCAGAGAAAATTGGTTGGTTTCTTGTTGAATTGCTGTAATAGTTTTTCCTAAAATTTAGGTTTTGTTGTTTCTAAAACCTTAATGGGGCTAATCGATTTTAGGGTTAGGGTTTTTGAAACCCTAGCCCCTCCCCTTGGTAATTTCGAAATTTACATAAGGTTTAGAAGGCTTTCTATTTTTGGTAACTTTAATTGGTTAATTAAATGGATAACCTTAAACCCATTTTGTTTGAATTTCGATAATTAGGGGTTTAAGATAGGTTTAAATTAATTTGATTAATTTTTGATACCTATCTACATTTGAATTAATTTAATTAATTGTTTAATTAAAAGATAATTCAAGGGATTTAATTTAATTTTACTTTAATGGTTAAATTTCAAAAAATTAAAGGATAAATCCTTAATATTTTAAAAGGTTTAAAATATCTAGATTTAATTAATTTAATTAATAGTTTAATTAAAAGATAAATTAAATCGAATTTAAAGGTTTAATTTAATTTGCAATTTAATAGTTAAAATTTCAGAAAATTAAAAGATAAACCAGGAACATTTTAAAAGGTTTAAAATACATCTTATATATATTATTAAAGGTTAATACTATATGTATAAGATAAATTGGTTAGTCAAATCAATAGTAGGCATCATTCACGAAGCTGATCTATAAAGTGGGTATAAGGAGACTGCCTATAAAATGGCGGTCTAATGGGTGTTCACTCTCACCCACCGCTCGCCTGATCAGTGGAGGGTCGTTAGCCGAACGGGTTTGATAGGACCGCTTAATCATTAAAAGTATAATGATCAAAGTACTAGAACACTTTACAAGAAATCCCATCTAGTTACTTTAGGAAAAATGTGAATTTGATGCTAACCCATGAAATTGCACATTACACTTTATGAGACGTTAGTGGAGCGTGCGTGGTTAACCGGCACACTAATAGGGGCTCATGAAGAGTGGTAATGGGTTTCTCATGATTTATCATTGTTGATGGAGCGTGTGTGGTTAACCGGCACATCAATTAGAGATGATAAAAGACATTGAGGTTACCAAGCTAATTTGCATGGTTATTCACACCCGGTTTGTGATCCTCGGCATCCCAGTCACAAAAGGTGGGTCATATCCGAGATTAAACATGCCATTGAACAGTTCAATGAATCTCACAGATCTAGGAATTTCATAAGACTGAAATTGATAAATGTTATCTACCTTAATGACCACTGTGTTGTGATTACGGCATCCCTCTTCACAGTATAGTTGGGGTATTTTGGATCCTAGCCTTGTTAAATAAAATATATTGGGTAATTATTTAAAAGGATTAATTAAACGAATAAATTCAAATTTTATATACGTCTGAAGAAAGTGTCATTCTCCTCCTTCTTCTCCTTCACCCATTTCTGAGAGCTTCAGAAAGCACCTGTTTAGTATGGTAAGGCTGACTGGCCTGAACTATGTGATATGGTTTTGCAATTAGAGAATAGTTCTTAGTTTTGCTGGCAAACCATATCCGACTGAGTGTCCGCTCCCAAACATGGCATCACACAGTAGCTTGTGATGAGCATGACTCCTTGACTATTGAGTCCAAGGATGTTCGTTGCCTTATGCTATTGATCACTGACCCCGAGTTCCGCAGAGATTTAGAATTCCTGGGGTTAGATAAGTTAGCGCAACTGGTTGAGGAAAGGTTCCGAGAACTGGTTGAATAAAGGGAACGAACTAGGATCTTCAAAAGCTTGAAGTTGCAAGCTAGAAGGAAGTAGCACCAGTTTGCGTGTTCCCGAGATTGTGGGATACATAGGCGAACAGTATAAAACTGGTTTCCCTTTGTGGTCGGGAGTTAAGCATTAGCCCGACTCGCTTATCTGTTCATCCAGATGAATAGAAAGGGTAACCGGATAAGACAATCGTGGAAATGCATTCAATGTCGACTCTGTATAAGTCGTTCATGGAGAAGCATAGTTCCATTGATTCAGCTGCTTCAGGATTGAGTCCAGTATTAGGATGCATCAAGAAATGATCCAGATCGTCTGGACCGATTGTTCGATGTTTCAAACTGGGAATCCACAAGGTTGGGCACAGTCACAGAAAGATTGGAAAAATGCTCCAAAGCCAAACAGTTTGGCAACTCGGTAATATCTTAGAAACTCAGAACACTTGATCCTCATTTCCTTGATACAGGATGTGTTTCTCACATTTACTCTGTATGCACGGACTCTGTAGGATGCGGGATGGTGTCGCACAGGAGCATATGCAGATTAGATCTGGAGCTCGTGCAGTTTTTGGAGTTAAGCTAGATATCTGTTTAAAGATACATATGCCATGGATTCGCATAGTACATTGTTCTGAGGATAATTCTGGTTTGATAAAATATTTTTCTTTTAAAATGTGATTGTTTTAATTATCCTCGAGATGTTGTGTGAATATGTTAATGGCATAAATGGTAATAACTTGAATGTTGATACATCCAATGGGATTGGATCTATAAATTGTGTTCCTTATGATTGTTAAAAGTGAATTTTATGAGAGTCACTTCAACCAAAGGTCCAGTTGGACAGGACTTTGGAATCACTTGACTTAGAGTCACATGATGAATTGAGTGCTTAATAAAATTAATTGTGGCAAGAAATGAATCACCCAAAGATCCAATGGATAGGAATTTGGAATCAGTTGACTTGGAGTCAGGTGATGATTGCATGTCTTGAACAATATTAACAAAGTCATAAATTTACATGGAACTATAAAGGTATTAAGATTTTGAGCAACAGACACATAAGTTACTGTGTATTGCTCGAATCTTCGAACAGAACACGATTAGTTATGCTTCATGATATTTGCCAAATGGTTTGACAAATATGGCCTCATTTATTGGAATAAGCGATTGATTGGAACATTGAAGTGTTCAAGGATTTCAAAGGAAGTATAAGATCAACAGAACCTGAGTAACAACATAGACTGAGAAAATGTTTCACAGTTTATCCTCTTCCAAGAACATTAATGGTAATAATGAGTTTTAGGGAAGATGATGGAGCATTGATCGAAATAGTTTTGATCCTCGGTGTATAAGATACACTGGATACATTTCCGACTAATATTTCAATGAATTGAATATTCAACCAGTCAGACCGCAGAAGCCATATTCGGACCACATCTTAAACTAAGTAGGTTATGTTGACACTTTCTGAAATGTAAAGCTGGGATCGTCCCACTAGTACATAGAAAGTCCAGGGTCATGTAGAATTCGTCTGAATCTCATGACAAGCCTGAAACTGATCAGCAATGTCGTTTTATTGGCCACTCCGGTTATCCTTTGAAAGAAGAGTACTTTTAGAAAGAACTCAAGTTCTAAGGAAACAGTGGGAGTAAGAATAATTCTGAATTAGTTCAGGGATTAGCCAAGTGAAAGAACCTTTAGTCACCGCTGGGCCTTGACCAGGAATTAGATTCCTGTTAAACCTGACATACCCTCTCTTCGCTTGACCAGTAGTTATTATCACTGTCATAAGGAGTTATGATCTGGGTGATATACCGAGTAGTGGTAAAACACTAAAGATGGTACGGATAAGTAATCCGACTGCTGGAAGCATTGGTGAGCCCGGTTGCTGCCAAATAAGAGAACCTTACCACGAGACACAGTCTATGTGACAGTTTGATTGATCTTTACAACTGGTCTAGGAACCAGTGGGAGTAATTGAATCATCAAAAGAAGGAACATAGAAATGTACCTACAGAACATCTGGTTGATTGAGTCATCACTTGGAGTCAAGCAATTGATTCCGAATGAAGCACTCTCAATAGAAGATGAAATCCAAGAGGACTCTACGTGGCATAGTGTAAGTCGTTAGTGGAGCGTGTGTGGTTTACCGGCACACTAATAGGGACTCACATAGAGCATGCCATTACAAAAGGTACATGGCCCTGGGATTCGTCCCATGGGCATCTCATAAGAAAGGATATTCGGATTCTCAAAATAGGCCAAAAGGTTTGGATTTTGTGAATAGCCTAAAAGATTTCCTTTGATATGTCGGAAAGGTTTGGATTTCGGTTTCACAAAATGTGCCAAAAGTTCTGGATTTTGTGAATAGTCCGAAAGAGTCATATAACGGTTTCAAAGCCAGTGGGAGTATCGTTGTTATCTGCTATCTCTGTATGTGGGTTACATACTGGTTCTAGGAAACGTCTCTTTTCATTACAAAGTGTAATGACTTGGTGTAAAGAAATGGTTAGCTATGAAAGACTTTAAGAGATGCAACATACTCAGGTGGTTGTGAATGTTTATTAGATAGAGCAGAATTCTGCCAACATGATCTTGATGAGATTCAAGATGCATAACCCTAGGAAAGGACTTTCCTGAATTGGCAGGAAAGAAACAAAGAAGGTGCAGCATACTTACGTAGTTCACATACATCTATTGGATAGATAAGACTGACAGCATTGACTTAGCCGTTGAGAATATGATCTTGATGGGATTCAAGATGCATAAGAAAGAGTCCCCGAAAGGAAATGGTTTCCGGAAAATCATGACACAAGGATTATTGGTAATCTTAGGATTCCGAAAGGGCTTGGAATGAGATTGCATCAGGTTCCTCGCGCCTCTTGGACAAATCAGAAGTGTTATGAACATATCCTGATGACTTAATGCTTAGAGCATTGTAAGTTGGATTCAGGATATTGCATGGCTGAGAATACTGAATGGTTTTTTGAACAGACGTAAGAAATCATTGGGAAATGATTAGGGTGATTGATTTAAAAGGGTTTTTCAAATCGGTAATTGTTTACACCAGAACGTGGTGCTGTAGGACTTCATGGTTAAAGAATTTCGTTGGTTTCTGATGGAGCGCGTGTGGTTCACCGGCACATCATGACACCTCGAAATTGTCTTAGGGTGTAGTCGTGTAGACTAAAGACCCGAGAACCATGGACAGTCACGGTACACATCACCAGAATGGAGTTGTGAGAGAGAATGACAGAAGGACAAAATTGAGATATCATCGGAAGAGTATCCGATAGGATCATCTGCAATAAAGTGTATAAGTGTTAGACACTTGGATACATAGAAAGAGTGAAAAAGTCATAGACATAGATATAAAAGGCTTGAACTGAAAGTTTAAAAGAGAATAAGAAACCGATAATAGTTATGATAAATCCGACTTGGTGATTACCTCGTGGAGACTTGGTAATTAGCAGGAGTAGCTGCCAGTCAGATTTCATGTTTCGCTTTTGCATGTTTACTTCCTGAATAATTGGATTATTCAACTATCCACAGTCACTCATACTTTTAAGGAGTAAGTATGAAGGAAGACTGTCATGAATTGGTTTGTAGATTGTCTAAGGAGTTAGACATAGCAATAAGATTGCTGCAACGTTCATGAGTACTTGGAAATGGAGATTTGAGTATTGGATAAACCCGCGCTCAATGGATTGCTTCATGGATTACATCACGAGCAATGTTGAGACGATAATATCTTATGATCTTGAAGTGGAGAAATATGAGTTATAATTTATGAGGCAGTTGTTCATTGATAGTACGAAAACGCATCGGTAACTCGATGTTATAAAACGTGCTGTTGTGAGTGATTTGTCTAGTAAAAGATATGAGCATATGAGTCAAAGCTTATTCGTCCCTTGACCCTGACGGGAAACAGATATCTGTTGGCCACTCGATGATTTTGAAGTTGACTGAAGTGCTGGCCAGCCAGGACTAAATTGATGTGTTCAATTTGGAGTCTTATGTCATATGCAAAATCAGAAATCGGGAAACAGTGTATCAGACAGAGATTGATCTGAATCCATGTCTCATGTCTGAAAATATCTTGTTGGACGGAGGATTATCTGATCACTTATCTATGGACAGAACTGACTAGGTCAGAGTTCGGCAGCAGTTTCTAGGAAGCTACAATTTGCTGGTTAATTAGAGGTTAAATTGGTAATTATAGTCATAGACTTATCCAAGTGGGAGACTGTTGGATTAGGTGTCTAAGCCATGACTAATAATTTGTATTTACCTAATTAATAGTAGCAAAGTCCATTTGGGTTGCCCTCATAGCTGGAGGTTTGGTAGAAAATTCGGTAGAGAGAAAGATTGATTTATTATGAGATTAATAAATTAATAGAATTAAATATATGGTTTGTTAATATATTAAAGTGATAATATATTAATTAGAAACTATAGTAATTAATTAGAAATTAATCTGGAATTAATTGGATTTAATTTGGTGATTAATTTAATTAATTAAAGGTGCAGGGGCTGAATTGTAATTATTCAATAGTTGAGTAAGTGACAATTTTGGCAAGGTATTATAGTCCACGAAATTATGGTTAGGATAAACCATAATTTCGATAATTAGATATTAGGATAAAGGGTTTTGAATTGTAAGATAAAGGTTTATCTTATTTGAATTCAAAAAGGTTTATCTCTAAAGGCTTATCTGGTTATCAGTTGGAACCTATAAATAGGGAGCCCCATGCACACCATTTGGCACGACTTTTGACTCTAATTTCTCTCTAAATTTCGTGGCTTACCTCCTAGCTTGGGTGTGACTTCATTTGAGGCAGGACACTTGTGCTGCTTAGCTTGCAAGAAACAACTAAAAGGTTAGTTTTTCTGATTTATTCTTTTAGTTAATTTTTGTTTGGCCTTTAGGATTTAGTTACATGTTCAAAGTAAGAAAACATAGATCCAATCTAGGTTGCATGTGAACTTAGGGTTTTAGTTCATAGATTTGCATAAAACCTTTCACTATAACCTAGAAAGATACACGGTGATGAACGGAAATCCATTTTGTGTGGATGATATGGACGAAGATGGGGAAAACATTGACACCCAAAAACACGTAAGAAAGTAAGATCAGGTTTTCGTTTAAGAAGATGCTCAAAGGGAGAGATGTGAGAAGAGGTACGGGATGGCATGCGATTTATCAAGTATGTGGCGGTTTCAAAAGCAAAGTTCCAAAAACGCATTGGAAGACCCGATTGTGCAAGAAGGGTGAGACCGGTTTCGACCACATGGCGGTGTCGTCGCTCAACAAAGCCATTTTGTTCGCTTGTATGAGGACAAGAGAGACGGTGAACAATTCCGAGTTTAGCAAAAAAGGTTGATAAGTTGCGAAATTCCCCTCCCCAATCTGTTTGAACGGATTTGAGTTGTGTTTTGAACTGTCGTTCAGCCATTATGTGAAATTGTTTGAAGATATTAAAGACATCAGATTTCTGTTTTATTGGAAATAACCACATGTATCTAGTGTAATGGTCAACACAAAGTAAGAAATAACGATGACCATAAAAGGAAGCAACAGGAGCAGGGCCCCAAACATCACAAAAAACTAAATCCAATACATGAGTGCTTTTATGATTTGTAGGAGATAAATGCAGTTTTGAAGATTTCCCCATGGGACAAGAATGACAGAAGGGTAAGCTAGAATTATTGCTAGTAGGGAGGCAGTTCTTTGAGATCATGGATTGTAAGAGTTGAGAGTGAGGGTGTCTAAGTCTTTGGTGCCAAGTTGTAGGAGAAGCTTGAATGGTGGAGAAGGCAACATGCGAGACAGGAGAGTTCTTTGGAAGATGGAGAGGGTAGAGACCGTCTTTACTGGGGCCCGTGAGGAGGGTTGTTCTGGTAACCGAATCCTTAACACAAAAAAAGGTTGAGTGAAATTCAAAAAACACATTGTTATCTTGACAGAAACGTTGAACAGAAAGGAGATTTCTTTTAAGTTGTGGAACGTGAAGAATGTTTTTGATGGAGAGAGTTTTGGTTGGTGAGTGGACAGTGGTGGAACCAATATGGAGAATGGGTAGTTTATTGCCATTACCAACAAGGAGTGTGTCCTTACCGAAATAAGGTTCAGTGTTGTCAAAGCTAGTGAGATCAGGTGCAGCGGTATTGTTTGAACATGTGTCTGGCAGCCAAGATGATGATGTTTGGGAGCGATGATCAGCAAAGTTTGCTTGAGGAGTGGGTCGTGGTGGACGAATCGTTGCCGGATCACGATTAGGGCATTGTGAGGGAACATGCCCAATACCACACCTGGTACAAGAGCCATAGACGGTATTCTTATTAGATGCCCAAGCAAAACGAGAGTTGTTACTTGAAGACAATCCCGAGTTTCGATTGTTGTTGTAATTGCCACGTCTGCGACGGTTATTGTTGTTGTTTCGGTCACGATTGGACTGTCCACGAGTGCTGTAATAGGCTTGATTTTGCTGCTGTGCAGGTTGTACATTGAAGCCTAACTGTGTCATCAGTTGTTGTAGCGACTGGAGTGTTTCGGGTGAGAGTTGGAGCTTGGTCTGGGAGGAAGAGTCACGACTGGTTGTAGCTATGAAGGCTTGTGCAGCAGTGGAAAGAGTGGGATCAGCTTTCTTTGTCATGTATTCGTGATCAGCAAGGAGCCCGGGTAATTCAAGGAGAGTGACGGGAGGGTGTCGAGCAACAAGAGTGGGTTTCAAGATGTTGTATTCTTCCCGAAGGCCAGAAATAATTAGCATAACAACATCTTTTTCGAGCATTGCTGCACCAATGTTTGATAGTGCATCATTATATTCTTGAGCCCGTGTGACATAGTCAGCGGATGTTTCATCAGGTTTCATTTCTATCTTGAGAAGTTGGGTTCGTAGAGTGTATTCACGAGAAGATGTGTGTGGGGCGTAAGCACGTTCGAAGGAAAGCCACAGATCACGAGAAGTTTCACCTTGTACATGTTTGAAGGAAGATTTAGAGATTGTTGATAGAAGGAGCATGCGAACATGAGCATCATTGGAAACCCATGCTAAGTAATCAGGATTTGGTTGTTGTGTGGGAGGCGGTGTTCCTGTGGCAGATGACGAGGAGGTGGTAGTAGTAATGGTTTGGGACGGACAAGGAAGAGAGCCGTCAATGTAGACATATAGGCCATTGGTAACGAGGAAGGGTTTGATCATGGTTTTCCAATGTCCATGATTGGCGGGTGTAAGTTTAAACCCGAATTTGTGGGAATTATGGATGGTTTTCTCTGTTGTAGTGAATGATGCAATAGCCATTGTTGGTAGGTTCGATTGTGATCGAGAAAGGAAGAAGGGCTGTCGGCAGTTTTAGGGTTTTAGGGAATCCAGGAGCAGGAGAGCTCTGATACCATAAAAGTTGTATATTACTGAAGATTGTATTATATGAATTAACGTGTACAAGAGAGAGCTCTATATATAGAGAAATTACAGCCTAAACTAGAAACAATCATTTACATAAATAGATGCATAAATCATGGACATAATTATGGACATAAATCGTGGTCTAATACAGAAGAGCAAGTCTCTCTTTCTGGGAGCAAATAACAGTGAAATTTCCATCACCGAAACAAGTATATGTGGCTGCAAACAAAGAAACACATACGAAAATCAGATGGAGCCCCAAACCCCTCAGATTCCCCATTATCAACCCTAACTCAGTTTAATTTAGAAGAAAGTTGAAGTGGAAAGATGGGTTGTTATGATGAACTGATGGATTGTTATGATGGAGAAACTACTTCATTTATAAGGACATGAATGAAGAACGATGTATTTGGTCACAATTAATTAAAAAATATGATTTGGAAGACTTGGAAGTTAATGGACATTTGTATACACAACCTGGATTACTGTGGTCCTAGCCTATCTTCCTTTTTCTCTTGGTCAAAATAAGTGGTTCATGTCTATTTCCCATGAAAGATGCAATTGTCTTTGACTATTTGGTCACAATTAATTAAAATATGATTTGGATAAAACTCCAAATTTGACAAACAAGCATTTACATTTCAAAAATCAGAATTAATCTATAATTTTCTTTAAATGATAGCTAAATTTCAATATTCTTTGTGTTACAGGTCCAATTTGTGTGAAAATCAGGTCAGACAGAAACATAAAAACATCGATGGATCATTTTCCCAATACCATAGATATACGATAATCAATTGGGTTATTTATTAATTTTACACATAAAAACATATATTCATCGTTTTCAACAACACTAAATCACTATCTTCTTTATCTAACAGGTCCCAAGCTGTGTTGTGTAGCATGTTAAGAATTTTGTAAAAAGCACATACAGCAAGTTCATGAAATCTAAAAAATTAGGTCAGATAGAAAAAAGAACGGGAAAACTTAACAGCTGATAACTCAAGAAACGAAATGGGAGAGATGAATCGGCGATGTAGGCTTCGCCTTTTCCCTGTCTGTCGACTACTTCCCGGTGGCGAGGGATGGTGGTGGTCGAAAGCGATGGTTTTGAGAGGAGTGGAAAATTAGGGGGAAATTTTTAATAATTAATTACAAATTTGGTCCCTTGATATACTCAAAATGACAGTTTTGTCAAGTTTCTGTATTTCTCATTTTGTTACCGATATGATCACTTAGTAAAATGTAGGCTAAATTACATATATGGTACTTGTATTATATCAAAAACTAATTTTCATCTCCAAAGCTATTTCTTTTCTCATACAATTCCGATGTAATATCCTCAAAACGAGGTCACACAAATAGAAGTTCATAATGCTTAAGGAAAAAAATGTAACGTGGGGTTACTATCGACGATCATAATTATGATGTTTTTATAAATATTTGGGTACATTATATAATTCTTATTTGCACTATTTCATTAATTTGAAGATTTGTAGTAATTAAAATAAAAAATTGATAGGTTAAACAATGGCGGAACCAAAAACTCGGAACACCGGTGACAGCATAAAATATTTTTTTTTCATTCTAGAGTTTGGATAGAGCTCAAAATCAGTTTGGAGATATGTTATATGTTGTGTTTTCTGTTAACTTGGAATGGGAATGAGAACAACAAAGTTACCCACCATCACCGCCGCTACCCACCAGCACCACCATCATATACCATCACCACCTACCCCTACCACCCACCACCATAATTACCCACCATCACTGCCGCCAAGACCCACCACTACTACCATCCACCTACACTGTTACCCACCACCACCGTCGCTACCACCCACCACCACCACCACCACCTCCACCGCCATCGGTCGAGCACCATCATATACATCTGCCACCCACCACCATAGCTACCACCGCCACTACCGCCACCATCACCTACCAATATTGTTGCCCACCACTAACACCCACCACCACCGCCGCCACCATCACCACCACTACCGCCATGATCCATCACCACCGCTACCACCATCACAAGAGCATTGATTCTCATACATATTTCTTAGGTGAATTCTGTACAAAACAGTGGAATCAATTCTTTATTTCCAGTTTAATTATCTTTCTCTACATTTCCATTCTTTCCTTCAATTTCATTTCTCTGTAACAAAAATAGGTAGTGATGACAGGATTTGAACCCGTGATATTTTGTACCCAAAACAAATGCGCTACCAAGCTGCGCTACATCCCTTCCATTGGTCTACAGTGTCATTGTAGAGAATTTTTGTCTTGTTTTCCACATCGTTATCTCCTCTATTAAAATCTAGAATTTTTATGTCCATTTCGTCTTTTTGGTCTCAGTTAACATATAATAATAATAAAATACTTCTATCTATATGAAAAATGGAATGTAACTCCTCTTACATCGTCCTCTTGCTCAAGATAGAATTGCTAGTAAATGAGATTAGTTAGCAATCAATATTCCTAAATAAGGAGACAGAACGGAAGCTATAGTCATAACATCGTCGAAAACAACCATCGACTAGCAAGATAGAGCCCGGGAGCAGAAAGAGTCGGGGGTGAAGCCTACGCAAGCATGCATACCGCACTACCGCCCCCACTCTCTGCTATTGGTGGCTAATGGGTCCCTTCTCTCGCATATCCTAGACAAGGGGACAAGTGAATCATCGCTTTAGGGCGCAGGCAGCCCTCCGTATCCTTATAAAAAAAAGTAATGTGGGGTTACTATCAAGACGATCACAATATGATGCTTTTATAAATATTTGGGTATATTATATTATTCTTATTTGCAATTATTTCATTAACTTTGAAGATTTGTAGTAATTAAAATAAAATAAAAAAATTGCTAGGTGTAAAAGTGGTATAACTTATATCACATAAAGAAGCTCAAAAATAATAATGCAAAAAATAGGTCGACCAAATTTGAAGTTGTGAGAATTATATACTTATATAATTGCCAAAGTAGAGTGTCTTCCGCGCGTCCTATTTTGGTTATAAGTTACATTTTCCATTAAAAAAAAAAGTTGTGTTGGTGTAGTGGTAACAAAGAGTGCCTTTGAACCGGTTTATGAGGGTTGGACCCTCACGCCTCCAACTTTTTCAAACATCTAAACTCCTTCGTTCTCTTTCCCTTTCATGTTATTCTATTTGTCATTTTTGTTTTTTAATTTTTATTCTTTAATATATTATCTTTATTAAAATACTTTAGTTTTTTAATATGTGTTATTTCTAGTATCTAAGTTTCTTATTTATTTTTTAATCATTATTAAAATATTTTAATCTTTTAATATATGTTTTTTCTAAATTCTAGATTACTTAAATTTGCATATATTAAAAAAATCTTATTACAAAGCTTTTTATAAACTTTTTATATATGTTTTTTAAATTTTTTATTACCAACGTTTTTATGAACTTTTTTATATATGCTATTTAAATTTTAAAGTACTTACGTTTGAATATAATTAGTTTGCTTCGAGAAAAAAAAAAACTACTCATATTACATTATATATTTTAACAACTTATCTTACATTATATGACTACCTATTGTTTTGTTTACATTAAAAATTATACTTCAATATTTTTGTTTAAAATCTATTTTCGTTTCTTTTTCAATTATTGTATTATTTAAGTGGATACAAAGTAGTTACTTTCTTTTATATACTAAAATTATTAGCATACTATTCAGACCGATATAAGCATTAGTATCATGTTTTTATAACATTATTCATTACAATCTTATGATTATACCACTCATAGTCAAAAGTCCTAAAATAATTTATATTCTTTATATATTTTTTCAAAAATTTCTTAGACAAACATAAATGCATTTATGCATAGAATTATAAAAACTGATAATATAATGTGCCTTTTTAAGTTGCAACTATACAAGCACGACTACTTCGACCATCAGTTACATATCATCTACTTCCTCTAAATATATCTACCAAAAAACATACAACAAAGTTTTAACAATCGCCTTTATATATGTGATCTTTTAGAACCGGTTGATGACCACACTTAAAAACTTTATGCCATCTATTGATGGCCAAATATAACAATAAATAACAGAAACAATACATGTTACCACAATATTATACATAGTTATCATCAAAGTTAAACATATGTCGATATTTTTTCGAATTTATTATGACATTATATGCGTTTTACTCTTCAAATAAATATGAATGTACATTTTTGTGTAATTAAACTTATTACCACTATACACAATCTTTTTACTTTTAAACATATATATGATTCCCGCTGCATCACACGGGGTTCAACCTCCTAGTTATTGAATAATTACCGATTAAAATCAAAAGAATGAAAATAAAAAGTATCATTTTTTTATTTTTTCTAAGTTATGAGGCACCAATCATAAGTGTTTGAAATACACACACAAATACAAACCTCTTGTATGTATATATGTTCGATAATAACTAGTAACAGAGAGAGGGATAGGGAGAGATAGAAGCTAAAATACATAAGGAAATAAGAGATAGTGAGGTAAGGAGTGTAGTTAAAAATGGTAGGGGAAGGAGAAGTAAAGGGAAAGGTCGAAGATGACAGCGACCGAGGTGGTAGTGGTGGTCAATTGGGGTGAGCCTAGGTGGGTACTCAAACAAATTTTTGAAACCAGACTAGAATATCGGATTTAGAACCATTTACATTAGTTGTTAAGATTTTAGAACCACTCCTAAAATCGGTTGGAACTGATTCTCATTTTGGATTCTTGACTTCTAATTTTTTTTCTTTTTTATTACAAACTGAATAAATCAACTATTATGAAGTAATATAAATGCATTGCAAAACCTAACAATAACAAGTAAAAACTAAATACCCGTTATTAGAAAAAAATATACAAGAATAACAAAAGTCCCTTAAGAATAGGATAAAGGGGAGGTAAAATGGTGGGAACTGAAGTTGCAACTTCCTAATTTCTAATTTTGTTTCGTTAAGTTAAAACATTTTAACTTTCTTTTGGCAAACGGTCATTTCAAACTTTAAAATCTGTCTTTAAAATTGCCAATATTATTTGAAAAAACATGTTAACTTTTAACATCTTAGTTTGCATGTATCATTTAAAAACATTTTAAATTTTCTTTGGCAAAATGTCATTTTGAACTTTTAAAATCATTTTGTGATTGCCAACTATATCTATTAAGACTTGTTGACTTTCAAAATAATTTGTTTGTGTTTCCAATTAAGCAATCATGCAACAATTTAAATAAACACAATCATTCAAATATGAAGTAATTGTGTCATTTGCCTCAAAGTCCTATGCGTTTTCCCGTGAGCCTACACAAGAAAAACATGGTCATTTCTAGGGACTAAAACAACCACAAGGATTTAACGGCTCTTACTTCCTTTGTCACTAGCGTTTGATGCCTGGTTGGAACTTCATGCGACACCAATCTTCATTGTCTCGACTTGGTGGTATTCGGTCTTCTTTTGTTACATTAACTAAACTAGTACACTTTTCCTAACTAATATATTACAATAAAAATTAAAAGGTAAAATTACATTACATATTAATGATAACAAAACGATACGCAGGTCGCAAAACAATACCATAAAAATATCAAAACAACCATTCAAGCATCACATACACAGGTCTAGTTGAAGCCAAATGTTACCAGATCCATATAAGATAATGCACACTTTTATACTATTAAAAGTACATTATAAACCTACTACACAATATTTTGATTGATCCACAAACATACATACAAAGGATCTTGGTATACAACCACATTCCACATAAGAAAATTTTGTATGACTTTAATGATTAAATCATCCAAATATTCAATATGCAATGAATATTGTGTTTTAACAAAACAAATAAAACTATTTAATTAAAACCGAGTTATTTTGATCTATTCCTGCTTTTGTTAATGTTTTATACTCTTTAAAACCTTTCTTTAAAATCAATTTTAGAAACTAATTTGTTCATGTTTAGCGATGTGAGGAATCATCAATAGCGTTGCTATGGTTCATTATCACGTGATTTTCAGAAAGCCGTTATGATCATAGCGGCGCTATAAGACGACGGTAGCATCGGGAACCAACCTACATACTACGAAAATATCAAGTAAATAGCGACGCGACACTCTGACAATAGCGACATTATGAAAACCTAATGATTGTACACTGTATAAAAATCACAACGCTATGTAAACCCCTATCTGAAAGTTTTATACATGGGTGATTTGAAACGTGAGGAAACTTTCATCTTTCTTGACTTGTTCGAATTCAATTTTGTGGGCATATTTTCTAGTGCTTTGAAGTCAGTGTGTGTGTGTTTGTGAAAGAGAGTGAGAGAGTGAGACAGAGGAGTAGGGTGGCGTGGGGTGGGTTTTAGTTTTCAATTTCTATATTAATAAATTTACATAAAATAATAAAAAGGAAAAGATAAACGAAATAAAAAAGGGTAAGAAAATCTTTTTATATGGACCAGATGATGGGAAATAGGCAAACAAATAAATTTAAACTCTTAAGTTCACATGCAACCTAAAGTATCTATGTTTTCTCTATTGAACATATAAATAAGAACATCTAAAGGAAACCTAGGTATAATCAAAATTACTAAAGAGGGTTTTAAGATTACATACCTTATTGTTATTATAACAAATAACAATTATTCATTGGCTCGTTGATTTCTTGGAAGCAAGCACCACAAGTGTCGTGCCTGTAATGGTTCACACCCAAAAGTCCAATCAAAGGTTAATTATCTTAATTAACTTATTAAGAAAAGCTCGCTATAAAACCTTAGAGAAGGATTATAGATTCTGATTGAGAGAGAAGAGAAAATATAGAGAACTATTTACATGCATGGGGCTGAGAATAAAGTACCAGGGAGGGGTATTTATAGCCTCAAGTGTGATAAGGATAAACCTTATTTGAATTCAAACAATATAAACCTTTTTATCTTAGAAACCCTTTTTGGCTGTCCGCGTCGTGCGCGTCACGGCTCTCCTTCCCCGCGGCGCGCGTGTTACTTTGACTAGACGTTTTCTATTGTCTAACTATTGAATAATTACAATCCAGCCCCTGTACTTTTAATTAATCTCAAATTAATTCCAATTAATTCTAATTAATTCCAAACTAGTTTCTAATTAATTTATCATCACATAATAAATTAATAAACTATTTCTCTATCTCTCTCTTACTATTAACCTTAATACCATTTGGACTACCGAGGGCAACCCAAAAGGACTTTGCTACTATCAATTCAAGTATATACCAATTATAGTTATAGGCTTGGATACCTAATCCAACAGTCTCCCACTTGGATAAGTCTAATAAATATAATTGCCAGTATAACTTCTAAATCGATCAGCAAATTATAGATTTCAAAAGCTGCTGCCGAACTTTGACCCAGTCAGTTACGCATCCTAAGATAAGTGATCATATAATCCTCCATTCTGCAAGATATCATGCGGACATGAGACATGGATTGGAATCAATCTCATTGTCCAAGACTTTGTTTCCCGATTTCTGATTTGTGATGATGTAGAACTTCTAATTGAACACATCAATTTAGTCCTGGCTGGGCCAACACTATAAGTCAACACCAAATCAACGAGGGGCCCAAATATATCGCCTTTCCCGTAAGGGCAAAAGGAACGAATAAAGTTTGACTCATATGCTTGTATCCTTTACTCATCAAAAATCATGCATGACAATGCGTTTTATAACATCAAGTTACTAATGCGCTTACGCACTAACAATGTACAACCGACTTGTAAGTTACAACTCATATATCTCCGTTTCAAGATCATAAGATGTTATCGTCTCAGAATTACTCGTGACAGAATCCATGAAGTAATTCTTTGAGCGTGGTTTTCCAATACTCAAATCCCCATTTCGAAGTACTCATGAACATTGCAGCAATACTATTGCTATGTATAGCTCCTTAGACAATCTACAATTCAATTCATGACAGTCTTGATTCACCACTTACTTACAAAAGTATGAATGACTATCGACTTTTTGAATATGAACATTGCAGCAATACTATTACTATGTATAGCTCCTTAGACAATCTACAATTCAATTCATGACAGTCTTGATTCACCACTTACTTACAAAAGTATGAACGACTATCGACTTTTTGAATAATCATATTATTCGGGAAGTAAAACGTGCAAAATGAAACACAAGAATAAACAATTGACAAAAGGCAGTAAACAATACTCATAAATAATTCTCTATTATTTAATCACCAAAATTCAATTACATTTACTTTGTTACATGTTTCAAAAATAACTATCTAACTACTAAAACTAATATCATCTCTCAGACCAATGCTCCTAGCATGCTAACTGTGCTTGACCCTACTCAGAGCCTTCGTCAAACGATCTTCAGGGTTCTCTTTAGATGATACCCTCTTCACGATCAGGTAACCTTCTTCTACTCTATGTCTGATGTAGTGGTACTTTCTTTTGATATGTCTGGACTTTCCATGATCCCTCGGTTCCTTAGTCAAGGCAACCGCTCCTTCAATATCGCAGAACAGTTCCATTGGCTCCTGAATGGCTGGGACTACTCCGAGCTCATCGATGAAGTTCTTCAGTCAAGCCGCTTCCTTTGATGCTTCACTTGCCGCTACGTACTCTGATTGACAAGTTGAACCGGCCACCGTTTTCTGTTTGGAACTCTTCCAAGTAACCGCTCCACCGTTTAAAAGAAACACCCTGCCCGACTGAGACCGAAAGTTGTCTCTATCTGTCTGGCGTCACTATACCCACTTACTCTCAACGTATCACTGCCACCAAGGACTAGAAGCATGTCCTTCGTCCTCCGAAAATACTTGATAATGTTCTTAACCGTTGTCCAGTGAGCTTTTCCCGGATTTCCCTGATAGCGACTGACCATGCTCAAAGCAAAGGACACATCAGGGCGAGTACATGTCATAGCCTACATAATCGACCCTACAACCGAAGCGTAAAGTACCCGACTCATGTTAGCTATCTCTTCATCTGTACTAGGACTTTGAGTCTTACTCAATTTGGCATTGCTCTGGATAGGTAGCTCTCATTTCTTGGAATTTTCCATACTAAACCTCTTTACTACCTTATACAAGTATGTACTTTGACTAAGTCCAATTAGTCTCTTCTTTCTATCTCTCAAAATCCTTATCCTGAGAATATAGGCTGCTTCTCCAAGGCCTTTCATGGCAAAACACTTTCCAAGCCAAGACTTAACTTCTTGCAAGGTTGGAATGTCGTTTCCCATGAGCAATATCTCATCGACATATAGCACCAGAAAAGTCACTATACTCCCACTAGCCTTGATATACACGCATGACTCATCTTCACTCCTAGAGAAACCAAACTCTTTGACTTTCTCATGGAAGCAAAGATTCTAGCTGCGAGAAGCTTATTTCAATCCATAGATGGATTTCTCAAGCTTACACACTCTACTAGGAAACTTTGCATCTACAAAACCCTCTGGCTGATTCATTTAGACATCCTCAGCCAACTTCCCGTTAAGGAAAGCGGTTTTGACATCCATCTGCCAAATTTCATAGTCATGAAATGCAGCTATGGCGAGCATTATCCTAATAGATTTTTATCTTGGCCACTGAAGAGAAGGTCTCATCATAGTCAACCCCAAGGGTTTGAGTGAATCCTTTCGCAACCAGTCTAGCCTTGAAAGGGTGTACCTTTCCATCCATGTCGGTCTTCTTTTTGAAGATCCATTTGCACCCATCTTTCAACCTGATACATTATCAACCAAGTTCCAAACTTGGTTGTCTGTCATACATGGACTTGATCTCGCTGTCCATTGGCTCTTTCCATTTGGCAACCTCAGGGCCTGCCGCTGCTTCCTTATAGCTAGCTGGCTCATCCAGATTTGTCAGTGTCATATCACTGACAAACGTGTCACCATCTGTGGTAATATGGAAACCATAAAACTCATATGCCATGCTAACTATACTAGAACTAAGAGGTAACTAATTGTTTATCAGTTTAACAGGAACCTCTTCCTCTGGTTGAGTGCTAATATCATTTAAGGTTCCTTCATTGGATGACTCTTGAATTTATTCAAGGTAAATGGTACTCCCACTGTCCTTTTTGAATATGAGTTCTCTCTCTTGAAAGACTCCTCTTCATGCTACCAAGACTACGTTCTCACTAGGTCTGTAGAACAAATATCCAAAAGACTGTTTTGGGTAACCAATGAAAATACACTTCTCATTTCTAGCTGCTAGCTTGTCATGAGTCTCTCAGCTTACAAAAGCTTCACAACCCCAGACTTTGATATGTGCCAACGAGAGAACTTTCCTCGTCTATATTTCGTGAGGTGTTTTGGCAATCTTCTTTGTAGGGACAAGATTGAGGATGTAGGCGGCTGTCTAACAAGGTCTGGTTACATCTATATTTCGTGAATAGGAAGAGAAGCTTGACTCATCATGGAACGAACCATGTCTAACAAGGTCTGGTTACATCTCTCAGCCACACCATTCAATTGTGGTGTCCTGGAAGGAGTCAACTATGAAACTATTCCACATTCCTTAAGATATTCGTGGAACTCGATACTAAGATACTCTCTGCCTCTATCGGATCTAAGCATCTTTATCTTCCTGCCTAATTGATTCTCGACTTCATGCTTGAACTCTTTGAACTTTTCAAAGGTTTCTGACTTATTCTTGATTAAGTAGATATAGCCATATCTGTTGTAATCATCTGTAAAAGTCACATAAAATCGATTAGCATCCATTATGGATGATCTAAAGGGTCCACACACATTTGTGTGTATGAGATCCAACAAAACCTTCACCTCTTTCACCAAATCATGTGAAAGGTGATTTTTTCATCTTTCCCAAGAGACAATATTCACATACATCATCTAACCTTAGGTCAAATGATTCCAAAACTCCATCCTTTTGGAGTTGGGTGATGCGTCTCTTGTTAATGAGTCCAAGACGACAATGCCACAAGCATGCTTTGTCTATACCATTAGACGAATCAATTTGAAATACACTATTACCTAAGTTATCTACACATGTCACAGTTTCATACACACCATTACAAGGTAAAACTTCAAATATAAAAACACCATTTTTATAAATAGAAATAGAACCATTCATGTTATCAAATGAATATCTAAAACCTTGTCTGAACAATGCATGAAAGGAAATAATATTCTGTGTCATTTTTGACGAGTAGCAATAATTAATTAATTCTAAACTAACATCATCACTAAGCACTAGACTATAAACTCCAATCTCGATAACAGGAGAAGATCGCCTATTCCCCATGATCAAGTTTATTCTTCCATGTTCCACCTCCTCACTTTCTTTTAGCCCTGCAAATCAGAACAAATATGAAAATCACATCATGTATCAAGGACCTAAGAACGAGAAGATGACGAGTTATTAGATATAGTGTATATACCTACAGTTAACGACTTTATCTTTCCATCTGTAAGACCTATTCCCAAAAGGAAATTAGAAAATGAGGAAGGAGTACTCTCCAGGTCTGATTCAGAGCCTCATCGGACCCTAGCACCTTTAACTTTTGGGTAAACGGGTGAAAAATGGCAAAACTTGGAAGACAGGGGGATAAAAGTGTCAGAATGCTAAAAAAATCCAATGTTAGCGGCGCTAACATATATATTAGCGGCGCTAAATGGTCAGTTGCGAGTTCTGGGGGTTGACTGGCTCGAGTCTTAGGGAGGACCAAAGTTAGCGGCGCTAACTGCCTCCAGGGCTATAAATAGCGGCTCATTTCTACATTGGAAGGGGTTCAGAAACCCTAATCATTTCCCACGACCTGGAGGGTGTTCCAGGAATTTTTTCTGAAGGTTTTGAGGGCCGAGGCACGTATTTCGAGATTTAGGTTGCATACATTTAGTTGTGTTCCAAAGTTCTACGTATTGATTGTAGTGGTTTCCGATCTGATTGTTAGACATGTGAGTATCCTCACATTAATATATGATGTTGCATGTTAGACAACTTGCGTGTTATTTACAGTTATATGATTTGTTCTATAATTGTGGTTATTTGATGTTGGGTTCAGTACGGATGCGTGTTCACTCGTCCGTGTTGATCACGAGTTGGACTATCGTCTTGTCCCATCGGTGTTGTATCATGGGCTGGGCCAAAACCGGGAAGCCATAGGTGTTGTATCATAGTTAGAACCCCCCCCCCCCGGTGTCCCATAGCTGTTGTATGATGGGCGCCCATAGGTGTTGTATCATGTGTAGGGTCGGGTTGTTCTTGAGGATGGGTTGTTAAATGTGTGGGCATGTATGGTAATTTGTGAAACTCACTAAGCTTTGTGCTTACCCGTTGATTTTAAAATATTTTCAGGTACTAGAGTTGATAAAAGGGTGAGCTCGGCGTGACGGCGGTGCATCGCATATTTATGATTTGCAGTTATTTTATTAAATGAGATTTTTATAATTATGGGACGGATATACTCTGATAATATGTTTTGATGAACAACGTTTTAACATTCCAATAAGATTATTTGTGTTTTTACTTATATTTTAGAGAAAAAATTTTGGTTGGAAATTGGGGCGTTACACCATTCTTGAGGTCTTGCAGATACTTTGGGCAGCTTCGTTTCCAATGCCCATTCTCGTTGCAGTAGAAGCAATCGACCTCTTTAGGATTTGGGATGGGAGGAATGTCAAAACTGGGCCCAACCTTTGGGCCGTTTCTAGACGACTCGACATGGGCCTTGCCCTTCTAATTTTGTCTCGAAGGACCTTTCATCTTCTTCCCCTTTCCTTGTCCAATGGCGAGAACGGGAGTACTGGCAGGAGTGGAGGCTAAACCTTTTCCCTTCATACCTGCTTAGCAGTCTGTAGTAAGTTGTGTAACTGAGCCAAGGTGGTGTCACTGTTGTTCAAATGATAAGCCAATATGAACTGATCATAACAACTAGGTAAGGAGTTTATGACTATGTCAATAGCCAACTCCTCATCAAAGTGCACATTCAGCTTAATGAGGCGCTCCATGTATCATTGCATTCTCTACACGTGGCCGCACACAGACTCTCCCTCTTTCATCTTGCATGCCATGAGGGCTTTGACTACCTCCTATTTTTTCCAACGAGATCGCTTGTGGAACTTTTCCACAAGGTCGTTGTTCATCTCATACGGCCAGTAGTCCTCATAAAATCTCTGCAACTCAGGGTCCATGGTAGCGACCATGATGCAGGCCACTTTGGTTGCATCGTCGTATTGTTTCTTATATGAGGCATATTCCTCAGGAGTAGCTTTTTCTTGATTGATTTCAATTAGTTCTTTCTCGAGGACATATTCCTTGTCCTCAAATCTAAGAGCCATCTTGATGTTTCGCACCAGTCATTGTAGTTGGTGCCATCCAATGTCACCTTTGAGTAGAGCGAAAGGATCGAAGAGAGTTGTGGTTATTGTGAGGTGCAGATGGGGGAGCAGAAGCATCAACAGAAGTAGACATCTATAAACTTAAAGATACATATTAAGGTTAGGACCCAACTATACAATTTACAACTTAGAAGAGGGATGCCGTAATCTAATTGTAAACTTTATAAAGGTAGGTAAATGACGATTTACCAATTTCAGCGCGGAAGATAATCAAATTAAGTTAAATTCCTAGGTCTTTTGAATTCATTGAAACTATTCAATGGCATGTTTAATCTCAGATTATGCTCTTCTATTTGTGACTGGGATATTGAGGATCACAAACAAGATGTGAATAACCATGCAAATGTGCTTGGTAACCTCAATGCCATTTATCATCTCGATTGATGTTCTGGTGAACCACACATACTCCATCAACAATGATAATTATGAGATACCCATTACAAATATTTATTAGTCCCTATTAGTGTGCTGGTAAACCACACACACTCCACTAATGACTGATAAAATGCAATGTGCAATTTCATATGTTAGCATACTTTTAACATTTTTCTTAAAGTAACTAGATTTGAGATTTTTATATAAAAGGTTCTAGTACTTTCTTTTAATAACATTATACTTTTAATGAGGTTTAGTGTCCTATCAAATCCGTTTTGCTAACGACCCTCCACTAACCAAGGAAGCGGTGGGTGAGAATAACATTATATATATATATATATATATATATATATATATATATATATATATATATATATATATATATGATAGCGTGCCACCTGGCAACCGCTAACGCGCCTTCCAACGCACTACTTGGGGATCCCAAACTCACCAACCGCTGGAAGTTCCCCACCAGGAAGTCCTTTCCAGCCAACGGAGGTTTCGCCCTGGCGAAGTCTCTCCTGGAGAACTACACTCCAGCTCACTAACAACGTATTCGCTGGAACGACCAGCGTGAACTGTACTTGGCGCCATGCTCCTCGACCTACGCGTGGCGCCCAGGTCTGACACAGATCGTGCGCGCCCCATCCGGCCGGTCTGCGCCAATAGGGGTGCGGCGAAGGACAAAGGTCGTACTGCCAACGGACGACTTGGTCCCCTCCTGCCACAGCAAAGATCTTGTCGGCCACAGCCAGACAGGGAAAGACGTATAAAAGCCCCTGGAGGGCATCCGGTAAGGGGATCGACTCCATTATACTCTAAACTCATATTATACACTTATAAAACCCCGCCGGGGATCTGACTTTGGCATCGGAGCATTTTCCCGGGACCTCCTCCCGGAGAATGGCTAACGCTGCCATTCCTTTTGTGATTGTGGTTGCAGGTCAAGCCCAGGACGACCAGAATCACCCGTGAAGTGAGAACCAGACGATCAAAGAGCTGATATCGCATCATTGGCGCCATCCGTGTTGTGACGTGCAACAAGAAACCACCATTTTAATCTCCGGCAATGACGACTGAAGGCCAAACCAGCGGTGGTAACAACCCCAGAAGCCTCATACGTTCAATGTTACCATTGGGCCCAATATCGATAGAAACATTACCAACAACACCATCACCACCAAGAACTAACCCACCTGCACCTCCCTTGATCCCCCAAACACCAGTTCCTTCATCGCCATTCCAATAGACTATAACACCCATACCCTTACGTACACCACCGCCATATATACCGTTTAGCTACCCTTTCACACCATTCCAACCCTCAACGGGACCACCAATGTTCACCCCTTCACCCACTTCTTTCTTCCAGCCACCACAACCAGCGGTAGCACCATTATTCACAAGCTTTACGCCAGCGCCATTAAACACACCCGTCTCATCCTTAGGAGGCATACTGACCAGTGCACTCCCTCTGTTCTACACCCAACCGCCGATGTACCAACCCATCACATCTCCCACCCAAACAACAAACAACACAAACTCGCCTCCCCCTGTAGCATATAAATCCCCGTTCATTAAAGAAATACACGACTACGACATGCCAAACACGGCCAAGTTACCACACCTAAAAACCTATAATGGAACAACCTGCCCAGACAGCCATATCGACACATACGAATGGCATATGCAATCACTGAAGTTAGACGAACGCTTCTGGTGTACACACTTCCCGACGACGCTCGACGGGAACGCAGGCGCATGGTTCAAAAGCCTCGCGCCAAGCAGCATCAGAAACTTTACGAAGCTCAAAGAACAATTTCTCTCAAACTTCATGCAACTACGTAAATATAGAGGAGACATCCGAGAGATCATTGGGTGTAAGCAACTGGAGGGTGAACCGATTAGAGTATATTTCAAACGATTCAATGAAGCAACGCTAAATGTACCAGGACAAAACGACAACCTAGTAACCGGAGCTTTCACACATGGCTTATTGCCAGGCCCGCTATCAACGAAATTCTTAGGAAAATCACCAGCCACTCGGCAAGAAATGAAGGAGTGAGTAGAACGTTTCCTACGCCAGGAAGAAGGTACGGCTGCCAAAGAAGCATACCTAAAAGCTGCAGCCACTTCCTCATCAAAATCCAGAGAAAACCACTCACAGTATCTTGGCGATAGACGACAACCTTTTAGAAGAGGTAAACCCCAAAAACCCTACAACAACCACTATGGAGATGACAGGAGATATAAGCGGACAGACATTCTGGCTGTGGCTGATAAAAGCAAGCACGCAAGAAGAACATCAGAACGTCCGAGAGATCAATCCAAGTACTGCGAATTCCATAAATGCTACGGGCATGACACGGCAGAATGCGCCGTGCTGAAGAAAGAGCTTGACCAAAGAATACAACGAGGGAACCTAAATGACATCGCCAAATCAATTCGCCCAAAGAACGATAGAAACGACACACCAGCAAAAAACAGGGACGCGCCAAAGAAGGGGCCAGAGATTCTAGTAATACACAAACACCATCGCAGAGCGCGAGAACAAACACCAGACGTCGATGAACAACAAATATCATTTTCCAATAGAGATAGGAAGCCAGAAGGATGGAATGGCGACGACCCACTCATTATCCAAGCCAGAATTCGAGACATCATCATCCACCGCGTGCATATCGATAGTGGCAGCGCAGTAGACATCATGTTCGAACATTGCTTCCGCCGGCTGCCACAGGAATGGAGGGCAGATTTACGCCCTCCAGCTGGAAATCTAACCGGCTTCACAGGGCACAGCATCATACCAACTGGGATGATCTACCTGCCCATCACGATAGACGACGGTCAGCGTAAGAAAACAGTCACGCTCGAATTCACGGTGGTACGAGCACCATCGGAACACAACATCATCCTGGGAAGGCCAGCAGCGCTATACTTCGGCATTGTGGCATCAACACTACATGGTATAATCAAGTTCCCAACGGATACCAGCGTAGCCACCGTCCTGGCAACACCACAAAAGACACTCAAATGCTACCAGATAATGCTGCCCACAGACATCGATGGCAAACGAAAGCGCCCAAGAGACGAGCCTAAAGAAAGCAGAGAAATAATCCACCACGATTACCCAGACCAAAAAATACAAGTTGGAAGCACATTACCGACCGAGTTACGAAAACAGGTGATATCCCTACTCAGAAAATATAAACACGTATTCGCCTGGGAGCCAGCGGACATGGTGGGAGTAGAAAGAACAATAATCGAACTCAATCTTAACGTCATACCAGGGAGCAATGTGGTCAAGCAAAAACGCCATGGCCAAGCAGGAGAACGCAACAACGCCATCAACGCAGAAGTCGCCAAGTTAGTACAAGCCGGCATCGTCCGTGAAACTTTCTTCCCAACATGGATAGCCAACCCAGTCATGGTAAAGAAAAGCGATGGCAGCTGGAGAATGTGCATTGACTACACCGATTTAAACAAAGCATGCCCGAAAGATTGTTATCCACTCCCCGAGATAGTCCAGAAAGTAGAATCGCTGGAAGGATTTAAGTGGAAGTGTTTCCTAGACGCCTACAAGGGTTACCACCAAATTCTCATGCGGAAAGAAGAAGAGGATAAAACAGCCTTTTACACGGATCACGGCACCTTTTGTTACCAGAAAATGCCGTTCGGTCTAAAAAACGCTGGGGCAACATACCAAAGGCTCGTCGACAAGGTGTTCAAAGACCAAATCTGAAGAAACATCGAAGTATATGTCGACGACATGGTCATAAAAAGCAGCGCAGAACAATCCTTGTTGCAAGACATTGAAGAAACCCTTAAAACACTTTCCAAAATTCAAATGAAACTCAACCCGGCCAAGTGTACCTTCGGTGTAGAAGAAGGAAAGTTTCTGGGCTATTATGTCACACGAGAAGGTACCCAACCAAACCCAGAAAAGATAAAAGACTTCGTCGAGATAAAATCACCAGCATGCCTGCGAGAAATACAAGGACTCAACGGGAAACTCACAGCCCTGGGACGCTTCGTAGCAAAGTCAGCAGAAAAAGCCCTTCCGCTGTTCAACACGCTGAAAGGCTGCGTTAACAAAAACAATTTTCAATGGACAGATGAGGCAGAAACCGGTCTGACACATTTAAAAGAAGCAATGAAATCGTTGCCCACATTAGCATGCCCAGTCCCAGGGGAGAAGTTATCCATATACCTGGCGGCGTCACCAGATGCAATAAGTGCAGTTATAACTGTGGAAAGCGAACACCAACAGAGACCAGTCTACTTCGTCAGCCGAGCGCTACAAGGCCCAGAACTACGTTATCCGCAATTAGAAAAGTTAGTCCTAGCTTTAATCTATGCAGCACGCCGGCTGAGGCGTTATTTCCAAGCTCACCACATTGAGTTATTGACAAGCCAACCAATCCGCCAAATCCTACTGAAACCAGAGAAATCAGGCCGCCTAGCCAAGTGGGCCATCGAGCTAGGGGAACACGATATCGACTATAAACCAAGAACAAGTATCAAAGGCCAAGCACTAGCGGATTTTCTGGCAGAAATACCAGAGGAAGAAGAAGCAGCAAAAAGTCAACCTACAAAACAAGAACTAGACACACCTCCAGAAGCCTGGATGCTCCACACGGATGGGGCAGCCAGCAAAGAAGGCTCGGGGGCGGGTCTAGTGTTAACATCCCCGGAAGGCGAGTAAATAACTTATGCACTCAGATTCGACTTCCAAACGACGAACAATGAAGCAAAATACGAGGCACTGCTCGCCGGGATGCGACTCGCGAAGGAGAACGTAGTGAAACACCTCCTGGCGCATAGTGATTCTTTGTTAGTAACTAACCAAATCAACGGGGCCTACGAACTAAAAGACCAGCGGATGAAGAAATACGTAGAAGAAGTGAACAGAATAGCAGCCACAATGGAAACTTTCACAGTCAAGCAAATCCCACGATCAGCTAACAGAAAAGCCGATGCGCTGAGCAAGTTAGCCTCTACGGCATTCGACCATTTATCCAAAGAGGTTCTGGTAGAAGTCCTAAAAGAAAGAAGCATTGACGGCATTCGACCATTTATCCAAAGAGGTTCTGGTAGAAGTCCTAAAAGAAAGAAGCATTGACGGCCAGAAAGTAGCACCAATTAGCACAACCCCACCACATGGATGACACCTTTAATCGACTACTTGACACAAGGTCTTCTGCCAAGTGATAACACTGAAGCACGCAAGATCAAAGTGAAAGCCCCTCAATATGCAATGCGAAACGACACATTATACAGACGAGGACATTTAGAGCCTTGGTTAAAATGCATTACCCCGAAAGAAGGAAAGACAGTATTAGAAGAAATCCATGCAGGTGAAGCTGGATCGCACGAAGGCGCCAGAGCACTCACAGGAAAAACCCTTAGAGCGGGGGTATACTGGCCAGAAATCCATGCAGACGCAACGGAAGTAACAAAGAAATTGTCGCATGCCAAACCTTTTCACCACTCCACCACTTGCCAGCGGTCCCTATGACCAGCATTTCAAGTCCATGGCCCTTCTACCAATGGGGAATCGATATAGTGGGCCCGTTCCCGGAAGCACCCGGTCAAGTAAAGTTTCTCATCGTAGCAGTGGATTACTTCACCAAGTGGATCGAAGCAGGGGCCGTCGCCTCAATAACAGGGAGGAACATGATTAAGTTCATGTGGAAGAATGTTCTCACCAGATTCGGCACCCCCAAAGTCCTAGTTAGTGACAACGGCCTACAATTTGCGGAAGATCCATTCCGCACATGGTGTGCCGAAAGACTCATCAAACAAAAGTTCACATCTGTTGCACACCCCCAAGCCAACGGCCAGACTGAAGTGTCCAATAGAACATTGGTGGCGGGACTAAAGAAAAGGCTGGGGAAAGCGAAAGGTCACTGGGTGGAAGAATTACCCACGGTACTTTGGTTATACCGCACTACCCCACGAACGTCAACAAACGAAACCCCATTCAGACTGACGTATGGCACGGAAGCCGTCCTACCACCAGAAATCTTTATAGGCAGCCTGCGCACCACGGAATTCACAGAATAAAAGAACAACCAGGATCTCCACCTCAACTTAGACATTCTGGAGGAGAAGCGAGAATTAGCTAATATACGACAGGCGTGCTACAAGGCGGCAATAGAGAAATACTACAACGCGCGAGTTAGAGAAAAACGTTTTGGGGTAGGCGACTTGGTCCTCCGAAAAAATGACGCAAGTCACACTGAACCGCGAGGCAAACTTGGTCCAACATGGGAAGGCCCATACAGAGTCATAGAAGCCAACTTAAAAGGATGCTACGTCCTGGAAACTTTGGAAGGCCGAGCGATACCGCGAACATGGAACGTTCAGAATCTCAAACAGTTCCACTGCTAGGGAAACTGCCAGATAAACCCCACCATCAAGATCTATCCAAAATTGTAACCGCCACATGAACAAAGTAATGAATGAAAATGTTGCTTTCACTTATGCATGTTACGAATGAATAAAATGTCGAAGAAGGCTCAGCGACTCCTGGTCGTAGTCTTAAAAACCTTAAGGGTGAAATACCCCTCAGCGGACTCAGCGACTCCTGGTCCTAGTCTTAGCAAGGTTATCCAGGTGAAACACCCTGAAGAAGGCTCAGCGACTCCTGGTCCTAGTCTTAAAAACCTTAAGGGTGAAATACCCCTCAACGGACTCAGCGACTCCTGGTCCTAGTCTTCGCAAGGTTATCCAGGTGAAACACCCTGAAGAAGGCTCAGCGACTCCTGGTCCTAGTCTTAAAAACCTTAAGGGTGAAATACCCCTCAGCGGACTCAGCGACTCCTGGTCCTAGTCTTAGCAAGGTTATCCAGGTGAAACACCCTGAAGAAGGCTCAGCGACTCCTGGTCCTAGTCTTAAAAACCTTAAGGGTGAAATACCCCTTAGCGGACTCAGCGACTCCTGGTCCTAGTCTTAGCAAGGTTATCCAGGTGAAACACCCTGAAGAAGGCTCAGCGACTCCTGGTCCTAGTCTTAAAAACCTTAAGGGTGAAATACCCCTTAGCGGACTCAGCGACTCCTGGTCCTAGTCTTAGCAAGGTTATCCAGGTGAAACACCCTGAAGAAGGCTCAGCGACTCCTGGTCCCAGTCTTTAAAACATTAAGGGTGAAACACTCCCTGACAGGCTCAGCGACTCCTGGTCCTAGCCTTAGCAAGGCCACCCACGAGGAACACCCTGAAGAAAGCTTAGTGACTCCTGGCCCTAAGCCCTACAGACGTTAAAGGGAAAATTCCCTAAGGGGCAGAGCGATTCTTGGTCCTGGCCTTAATAAAACCATCTGGTTAAAACATTTTGAAAAAGGCATGGTAATTACTAGTCCTAAATCTTACAGACCCAAAAGATGAGACATACCGTAGCAGACTTAACGACTTTCAGTCTCAGTCTCATCAAGTTTCACCCAAGCTAACCATCTTAGAAGAAACCTACCAACATGCATCTCAGATCGCAACCAAAATGAAGAACCATGGATGAGATCTATTCAACCATCAATCCCAATTCTGTCTGACAACAACAAACTCAAACAATTGCGTGAAGAAGAAAAAGGGCATACAACAACCACCAAACCAACATCCAATGTAACCAACCAAACAACGATGTCTTGGCTCGTAAGCCTTACAAAACGAAAATAAAAATCTTGTCCAAACTGCCTCAGAAGGGCCTTACAAACTTTGTTTCATTACAAGGTAACACCAAAAGACAAGCAAACATAACATCATATACCTGCTACGTATGAGAAGGGCCGGCAACATTGCTTGGGTCCAGCAAAGCCTTCAGGTCGGGCACACCAAGCTCCCCAAGTTTGAAGGCTGTAGCGTAATCAACATTCATAAAAGCATCCACCGCCTCATCCACCTCCAAACCAATATCAAGTGGGGGCTCCTCCTCCTCTACCGCAATCTCCTTGCCCGCCTTCATGTCCTTTATTGCACGAGAATACCCTTGAGCTTGTCCAGCCGCCATACAGACCTCCTTGAGACGATGCACGCCCATCCCAAAATCCCGACTTTCCATGACCAAGTCAACAACACCTACAACGCCATTGGTCAAAAGCCAGGACAGGTCCGCCTCCGCCTCCTCAAGCGCCGACATCTTGGCCTGAGCAACCCGGTCACACTCTGCAGCATCTCTCTCAGCGCTTTCAAGTTGGATGTACAGACCCTCATTCTCAGATTTTACACCAGCTAGAGCACCTTGAAGCTCAGTTTTCTCCCGTCCAAGCACGGATAATTGCTCCTTCAGCTGGGCAGCCTCTCTTTCAACCACCTGCAAAGATGCCACTTGAGATCGAAGGTCCTTCAACAAGCCCTCCTGCTTGACAATTTCAGCACGAGCAACATCCAACTCCTGCTGGAGTGAGGGGCGATCAGCATTGGCGGCCAGCATTTGCTCCAAACGATTCGCGCTTTCACCAAAGAAGCAAGCTCTTTGGGCAGCCGCATATCGGAGGGAACCTACCAAGTCGGCCGAGGAATAGCTCCCTATCTCCGAACGGGTTCCTGGAGGAAACACATGTTGCGTGAACTCCAGGGCAGTCTGGTAATTCGAAAGGCGTGCACCCTCCGATAAAGACCACCCAGGGACAAACACCCCAGTAGAAGCAACATGGCCAGCCTCCCCGCTGCACTCCCACGGCGACTAAAACCACTGAAATCCGGGCGAGGAGGCTGAGGTCCAACCGGCAGTGAATGATTACTCTCCCCAGAACCTTCTCCAGTAACGTCCTCAACAACAGGGTGGGTACCGATACGAGCACCACCACCCTGGTCCATTTTCATGTCTCCACCCGGCGATGTGTCGTCGGCAATATTGATCACAGGAGACTGGGGCGGAATAAACCCCGAAGCCCCACCACTACCAGCCAAACGGCGAGGACGCAATTGCCGTGGCAACATCACGTTTCCAGAACCCTCACCAGCAGCAAACAACCCCGCACGCCTCTTCACCAAAGCCCTAGAAGAACCAACTTGCTCACCACTACCTTCCGTATCAACAACCCGCCCATCAACAGCCGAAAAAACCAAAGGCCCAGTGCTTGCATCTCTTCGTCTCTCCTCCTCTTGCACCGCCGAGGCCCGTGTAATAAAAGCCTCATGACGGAAAGCATGAGAAGGAAGTACCTGATCGATCAATGGAATCTCACGATACTGGAGACTCCCACGATAATTCTTCTCCAGAACATCAGTAAACCGGATGTCATTTTCCCGTCCTATAACAAAGAGAAATCATCAAACATCTCCTTTTTTTTTAAAAAAAGGGGGGGGGAGAGGAGAAGGAGAAAGCAAAAACAACAAGGCCCATAACTAACCGTCCATAATGGTAAAGAACTCGGGCATCTTGCCCCGAAGTCGCCAGGAAGTACTCATGCCAGCGCCGGCCAGAATGTACTCAGGAAGTTCACCACCAACCACATGGAAAGATCGGAGAACCTTTGCAATAGCTTCCTTTGCGGGGAAGAGAGTGAAACCACGATCAGTGATAGGATCAACACGATGCTTCATAGCTCCAACCCGGTGCTCGTTTACCCAAATAAAATGCTGAGACCAATTCCGGGCAGTCCCCTTTTGATCGGTAACAAGAGTGGGGCGATCTTGACGAACACAGAATGTATAATTGTTCCCAGTGAAAGCACGAGTGAACCGGAAAAAATGACGGAAAACGTACAGGTCAGGCTCTAAATGAACAGCCCTAGACAGAAGTTCCAAGGCGATGATCTTGTTTACACCATTAGGGACCAGTTCATGAATATGAACGTGATAATGGTCGAGAACCTCCATAAAAAAATCAGATGCGGGCAAGCGATAACCGGCCTCAAAATGTTTTAAATACATACCGATCTTCCCTTCAGGAGGAAAGGAAAAAATGGCTCCGTCGGCGGGAAGCTCCACACCATCCTCCAGTTGGAAGCCATAGCGAGCCACTAGTGAATCGTAGTACCGAGAATCGGGACCGACACCTGAAGAAGAACTCATTTTGACAATAAACAGAAGAACAGAGAAATAGAAGAGCAAGAAATCGACAAAGAAGGAAGAAACTGCAAAGGAACTAATGGCCGGAGAAAAAGGAGAATATAAAGAGGCGAGATAAAGGAAAACCGTAAGCGGGACTTTCAAAATTCAAAGATAATGATCAGAACCGTCTGAGGAAACGGTCACATCAGCGTGTTTTATTCAATGCTAGCCCTAGCCACCATTGCTAGCTACGCACACGCAATAATGCCTAAGGCTAGGGAGACTTGATAGCGTGCCACCTGGCAACCGCTAACGCGCCTTCCAGCGCACTACTTGGGGATCCCAAACTCACCAACCGCTGGAAGTTCCCCGCCAGGAAGTCCTTTCCAGCCAACGGAGGTTTCGCCCTGGCGAAGTCTCTCCTAGAGAACTACACTCCAGCTCACTAACGACGTATTCGCTGGAACGACCAGCGTGAACTGTACTTGGCGCCATGCTCCTCGACCTACGCGTAGCGCCCAGGTCTGACACAGATCGTGCGCGCCCCATCCGGCCGGTCTGCGCCAATAGGGGTGCGGCGAAGGACAAAGGTCGTACTGCCAACGGACGACTTGGTCCCCTCCTGCCACAGCAAAGATCTTGTCGGCCACAGCTAGACAGGAAAAGACGTATAAAAGCCCCTGGAGGGCATCCGGTAAGGGGATCGACTCCATTATACTCTAAACTCATATTATACACTTATAAAACCCCGCCGGAGATCTAACTTTGGCATCGGAGCGTTTTCCCGGGACCTCCTCCCGGAGAACGGCTAACGCTGCCATTCCTTTTGTGATTGTGGTCGCAGGTCAAGCCCAGGACGACCAGAATCACCCGTGAAGTGAGAACCAGACGATCAAAGATATATATATATATATATATATATATATATATATATATATATATATATATATATATATATATATATATATATATACTTTGGATCCGGTAAGAAGGTTTTTTCGGTAGGAATGTAAGAAGTTTTTTATTTACATGTTTTTTGGCGAACCAACAAAATTAATCAATAGATGATGGGCAAAAAAATTCTCAAAAAAACAATTCGATGATTAATTTTACAATAATTTTGTTGTTATTCACTAAAATTGTCCGTAATGTGAATAAAAAACTTGATTCACTAAAAATGATTCATCGATATGTTTTTTCGAGAATTTTTTTTGCGAATTATGTTATTTTTGATACATCTAATGATTCATTTTGGTTGTTCGTCAAAAAAACAAGCAAATAAAATTTTTTTAGCTTCTTACTCTAATTTTAGTTCTTATTTGCTCTTATATATATATATATATATATATATATATATATATACTAGCTGCGTACCCGCGCAATGCGGCGGCGAAGAATAGTTTTTTTTTGCGATTAATTACTATCGGTGGCGAACATTAGTTTGTTCCGATGAATAGTTTAAGGTGCCGAATTGTTTCCTTTTGGCGAGTCCTTTTTTTGTCGGCAAATAGTTTTTTATGTGAGTAGTGCTTTTTTTAGACATATCATATTCCAAATTAGGGATGAGCATTTGTCCCGAATAACTGGACCGGACCCAGACCTGGAAACGAAAGTTTGTTGCTATTCCTAGATTCCCACAAACTTTGTTGCTTATTTTTAAAAATCCTTCATAGTTAGTCACATTTTCGTTCAATACATATGGTATTGTTATTATGATGGCATAATTTTTATCAAATAATTAGTTATAACATATTTAATAGATGCTATATATTTAGCTAAAGATTGATAACATTTGCAAGTAGGTAACCTTTTTTGATTTGGCATCAGACCATCAATCATAAGTTGTCTAAAGTTTGTATTGCCTCCAACTGCCTCAAATGTTCTAATCTTTGTTCCATCATCCTTTAGGTCTTGGTTAACAAACTCGATCACCACATGCACATTTTTATATTACTAATATTTAACATATACACATGCAACACTTTTGCTTTACAACATGCATACATATATAATATACATACATACACTTGCGACACATTTATGACACACAGAACTCACTTATTACAGCACACAAGCACACATTACCTTGACATTTACTCTAAAGTACATTGTCATTACTCATCACATTAGTCTAAAGTACATTGCCATTACTCATCATATTACCTTGACATTTAAATCCATCTTAATAATAAAAAAGATTTACCTTGAGACTATCAAGAAACAAGTTAGCGAGGGAGAAACTTTCATCAGATTGTTTGTTGGATAAATGCTGTACAAAAGAGGTCTCTGATATGGTGAAAGAAATCAAATATATAATAAATATAGTATTTAAAATCATAATGATATAGTATTATGGAAAATTTTCAAAAAAATTCAAATTATTCAAACTTTTTAGATTATTTAATTTTAAATATTTTCAAATTATTCAAATTTCTGAAATTTTCAAAATTTTCAAATTTCGAAAATTTCAAATTATTCAAATTTTTCAAAATCATTCAAAATTTCAGACTTTTCAAATTATTCAAACTTTTCAAATAATTAAGATTATTCAAATTTATGAAAATTTAAATTTTTCGACATTTTCAAATTTACGAAATTTTCAAAATTTTAAAGTTTTCAAATTATTCAAAATATTCAAACTTTTAAAGATTATTCAACTTTAAAACTTTTCAAATTATTCAAATTTCCAAAATTTTTAAAATTTTCAAATTATTCAAAATGATTAAATTTCGAAAATTTTAAAATTTTCAAATTTTTCAAAATCATTCAAATTTTCAGACTTTTCAAATTATTCAAAATTTTAAAATTATTTACTTTTAAAACTTTTCAAAATTTGAAAATGTTGAAATGATTCAAATTTTTTCAAAATCAATCAAATTTTCAGATTTTTAAACTATTCAAATTTCCGAAAATTTCAATTTTTCACACTTTTCAAATTATTTAAATTTACGAAATTTTCAAAATTTTAAACTTTTCATAATTTTCAAACTAACTGTGGTTCTGCTAAAAGAAACTCAAGAGGATGAAAATCCGTTGATTTAATATGCCATTCATGAAACTTGAACTCATGTAAAAGTTTTCCGGCTGTTAATATGCCATTCATGAAAATCCATTGATTTAATATGCAATGTCAGATATTATTATTATTTGTAAACTTTGAAATAGGAAAATATTTAATTTGATGATCAAATTACACTTTTGGTCCATGAGTAGTCCCTTTTTTTGCCCTTTTTGTCCAAAAATGATCAAATTACACTTTTGGTCCAAAAATCACCACAGCTCTTTTGTATCAAATAACAATGTACTTTTATATTTTCATGTAATATGACATCTCACTTTTAATTTTTTCTATTAAAACAAGGTCCAGCATAATTAAAAAATATGAAAAAACTAAAATTTCAAGCATAACAAGTCTTAAACCACCAAGCTACACACAGGTCTGTTACATATTTAAAGTAGGATGCTATTAGTCCACATCTAAAAACAGATAATAAAAAACCTAAATTTTCAATCAGTCCAACATTAAAGTAGGATACCATTAGCATAAACACTGAATTTAGTCAAAACCTTTTAAAGTACAGAGGTGAAAGACAAAACTTTAATAAATTCTTCAAAGTAGCATACCCTATTAAGAAAAAGAATTAAAAGTTCCTTGTTGCAATAGAAAAAATCAAAATTACAATGCTTTAATTTTTTTTTGGAAAAGTCTGTTACATATTTAAAGTAGGATGCTATTAGTCCACATCTAAAAACAGATAATAAAAAACCTAAATTTTCAATCAGTCCAACATTAAAGTAGGATACCATTAGCATAAACACTGAATTTAGTCAAAACCTTTTAAAGTACAGAGGTGGTAGTGTATGTGAAAGACAAAACTTTAATAAATTCTTCAAAGTAGCATACCCTATTAAGAAAAAGAATTAAAAGTTCCTTGTTGCAATAGAAAAAATCAAAATTACAATGCTTTAATTTTTTTTTGGAAAAGTTTGTTGTTATTTGTTGCAGAGATTGAACTGCAAATAATTCTTTCAACTTAGGTTCTGCTGATGTGTTTGTACCTTCGGCAGTGGAGGTTGTACTCTGTGGTTTTGCTGCTGGTGGCATACAATTCCCACTGCTGGATAAACAATCTTCCACAAAAATTGACAGCCATTCCATGTTAACATCAACTTCTTCCTAAATTCAAAAAGGTACAGCATTAAAGTACAACATTAAAAGCATGAAGTATATCTCGTTACAAATAATTGAGTAAAAATTTCAATTTTCTTTTGGCATATTTTTCAATCGAAAATTTCAACATTAATTCTCAAGCTGCTGCATATTTTTCAATCGAATCATCGATCGGCAGACAAAGAATCGTTCTTTTATAATATGGTAGTTGGTAAAACTTATCGCTAGACCTATCACAATGGGTAAGTAAAGAACATGATCCTGCAAAAATACCAGAAAAAAATCATAAACCGAATCGTTACAAAAATACAAAAGTTTGAAGCATTTAAATGTTATTAGGAAAAAGAAAAGAAAATTACAACAGATATGGCCAATTTTCGCCATCTGAATGAAATTCTGAAAATAAGAAAATCATACCAAATGTGCCATCTTCCATTGATAAATGCTCATTTAGGGTTATTTTAGAGATATCATTTACAGGTAGAGAATGGCATCGTGGAATGATTTTGACGGACCTCATATCCGACCTTCAAACATAGACTCGTTTATCCTGCAATGGCCGAATAAAAAGCATTATTTTGACCTTCATGGTTGTTGACATCATCATTTTTGTCACATCCAGCTTGCTCAACTCCCGCTCCTTTAAACATTTTTGAGACAATTTTTGTATTCTTCAAGAATTTTTTACCTTACAATTGTTAAGATCCCAAGTGAGCATCAAACATGCATCAAATTAGACTTAATTTTGTGATTGGTTGCTAATCAAAATACGTTAGAATCCAAGTATCTGTTTTACAAGAAATTAGAGCTCAAACACATTCACGATAAACAACCATGCTCGATTGACCTAAAAAGGGACCGGTTGCTGGTGTGCCTGCTGGTTCAAAAAATTTAAAAAGCAAAATAAGAAAGTGAAAACTTACAAAGAAATTAATTATTTACAGCAATAAATTGATTTGGATTTGAGATCTGCTATGGTTTGGTTTTAAGACGAGTGAAAAATCCATGTAATTGAAAACTCACAGACACTAACTTTGAAAGGTTCTAGATTCTGCACAGTTTACCTCCTCTTGCTTTCCGAACATAAACAAAACCCAGAGATTCCGAACATAAACAAAACCCAGAGATTCCATCATGTATGCTAAGCAAAGTTTTATTAAAGAAACAAAATAGGTGATACATACATGCTCTATTGATTCTGCACAGTTTACCTCCTCTTGCTTGTTGTAGTAGCTAGGGTCGATGGTTCTTGGTGGTCAATCAGATTATTAAGAAGGGGACAAACAAGAAATTGACCACTCAATCAGAGTTTTGAGAAGAGGGAGAGTGTCGCGAGTTCATGGTGGTCGTGGTGAATGACGAAAAGAAGGGTGGTGGCTTTTCTACCCTGTTTTGTGATTAAACTCTCAATTTTCCCTTTTTTTTGCAAGCAACCTCTTCTAACTTGAAACAAATGAACCTGAAATGGGACTGAATACCAACGATTAATTAAAACCCTTAAAGGAAATTTGTTTTTATGAATCTTGGATCGAAACCCTAGATTTTGATGGTTTTAGCAACTCAAGTGTATGATCAACAGCTTACATTTCGATTGTATATCGAATCATCAAGCACAAATTAGCTAAAGTCGATAATAACAAAATTAAAGTCGCCTTCAAAGGGAAGAGTAAAAAAAGCAAGACATCGAATTGGAAAATTGGATTAAAAAACCGACACAAAATACCTTATTTTTGTCGATTTTCTTGGCGGCAACACGATCCCCATTAGCTTTATCGGTCGCAACATATGTATACCCAAATTGACCATCGTTGAACCCTCGGTAACAAAGGGAGACCATGGAGAAGGAGAGGATGTTCAACCTAGCTTTCTACCGATGTTGGTGACACCGACTATGGAAATCCAGGAAGATGGAGATGGAGCGGAGTGATTTGCGTTTACTCGATGTTGGTGACACTCTCATATGAAATGATGATTTCTATAGAGAATTTTCAAGAATTAACCCCAATCGAGGAGTGATTTGCGTTGACTCGAATTTTGAAATTTGAAACGAAAATTTTGAAATCACGTAAAGCGAACAGGCTGGCAATCGAAGGTCATTTGATGGGGCCAATCATTGTGTTGTGTTTCCTGAACCCGGCTTGTATCAAAATAGGCATTAGGTAGTAGTACTATCTTAAATATTAAGACAAGTATGCATAAGAGGGTTGTAATTTATATATGGTTTATAGTATAAGTATAGAAGTATATATATATATATATATATATATATATATATATATAATCAGGATCGGGTGAGGACTCTTCTTAAAGTGAGGACTTGCGAGGACACCTTAAAAAATTGAAAAAAAATATAAAGAAAATATAAATAATAAAATGGATCATAATACTATATCGGAGTGATTTGTATTTTTTGCTCTTATATATATATATATATATATATATATATATATATATATATATATATATATATATATATATATATATATATATATATATATATATATATATATATATATATATATATATATATTCTCGATTTTATGATTTGTATTTTTTTATATATTTTTTTAATTTTTTTAAGGTGTCCTCGCGAGTCCTCACCGAAAAAAGAGTCCTCACCGGAACCGGACCTATATATATATATATATATATATATATATATATATATATATATATATATATATATATATATATATATATATATATATATATATATATATATATATATATATATATATGCCCATTCTATAATTTTTCTCAATTGAAATGCAAGTGGTTGTTCACGTGATTTTGAAATCAACAAAGCAAATGTGTATGGGTTTTTTGCAATGTTTTAAAACCCGGTTTTTTAGTTGACCCGGTGCGGTGATCGGGTCACGGGTCAACCGGTCCAACCGGTTCAACCGCCGGGTCAACCGGTTTTTATATTTTTCATATATTTTATATTTTTCAGCATAATTATATATTTATAAAACATAAACAATGTAATTTAATCTTTTTGATTCAAAAAAAAATATTTTGTCCAGTTTGTATAAGAAAAATTTATCAAATTTGATGAACTAATGGTGGACTAATCTTAAAAGTTTGAGTCTTGACCTCTTTAACCAAGTTTTTAAAGTCCAAATTCTATTTTTTTTTCAACCACCGGGTCAACCCGGTTCCGGATCACTGGTTCAACCGGTTTTTTGAGAAAACCGGTCGGTTCAATCCAAGTCGGAAATTAACAAAAAACCGGTCATAATTGACCCGATCTCTTCACCGGTTCACGGTCCAACCGGTTCAACCGGCCGGGTCAACCCGGTTTTTAAAACATTGGTTTTTTGGCATGACTTTAAAGTCAAAAATGGCAATGTGTATTTCTCCTTTCAAGTTCACTTGCTTGGAAATTTTCAAAGAATATGTGCAATTCTCCATTCAATTCACTTTCTTGGAATTTTTCAAAGAGTGCACTTTCTAATATGAATTCGAAGCATGGACGGAACATGAGTAATGTATTAGGGGGGCCGGAATCAAAAGTATGCAATTAATAATAATCTCCGTTGGTTTTTCGAGGCCTCGAAAAGAGCTTGTGTGTTTTCTTTTAAATAAAACATCCATTGTAGATAGTTTTTTCATATTGATACTCCATAACAACATAATTAACAATTAATAAATTTATTTTCTACCATAATCTATTTAGTCATACTCATAAATTTTTTTATTTTAAAAAATTATAAATTAATCCATTTTAATGTGACGTACAGAAGATACAAAATTTATAAATTAACCCATTACAAATAATTAATAATTAATACCTATATAATAGAAAGACAGAAAGAGTAAAATTATAAAGTAAACCTATTACCTATAATCTACTCTGTCAAATGTGAACGTACAAATTACAGAAGCTACAGTGACTATTCTCTTTATTATACATTCACACTCAACCATTATTACACTAATATTTCTACCTTTTTCAAACTAGAGAGCATAAGAGAAAGAAACAAATACAAAAGAGGGCTCAAGAAACTTAGGCTTCACGGAGTAAAGCTCGCCAAGTCTCTTGGTGAGCCACCCCTTCTCGCCAACGCCGCTCCCTCCCTTCTCGCTATGTTACTCGTCAACCACCATCGCCAAGCTGTTGGCGAGATGCCAACAGCATTTTTCCTTTTTTTTAATTCAAAATTATTTAATCTCTCTCACATTACAAAAATTATTTAATCTCCTTGGCCATTGGCCACCACTGCCTACAAAATGGACAACGCCTGCCAACCATGGTCTGGCCCACAAAAACTCCTTGGCCATTCGTTGGCCATTCGCCACCACTCCGTGTAGTCTTACATCTCAATTCTTTGGTTTTAGATAATCGGCTTCAACGATCAATGAACCAAGCTTCTATCCGACCGACGGCAAGTTTGAGAAGTTATCGATGGCAAAGCAAAACCTCTAATCTGACCGACCGACGAACCAAGCCTCCAATTTTGGGTTTTGAAGTTTTTCCGGTGAGTTTTTCCCGGCGTCGGAAATACGATTTTGGGTTTTGAAGTTTTCTAGAACTCAAAGTTTTTTAAATTCGTTATATGTTTGGGTTTTTTTTTATAAATTTCGATAGGTACAATTCCTTATTTACAGATTCCTAAAATCTCGGTTATTTTTGATTTATTTCACAGATTTTCTGAAAATTTTGTTATGGGATGTTTAATATTTTATTTAATAAATAAAATTCTACACATCAATATATATCATATACTGCATTATGGAAACCGGGGGGGCTAAATTGTCATTCTGATGATTTTTTGTATGAATCATATACTAATACTGAAGCCCTAAAATTAGGGGGGCCACGGCCTCCCCTGGCCTGAAAGAATCCGCCACTGACTCGAAGCAACATTTTCCTTCTTTGATATCGATAAATGAATGGAGGATTTTGTATCTAGTTTACTCCCATCAACAAAACAACATTTCTACAAGTATTTTCCGAAAACAATTTTTGAAAATAATAACTGTATAAAAAGTCAATTTGTCAAATTCGAAAAGTATCTTCATATATAACTTCATAATTATTTTCTAATACAAATAAGATAAAGCTCAATCTAAAATATTTTAAAACAAGAACACAAAAAAAAAAAAAAATCAAAATCTGTTTGACGAAAACACTATAAGGGTGGGGGGAGTAGATCCCTCCCATCCCACTGAACCTACGCGTCACGTCAGCTTTTCTCTCTCCTATCACTTCCATTTTCCCCATCTTTCACCAATATTTCACCAATCTTTCACCCATGGAACCAGTACCCAGTACCCAGTACCCAGTACCCAGTACCCAGTACCCACTGAACCCACAATGCCACATCATATATGTGATATTTAAATGTTTTAATTAAATGAATAAATTAATTTTAACACTTAATTTAATATTAGAAATAATAATAAAATGCACAAAATTTAAAGAAAATTCAAATTACATTTAATTAAAAAACACACCGGTACAAGAAAAAAAAAGCCTAAATACGGAAATAAAAATCCTAAAAACGGAAATAAAAATCATAAAGTTCCCACCCATACATTTCTGCAATTTCCCGTTTCTTCCCAAGAACCAATGCCAATTTTGATCCGGTCAAATGATCATGAGATTTAAGGAAGAATTTTAAATCTTTTTGTTCACGAGACCTTTTGAGCGCTTCGATCTCTTGCTCAAGGAGGGCCGATTTCCTCGTCAATTCTTCCTCCTGTTTCTCCAAAATAGCCATTTTCTTTGCACGGAGGGTTTCCTTCTTCTGCGCTTCTGCCTCATTAATATTCGCCACTGCGGATATCTTATCGACGATGGTCTGATAACCATCTGGCATTGATGAAGATCCAGCCACATTTTTCCCTTTTCTTTGCCAGGAATGTGATGATGGTTGTGGGGAAGCTTCATCAAGATCGATTGGTTGAGGCGAAAAGTGTGCATCAGAAGGAGAGTTGGTGAATTGGTTGGAGCCGGATGTCTTACTTCGTTTGGCGGAATGATGTGGGGAATGCATCCCCATTTCTCTGACCGTTTCCCATTTGGCATGCTCTTTGAGTATTTCCCATGCCCCTGTATGTGAGAAACTGGACCGGTACAATTTCCGGTACTCTGAATGGGTGGCCTGTAAAACATCTGCATCCCCCTCCCACTGGCACGCATGTTCATTTTATTGTTGTATATACAATTGAACTTATTTACCTTATTTAGCATATCTTTGTACTTGGAGTTGATTTGATGCTTGGTCCGATCGGTACCTTGAATTTGCGCCTGGAAATGTTCCAAAACATTCTGCCAGAAAGAGTCGGACCGTTGGGTGTTTCCGCGTTCTTGGTCCTCAGAACAACTAATGTATGCCTTCGCCAAGGCGATCTCCTCCCTCTCCTCCCAATTTCTGCGTTTTACTCGGTGGGTGTAATTCCTTTTACGCGTAGAGGGTTGTGTCTCTAGGATAACCTCCTCTGCGTCCTCCTGGTCATCTGCATGCTGCTCCTCCACTTGCTCGTCCTCTTGCTCGTCCTCTTGCGCGTCCTCTTGCTCCTCCACTTGCTCGTCCTCTTGCTCCTCCTCGTTATCCGAGGGTGGAATGGTTTCATCACTGGACTCTACTTGGGTACGGAAATGAGAAGTGTCCGGGACGTAGCATTGTTGGAATTGGTCGGGGTATTGTGGAAACTGAGTTTGATATTGTTGGAATTGGTTGGGGTATTGTGAAAAGTTTTGTTGGAATTGGTTGGGGTATTGTGTGTAACTGTAAATGTGTGGGGATGGGGTTGGGGGAACTTCACGGCTCCTGCTTTATGAGGAACCGCGACGTTTGGATTTACCACGATTTGAATCCATTTTATAAAAAAAGAGTTTTTTATAAAATAGAGGGCAAAGGGTTTTTGAGAGAAAATGAGAGTAAGAAACAAGGGTGAAGGTGTGATTTTTGAAGGAGTGGAGATGTGGTATTTATAGGGATGAGGGGAAGGTAATTATTGAGGGATTAAATTTTTTTTTTAATAAAATTGGATGGGTTCATCGGGTTCACCATCATCCCACACCAGCCACCATTGTCGAGCCCGCTCAACCGGAAGGAGAAGGGGCAGCGGTACCGGCGGTACCGCCCCATCCCGTTCCGATCTTTCGCCCAACCCGGTGACCACTCCGTCCATCCTAAAACTTTTAAAGTTGAAATCGAAAATCAAAGCCATACGCTATAATACTAATTGTAGGTAAAAGACAATAATAATAAAGATTTAAAAAAAGTTAAAATTCTTTTTTGCGGTTTGTATGTTTACTCTCTGTCTTAATGCATTCTACCTTATTCTTTGACTATTTTTAGTTGATTATATTTTCAAGATCATTAATAATTTTAACATCATAATGATTTTTATTGAGAACTAATTACATTAATTACTTTTCTATTATATAAAAACCTAACATTTTGAGACACAACAAACTCTTACAATATTTACGGTAACTACAAACTAGGTACATTTCATGAATACATTAGATTAAACGATATGAGGGAAGAATTCTCATCGGCATCGACGTGGATGTCTGATGCCACTGGCATCACCACCCCGTGATGCCGGCATCCATTCCCATCGGTGACACTACGTAGCTTAATATGATCGTTTCTAGCCGTTAGGAGTAATTTTTTCCTTTTTTTATTTCAAAAATGTACTAATTTACATACTATAAATACCACAATAGTTTACCATTTACACACACAATTTTTCTACCAATTTCTCTATAATTCCTTCACATTTTTCACTCAAAATCCAAACAAACCAAACCCCAATCATTTTGGGTTTGATCCTTCATACAGACCACCCACCCGACCATAATTACACCATCAAAATCCATTTCCGATGTACAACCAATTTCCGATGTCACCGCAATTCAACACATTTACATAATTAAATATCCAAGTCCAAACACCATCTCCAAAATTCACCTCCGATGTTCAACAAATTAGGACAAACTTCTCGAGTTTGCGTACTAGTATGGAAGAACATATTTAATACTCGAATGAATCGGATAGTGAGACCGACCGACTCGCGGAAATGCAATTGTTTTCGCTGGCGTTAGTCATTTGTCAGGTGACATGCATGATGCGGCCATGGTAGTCAAACGCAAGATTAAGGAAAAATATAATTTTTAGGTTTTATATTTTCTAATTTTCCAGGTTATTTCCTTTTAATCTAATGTTTTTTTTTTAATTTCATGTAATGGTTTTTTTAATTTTAATGTAATGTTTAAATTTTAATGTTATCTATTTTTAATTTAAATGTCACAATTTTAAAAAGTAAAAAAAAAACATTTCATCGGCATCCACCCTCTCTTTGTAGGCATCCAAAAACATTTTCTGTCGGCATCCTATGTGACGCCTACGTGGCAGCCGATGCCGATGCTTCGTCGGCATCCATACCGCTTAGCCTTAGAACAACACCTAAGTTCACTGCCGCCGACCACCTAGAATCCGCCTACCGTTGGTGGCTTGTCGCCGGTCACTGCTGGAAAAAGACACAGCGACAGAGAACTGTCGCCAAAAAAAGAGAGACAACGACCGAGAACCATCGCCGGAAAAAGAGAAATCGATGACGAGGGGTATGTTTTTTACGAGAAAAGAGCCAAAGAACCATCCGAACGACGGTTGGCGGTAGATTCCGGTGACAAGGGGTAGGTTTTGGGCGGGAAAACAGACGAAAAGGGAGAGATCGGCGGTGGGGACAGCTGGTTTCAGACGGTGGCGGTTTCCATTCCGGTGGTGTGTGTGTGTGAGAGAGAGAGAGAGAGAGAGAGAGAGAGGGCTCTGATAAATGATCCAAAAAACTAGGGTTTTGTTATAATTAGTTTTCAATGGGTCTTATGGATTCCTTAAGAATATTTGGGCTTATGGGCTCAAAATGATCTAATCAGATTTTTTATTCTAAATTTAATTTCTACTCTTTAATATATATATATATATATATATATATATATATATATATATATATATATATATATTACTTTGACTAAATTTGATTGACATTCATATCATTTTTTAGGTTTTCTAAATAATTTCCAACTTTTTATATAGATTAGAATAAAGTCTATCAAGAAGTCAATACATACCAAACAATAATAATTAAATTTCTACCAATTTACAGATTTACATTAATTGATAACAAAAAACCATAACACATTAACTGATAACAAAAAACCATAACAATTAAACAATTACACTAACTATAAATTTTACAAATTAGTAACTAAAATATGAATATATAATTTTTTTCATAAAATACAAACAATTAAACTAAATAAATATGCCGGAGTATATGCTCGCCGGAGTCCTCATTTATCGTCGGAAAAAGCGTCTTCGGAGTCATCGGATCTGTCGGAGTTTAAATTGTAAGTTCTTTCTCATTCTCAACTCAAGCTTAGAGTTTAATAAAACAAAGAAAAACTAAAATACTTACTCCGGCCAGCTCCCTCTATCTACAGGTAGAAAGATGGTGGTCGTTGGAGATACGGAGGGTCGTCTGAGGCACGAAAAAAGCCTACGAAAACCGTCATGACATGTCGCATGTGGAGCCATCGGCAATGGAGGCCGAGCCAGAGGCGGAAGCTACTGTCGCCGATTGTAATACCGTGTTATTAAATTTGAGAAATTTTGAGATAATCTTAGTGTAATTAAGATTAGTTAGATTGTTGCATGAGTTTGGGTAGTTAGAATCCTATTTGGAGGCAGTTTGAGGTTGAAAAATGCTAAAAAGAGGTTACACGGGTCGTCCTGTAGTCACACGGGTCGTGTAGGAGACTTTTTGGGATTATCTGGGCATTCCGTAACTTACACGGGTCGTGTTTAGAGAACACGGGTCGTGTTGTGTGAAACACGGCTCGTGTTCCGCTACAGACCTATTTTTGAGAGAAATCTGTGAGTTACACGGGCCGTGCTGTATTAACACGGGCCGTGTTACGCGTGCAGAGCCTTTAAAGTGCAGAAAATGCTCATTTTGGGAAAAATAGACCCAAACTTCATTCCAGAGCTTCCTAAAGCGATTTTCCGCCAAATTGAGCCAGGGGATGCGTGGGGAAACGTATGGAGACTTCAATCTAACCCCGTAAACGTGCTCTTGATTCCTAATTCATCGAGGTGAGTGATTTCTTCGTTTTGGGGGTTTTGAAACCCTAGCTTTGATTTCAGTTATTTAGCTATATATTGTTATATATGTTGTTAGTAGATTGATAGTGGATGCCTTTAGAGTAATTGGTGTGATTATTGTCGAGTTTCTACGGTTGAATGAGCAGAACCGCACATTTAGGGGTTTCGATAAATATAGAGTTGATACTTACCGTTTATACTCCTTTTCCTCTTTTGATTTATGCATCTTTGAGATAGATGTTATTGAGATGATTGTGGATGTTGGAGATTGGAATTAGACTATGGTGATATAGCCAAATCTAGCGAACAGGAGCCCGGTATGCGTAAATCGAGGGTTCCACATACTAAGTCGATATCAGGTGAGTACTTTTGAATAATTAAGTAAGAGTTATACCTTGTTGTATATATACATATATATATATATATATATATATATATATATATATATATATATATATATATATATATATATATATATGTTTTACATATATGTGTGTGTTGTGTTGATATTGATGTAGCTTAGAGTTAGAGTGGTTCAGTTATCTGTGGATAACGAGAGACGGGTTAAAGTCTATATTTGAGTATAAGAGCAGAGTATATGCTAGAGTGAGTGAGTTAAAGAGTCTTTGAGTCTGATTGCTACAACCATGATGGTTGTTATAATTGAGTATAATTGATTGTGTAATGAGTATATGCGAGTGTCTGTGATTGAGTTTATGAGTAGTATCAGTTGTGGTACTTATTATTGAGTTGATGATACTAATAATTAGCTGGTGTTTGTAAAGCTAATATGTTTGCAGGTTTCAGAGTTAAGAGAAGGTGAATATTTGCTAATGAGATTAGCAAAGGAGAATGTTGAGAAAGTATACTGTGAGAGATTACTGAAGTGTAATTGAGATTACTCACTAAGCTTTATAAGCTTACACTTGAGATGTATGTTGTTTTCCAGGTATCTGTAGCAGTGATAGAGGAAGGCATGTGATAAAGAAAGACGGACAAGTTTAGAGCCTGTCCTTTAGTTGAATTAGATTTATTTGTAATGCCTGGTATGTAACGTGAGGACCTTTTGTTGTAATTAGTGCATGATAACATCTTGTTTTCTATGGTATAGTACATGTATACCCATTTTTGATGAATAATTTGTTGAAAATTTGTGGGTGTACTTTGTATGAGAAACCGGGTGTTACAAGTTGGTATCAGAGCAAGGTTTAAGTGAACTAGGTCTTGAGTGTAAAGTCCTAGACTTAAATTGAGGAGAGAGAGAGCCCCTATCACATGCTCGGAAAAGATACTGCTGTAGATGTTAGTGTAAAAATTAAGAATAACTATTATGTTATATTATTATTTGTTATTATTATATTCTATGTGTGAATATAGATATGGAGACAGATGAGGACGAGTTGATAATTTGGTCACAGTGGTTGGATCAATAGTGGATGATGAGACGAGATTTTGGCCGATAAGAGATATCAGCTAACGAGGAAAGAAGAACCTCAGATGATGATGAGATATTAACTGAATACGAGATGAGATACTAATTGAGATGAGATTCCAGCTGATGATGAGTTTCAACTGATGATGATATGAGATCCCAGATGAGACGAAGTTCCAACTGATGATAAAAATGAGTATGAGCCTAAGATGAGTATGAGCTAAGAGTTGAGACATGTAAATGCAGTCGAGTACACTCAAGAGTTGAGATCCGAAGTATGAGAGTTTCAGCTAATTAGAAGACAAGATTTCTTGCTATGAGGTATGTAAGTGATTTTACTTAATATATTAGTTGTAATGAGTCGCGCGTATTTAATTGTTAATAATACATGTAATAGAACATGTGTGAAATATTTGGACACATAAAAGATCAATTGAATTTACATGTGTTACAGAATTGTGGTTATGAATTGTAGTAACTGGCATTGAGATGAGAATCTCGTGTCCACTTGAGGTAAGGTTTACATATCACATAATGAGTGCTTTGTGATTGTGTATAACTGAGAATATATGTGGTTGCTTGGCGAATATTTAGCAGCCATGGAGAAGTGTGTATAATGAGAATATACATGGTGAAAAGTATATTACTTGTTGTTTTACAAATGTGATGAGATTTCTGCGTACGAGTAATTTGTGGTTGAGACCACATATTTTGTGGGACCACATGACTAGTACTTATGATTGGTCAAAATGAATGGCTAAAATAGCCAAAAGAGTATGAGTTGAGAAAGACGGTAAGTGTGTAGTAGATTGCACACTATAACTGATTATGAGTTGACATGCTGAGAGTTGAATTGTGTGGTTTGGAGTTGTCACATAATGAGATATTTGTGACAGAGTTGTCAGAGGACACTCGAGTAACCACATAAAGAGTACCTTGTGGTTATAATTGAGAAAACCTAGAGTGGTTCATATAGGCCTAATTGGCCTAGAGATTGGGTTAATTACCTAATGAATGTGATCGAGACCACATATTTGGTGGGGTCACATATTGAGTAAGTGTGATTGAGACCACATATTTGGTGGGGTCACATATTGAGTAAGTGTGATTGAGACCAAATGTTTGGTGGGGTCACATATTGAGTAAGTGTGATTGAGACTACATATTTGGTGGGGTCACATATTGAGTAAAGGTGGTTGAGACCACATATATTGTGGGACCACATAATGAATAAATATGGTGGAGACCACATATTCTATGGGGCCACGTATTTAGTAGATAAGGTTGAAATCACATGTTTCTGTGAGACCACGTAATGAGTACCTTGTGGTTAGAGTAATGAAAATTGATATGACTCAGACAAAATGAGGAGTGATGGTGAGTCTATATGGCTCGATACCGTAGCGGAGACCCGCTAGAGTCAAAGAGGAGATGGATTGAGAATAGTACGAGGTACCATGATCTAATCAGCGGATGGTCTGAGGTACCGCAAGATAACAATGAATGGCGAGTTTTGAGAATAGTATGGGGTACTATAAGATGGTGTGAGTAACGAGATAGGAGAACGGTACGAGGTACCATAAGTTGAGCTGGAGTGGTACTGCAGAGTTGTGCTTGTGTGTAGACAGACATGTACTTTATGGTGATGCAAAGTAATGAGAAATATAATATTCTTGCGTGTGGATAGTTATGAACGTAGAAGTAAGCTTGTGTGGCTTGAAATCTTGTGGGTTGAGAAGGGGACAAATAAGAGGTTGAGTAACAGTACGAGAGTACTGTGAGATAATACAGTGAGTAATACTGTTGAGAAGTGATGTTGTGAGTAAGTATGTTTGTAATGTAGTCATGTTGAGAATGTGTGAGATTTTTTGCATGTTGAACGAGATAGAGTTTTATAAATACATGATGAGAAGATATGAATTAAAAGAGGAGGAAAGTAATTGTGGTTGTGATTGATAGGATTTGTTCCTTAGCAATCAAATCGATTACTGCCAATGAGATAAATGTGTGAATGTCGAGATGACAAAACTATTATTCGTAAGAGACGACGAATAGTAGATATTGCTATAATAATGTTGAGTTATATTTTTTTTTTTGTAAATCGGATAATGAGATATGATCCCATTGTAGAGATTGCGGTGTCAGATTTTATTACTTTGAGCCATGTGTAGAGATTTCAGTGAGTTGTATATATCACCTATTCTATGTCATTATGATGAATTGGAGATTGAGATGATAACGAGGGAGAAATGACGAGAAGAGAATCCTTACCGATGGTGTGTCAGAAGGAATATATATGGTTTTGTTGAGAATTTATTGATAATAAATTATCGAGTTTAATAGAGTAAATGATTTATTGAGAATATGATGTGGATTATCCATATAAGAGATGCTATAATAAGTGAGTACATCGAGAGAAACAACATGAGGTATGTTGTTGGACTGGGATGAAGAGGAGCCATTCTTGGTTGAGAATTGTAAGTTGTATATTGGGTGAAAAGCCTAATATGTGTGTTGAAGTGGAGAAGTTGAAATTGGTTGTGGTGATGAGACAACTGAAACGGGTCTTGCGTGATCAAAGTGTCGAGAGTTAAATAACAAATTCAGAGAAGGCGTGAGTGAAACTCGAGATTTGTTTATAATATTTTGTTATTTCTGGATTTTTAATCTTGGTGTTGATAAATTGTGTGACATGAGTGAGACATTTTAATGTCTATGTCTTTATGCTGTATGAGTATTTCTCCTACCCTGATCGCTGAGAATGTGTTAATAGGAGAAATCGTAACTGGTATGTTGGATTTGGAAGAATGATATTAGAGAGTATGAGTTGCAAACGGTGAGACCGTTTTTCTTATTGAGTTAGAGTAAATCATTTCAATAAGATTTGAAATGTAAGTTGAATTCTAAATAGTTAATTAAGATTAATAATACAAATGAATGGATGGTCTACTGAGAATATGACTCGATGTGATCCATAAATATGAGTGTATATAAATGAGGATAGTGATTGAAGTATCACTTGAGGAGTAAGGTGAGACACCTGATTGTCGACAAAGCTAAAACAAAAGGTATGTTCTAAAAAGAGTAAGGATTTGCCTACGTGGCAATGATGATAGTCAATATGACTATAGAGATCATCTTATATATATGATAGTGGCGTTACCTATATTATGAGTAAATGAAATATGACAGTATGTACATGTCATATGAGCTGACGAGAGGATAATATTATTATCATACGTGATGTGTGATTGCGGTGGTGAGGCGGTTGTATAAACCATACCTATTCCAAGAGATTCCGAGAACAGAATCTTTTGAAGGGGGTAAGAACTTGTAATACCGTGTTATTAAATTTGAGAAATTTTGAGATAATCTAAGTGTAATTAAGATTAGTTATATTGTTGCATGAGTTTGGGTAGTTAGAATCCCATTTGGAGGCAGTTTGAGGTTGAAAAATGCTAAAAAGAGGTTACACGGGTCGTGCTGTAGTCACACGGGTCGTGTAGGAGACTTTTTGGCATTATCTGGGCATTCCGTAACTTACACGGGTCGTGTTTAGAGAACACGGGTCGTGTTGTGTGAAACACTGGTTGTGTTCTAAGAACACGGGTCGTGTTCCGCTACAGACCCATTTTTGAGAGAAATCCGTGAGTTACACGGGCTGTGCTGTATTAACACGGGCCGTGTTACGCGTGCAGAGCCTTTAAAGTGCAGAAAATGCTCATTTCGGGAAAAATAGACCCAAACTTCATTCCAGAGCTTCCTAAAGCGATTTTTCGCCAAATTGAGCCAGGGGATGCGTGGGGAAACGTATGGAGACTTCAATCTAACACTGTAAACGCGCTCTTGATTCCTAATTCATCGAGGTGAGTGATTTCTTCGTTTTGGGGGTTTTGAAACCCTAGCTTTGATTTCAGTTATTTAGCTATATATTGTTATATATGTTGTTAGTAGATTGATAGTGGATGCCTTTAGAGTAATTGGTGTGATTATTGTCGAGTTTCTACGGTTGAATGAGTAGAACCGCGGATTTAGGGGTTTCGGTAAATATAGAGTTGATATTTACCGTTTATACTCCTTTTTCCTCTTTTGATTTATACATCTTTGAGAGAGATGTTATTGAGATGATTGTGGATGTTAGAGATTGGAATTAGACTATGGTGATATAGCCAAGTCTAGCGAACAGGAGCCCGATATGAGTACTTTCGAATAATTGAGTAAGAGTTATACCTTGTTGTATATATATATATATATATATATATATATATATATATATATATATATATATATATATATATATATATATATATATATATATATATATATATATATATATATATATATATATATATACTAGTTGTAACACCCGTGTATTACACGGGATGGCATAAATAAAACGTATTTAACGAAAATATAAATATTAATTATTTTAAAAACCAAATTTTCATAAGATATGAGAAATATGGTGAAACAACAATTCGAATTCTCATACCCATAATTTCAGATATTAAAAACAACAATTCAAATTCTCATACCTTAATTTTTGTAATTCTAATAGATTCTAATAAGTTCAAAATTCATAATTTTAGTAATTCAATAAATTGTAATAAATTTGAAAAAAAACTGGAAATTTTATACTAATCGTAACTGAAAGAGTAAATCAAGCCAGCACACAATGCATAACAAACTGAAACCGATCTTTTTGGAGTCACCCTTAACTGTCAAACAAATTATTATTTTTTTAAGAATTTCAAAACTATGAGAAAATGACATGTGGCCAAATCAATGTCGTGACGACAAGTGTCCTCTAGATCTTTATTTATTAGGATAAGATATATATATCAGTGTTGTAAAAGTCGGCCTAGGCGGTCGCCTAGGCGCTAGGCGGGCAGGTTCTGCCTACGATTAGTGGTAGGCGGTCAAGTTAGGCGGATTTTGTCAACGGCGGTCAAAATCGGGTTTAGGCGGGTCTGGGCGGGTCTAGGCTGCAAAATTTTTAATTTTTCAAATTTCAAAATTTCAAAATTTTTCGAATTTTCAAATTTTAAAAATTTTCAAAAATTATCAAATTCTAAAAAAAATCAAATTTTTAAATTTTTAAAATTTGAATTTAGAAAATGTCATTAATTATGATAATCGGTGGCTAAGTTACAATTATCGATTATTAAAATGATCAAAAATGTCATTAATGAGTCTAAACATTATGATGTTTGATGACTTACATATTTAAACACTTTAATTTGTCAAAATTTTATACTTATTTATTCATTTTGTAGGGATATAGGTAATATCTAAATTTTAAAAAATAAATTTTGTTACAATTAATACTCCCCGCGTAGGCGCCGACTAGTCCTCGCCTAGACCGACTAGTCCTAGGCCACAGTCGACCGCCCGCCTACAGCCTAGCGACTTCTACAACCTTGATATATATATATATATATATATATATATATATATATATATATATATATATATATATATATATATATATATATATATATATATATATATATATATATATATATATATATATATGTTTTACATATATGTGTGTGTTGTGTTGATATTGATGTAGCTTAGAGTTAGAGTGGTTCAGTTATCTGTGGATAACGAGAGACGGGCTAAAGTCTATATTTGAGTATAAGAGCAGAGTATATGCTAGAGTCAGTGAGTTAAAGAGTCTTTGAGTTTGATTGCTACAACCATGATGGTTGTTATAATTGAGTATAATTGATTGTGTAATGAGTATATGCGAGTGTGTGTGATTGAGTTTATGAGTAGTATCAGTTGTGGTACTTATTATTGAGTTGATGATACTAATAATTAGCTGGTGTTTGTAAAGCTAATATGTTTGCAGGTTTCAGAGTTAAGAGAAGGTGAATATTTGCTAATGAGATTAGCAAAGGAGAATTTTGAGAAAGTATACTATGAGAGATTACTGAAGTGTAATTGAGATTACTCATTAAGCTTTATAAGCTTACACTTGAGACGTATGTTGTTTTGTAGGTATCTGTAGCACTGATAGAGGAAGACATGTGATAAAGAAAGACGGACAAGTTTAGAGCATGTCCTTTAGTTGAATTAGATTTATTTGTAATGCCTGGTATGTAACGTGAGGACCTTTTGTTGTAATTAGTGCATGCTAACATCTTCTTTTCTATGGTTTAGTACAAGTATACCCATTTTTGATGAATAATTTGTTGAAAATTTTTGGGTGTACTTTGTATGAGAAACCGGGTGTTACACCGGTGGTTCTCCATCGCCGAAAACTGCCTTCACCGAGGGCAACTATCATCGGAGAGTCGCTGTGTAGCCATCGACAACGGAGGAGGAAGAAAAGATGGTTCCTACCGTTTGTGGAGCCATCATGAACGGAGGAGGAAGAACAGATGGTTGCTACCGGTGGTGTCCATCGCTATCGTCCAAGGCTGACAACGCAGCGGTCGTCGTGCGGTCAAAAATAAAGAAAACCTAAAACACACACTAGTACAGTGGTAGTCAGGGTCGATCCGCAGGAGGTTCGTGGTTAGACCAGATGACAGATTACCAACTAGTAGTGTCACGCTACAGTCGGAGGACCTAGTTCCTAAGTTCTCAATTACCCAAAAACAATAACCAAACAAAGTCAAGCTTAGCATAAGCTAAACTCAACTCAAACAAACCTAGTTACTTTCTGAAATCAGAAGTGCATCTCTGAATCAGAAGCAAACAAAGGCATCCAAACCAAACAAGGCATAACCTAACCAATAACTAAGGTTTTGACTGAACAGTTACTGGCCAAGGTTCAATACCTAAGCTAACCTAGTTGGCTACTGATTTCAGCAAAGGAAACAGTCCCAAACAAGGTCAAAGTAACATCCAAACACAATCCAAACAATCACAATCAAACATAAACATCAAAATACCGAAAACCAAGATTAATTGTAACCAAATGCTTTCATTAACCAAAACCAAATGCCAAACATCCAAACAGTAACTAATGATGCTAAAACAGAAAACTAAAGTGCTAAAAGTCAGTGGTTGTCACTCCCAAAGGCTTTAACTACAAATACTACTTGCTACTAAACGAAAATTAAATTCAAAAACATAAAATACCAATTGAGATGTTGCTGAAACGAAATCTTGGAGTCAAAGAGCTTCAAGGTCGATTTTACACCTGGTCTTTGCTAGGGTTTTCAGCTAGAAATGCCTCTATTTATAGTTGTAAATTTCCCGAAGCCGCGCCGCGCAAATCAAGAATCCGCGGCGCGCGTACTTATCAGATCCCGTTTTCTCGGACTTTGAATGTGTTCCACCGCCTTAAGCCCGCGTCGCGCATTAGAGAAACCCGCGGCATGCGTACGTATTTCCTTGATTTTTCCTTCTTTTCCAAACTTCTTCTTTTTGCACGCTTTTAGTCCTTGTTTCCATTCTTTTCTTCCAAACAAGTCCTGGCACGAAAAGTGAGAATACCCAGACATATCTGATATAATTTTATCAAGAACAGGGCTCAACAACGCCTAAAATACTTGATATCACTAGGCGTTGTCAAACACCCCACACTTGTGCCTTGCTTGTCCCCAAGCAAGAGAGTTTTTAACAAATTATAATAAGGAATCAAATAATTTTTGACCGTGTTTAGTTTCAAAGTTTATTGCTCTTTGAGTTAGAGTGGAATAGTTCGTGAAAACATAATTGAATTGCTCTTTGGAATTCATGGCTTTCTAAAGAACCCTTGATTACAAACTTTCTGTGCACAATGAAGTGTACTTACTCGTTCAGATTCTATAGGCCATTAAGGAATTGTCCATGACTTTCGATGACACCCGTGTAGCGAGCTTTCGACAATATTATCCCAAACCAGTTGGTCTAAGTAATAAGGAGTAGAAATGCCCGTAGGCCCCATTTTATGTCTACTTGCTCGAATGCCAAAGGCCACAGATTGACTTTTCCTTCCTAAATTCCAATCCTCAAACAGCTCAATCTTCTAAACTCATAAAACTCAACTTATTTGACTAATAGCATGATCACAACTAAACAGTATTTCTTGAAAAATACTAGTGCTATCACAACCACAAACCATTCGTTTCAAAATTGCAATTTATTAAAAATTTTGAAAAAATATTGCAAGAAAAAAAATTTGAAAATTGATCATTTCTGCAAAAATTTCAAAAAAAATTACTCTTTCGACCGTCCACACCCCACACTTAAAACCGTACAACGTCCCCGTTGTACAAAAATTATTTTTCAGCATAAGGGAGAAAGAGTTACCCCTGTTGGACGATAGATTGCTTGGTGCTCAGTATCACAGGTACAATTGCGAACAATCGGATCCTTGATTTCGTACGTTGGAGTTGTGGCGCTACAGTGAACACGCCGGTAGTCGAGACAAGTGGAGGGGGCACGGTGACCCCACACTTGTCTGAGACAACTCCTTCCCATTTGGTATATCATGCATGACTCAACAAACAAATTAAAAGCACACATGACAGATAAAATATAAACAAAATACAAATAATGGTGCCATAAGTTTTGTACATATATCCCAAAAAAAAATAAAAAAAATAAAAAGAAAGAAAAAGTACATCAAACTCCTCCAGGTGGCCTGGAGGGTCCAACCTCATGGTCGTGAGCCCTGGCTGGGAATGGTCGAGGGGGCCGGCCCTGCTGAGTGGCCAAATCCAGGAGTACCTCCCCGATCCATGCCAACTGGTCCTCAATCCTGGCAACCATGGCTGCCAGGTCCTCCTGCTGTGGCTGCGGTGCTGGCTCGGTGGGTGGCTCCCGCCTCTGTCGTCTCCGGCCCGGCTGAGCATATGCCGCTGTGGTGGCTGGGGTAGCTCTGTCGGTGCTCGGATGTACTGCCCTGGACGCTGCTGCTCAATCGGCCTCATCCTCTCCAGAGTGCGTGCCGGAGTGTGCGATGGAGGTAGAGCGGTCAATGAGGCAGTGACAGGGGCAGTGAGGATCCCATATGAACGGGCCAGGCGGGTGATGAAATACCCCCTGGCTAGTGGACTGGTGGGATAAGCTCCCGTCGCGTGGGTGGAGAGTGCGACTGCGAGGGCGAAGGGGAGGTGGAGGAATCTGGATGGGTCGAGGAGGACCCACAGGTATGTCATGTCGTCGCCCGACACCTTCTCGCCCCCTCCCTATGCATGATGGAGGTGGAGAAGATACGGTGCATGAGGCGGTGGAGTGGGTCCCGAAGATGACTCTCCCTGGAAGTCCCCGCCTCGTATCTGATGTTGGACAGTGCTGCCCAAACCTCCATGTTGGGAGCCCTGTCTGGCTCCCCCTGAATGCAGGACCCGAAGAACCGGGTGAAATAGCGGTGCTGGAGGTCATCCTGAGTGTATAACCCCACTCGCCTCTCGAACTCTCTGAGGTTGCACTCCCTGTGCTCACCTCCCAAGCGGAATCGTACTATCCTGGATCGCGGGTCCCCCGCCCAAGGTGCGAACTGGATGGTGGATACGAACTCCAGTAGCAGCTCATTGTAGACCATGTCCTCGTCCATGGCCATGATCCTGTCCCAGCCACGACATGTGAATGATGCCTCCTCGTGGGTCCAGGTGCGATGTAAAAATGGCTCAATCGCACCCAGAGCCCAGCATCCGTCAGAATGTCTCTATCGATGACTGTTGCCTCGAGAACCCGGCGACGAGTCAATGCGTCCCTCAGCGAGGTGTACTCTGCCGAACTGGAAAGCTCCGCGGGGAACTGGAGGAAGGGGTGGTCTAATCTGAACATCATCTGCAATAGAAATCACATAGCACAAAACAAATTTTTTTTTTTTTTTGCAAAATTAGTCCTTTTCTTCCCCAGCACACCGCGGCGCGGCCCAAGAGCAAGGGCGCGGCGCGGCGTGCGTCTGTTTCAAAGCCCCATTCCAAATTCGCGATTTAACCTGCTATACTTGATCCAATCATACCACAAGGTAGCCTAAGTGCCGACTAACTCATCTAGGGTCTCTATTTGGCAAAACAAACACCCTATGAGTTAGCATTTGTGATTCTAAGTTTTTTAACTTTTTGGATAACAATCACTGAATTAACCACTTAATCACTAGTTTAAACAACTAATAAGTAGTTAGAATGGCGTACTTTGGTAGTAGCAACAAAATGGGCAAGAAAAATTGCAAGAGAAATTCGTTGATCAGAGCTCCGAGTCGTGTGTGGGTTGTGTGAGCCGCGGGTTACCTTTATATACGAGAAAACGGACCGATCGTTTCCCGCGGCGCGCATTTTTACATTCCGCGGCGCGCATGTCACCAAATCAACCCCTGCGCATCGGGTTGGTTTCTGACCCCGCGTCGCGCAATTCAAAAAGGCGCGGCGCGTATTCAAAATTTCAAAACTTTTCACACGACCCCACACTTGCCTTAATCCACTAATACTTGTAGAAGATTGATGTATTTTCCTAATTAATTCTAAGAAATATAAAACCTAACTATGACACAATGGGTTGCCTCCCAACAAGCGCTAAGTTTAACGTCTTCAGCCAGACGTGTTGTTCCTGCTACAGTTACGGTGGATCGTATGCCTTCTTCCTTCGCTGATTTTCAGTCACCACCGTCCCTTCATTGGCCACATGCTCCTCAAACTTTCCTAGGTCGAATGGCTTTCCGGTGATCCTGCTGCTGCCCGGTTGTCGTTTTCTGATTATTTCGCGCGAATGCTTAGAAATAGCTTTAAACCTCCAAGCTCGGTCCTTCCTTCTGTATCTCTTCAAAGTCAAAGGCTTGACATGGAGCACGCCCAGTGCTGCTCCCAGTAGTTGTTTTGTACCTCGTTTGTTGCTCCCATATTGCGTGTTATCTTCAGGTTGCAATTTTGACTTGCAGTACCAATAAAAATTTTCCAATCGACTGGGATCGGAAGGCAACATATCAGGATGCTTCCATATGTCCTCATCGATGGTATTAATTACATCTAATTTTCCATTCATGAACGGATCATGAGTGGTGATAACATCATGTTTATTATTTTCAAATATTAACTCGTCAGCATCAACTTCTTGGTCATCGTCCAACAGGTGGATCGGAACCAAGAGTGAGTGACTTATTTGATCTGATGGTGGTACAAAGTCACCCATCACCAGATCCTTACTTTCAAAATACTTAAAATTTTCAAAAATTTCAGGAATTGTTGGGATGGGGTCTGTACTGTCACTTACAGCCTCCTCCTCAACATCCTCATTAACCAAATTATCTGGTGATGGTATGGATTCACTCATCACCAGCTCAATATTATCAATATTTTCAAAAACATCAAAAACTGTTGAGTCACAGGTAGCATTGTCACCTACAACCTCTTCCTCAACAACATTTTCGACCATCTCAGTGGTCTCTTGAATTTCCCATGGTGTATGCCCTTCCATCACATATTCAAGTGATGCAAGTTCACACACATTATTATTGGTATGAAAATCACTCGCCTCCGGTTCTGGCGAAGGTGGCGAACATTTCCAACTTTCCTCTAACCTATCTAAAGAAGCTTGCAATCTTAAAAGAGCATCAGCATGGTCCTTTTGTTCTTGGTGAGTGTTATACCAGAGTACCCAAAGTTGGGCCCAAGTTGCAGAATTTTCAGGTTGAGATGACTCCTCGGTCCGCCATCCATTGTCATCGGGTGATCCATTGTAGCAATCATCCTCGTAATAGGTGTCGGCCGGATTTTCATAATCTTCATAATACTAATCCGGGTACATGTAATCGCCCATTATGAAGACGTACACATACTAAAATCAAACATCAACAATCAGAAGCTAAGTCCTACAAATCACCTAATCTAAGCGCACAGCTCCCCGGCAACGGCGCCAAAATTTGACAACGCAGCGGTCGTCGTGTGGTCAAAAATAAAGAAAACCTAACACACACTAGTACAGTGGTAGTCAGGGTCGATCCGCAGGAGCTTCGTGGTTAGACCAGATGACAGATTACCAACTAGTAGTGTCACGCTACAGTTGGAGGACCTAGTTCCTAAGTTCTCAATTACCCAAAAACAATAACCAAACAAAGTCAAGCTTAGCATAAGCTAAACTCAACTCAAACAAACCTAGTTACTTTCTGAAATCAGAAGTGCATCTCTGAATCAGAAGCAAACAAAGGCATCCAAACCAAACAAGGCATAACCTAACCAATAACTAAGGTTCTGACTGAACAGTTACTGGCCAAGGTTCAATACCTAAGCTAACCTAGTTGGCTACTGATTTCAGCAAAGGAAACAGTCCCAAACAAGGTCAAAGTAACATCCAAACACAATCCAAACAATCACAATCAAACATAAACATCAAAATACCGAAAACCAAGATTCATTGTAACCAAATGCTTTCATTAACCAAAACCAAATGCCAAACATCCAAACAGTAACTAATGATGCTAAAACAGAAAACTAAAGGGCTCAAAGTCAGTGGTTGTCACTCCCAAAGACTTTAGCTACAAATACTACTTGCTACTAAAACGAAATTAAATTCAAAAACATAAAATACCAATTGAGATGTTGCTGAAACGAAATCTTGGAGTCAAAGAGCTTCAAGGTCGATTTTACACCCGGTCTTTGCTAGGGTTTTCGGCTGGAAATGCCTCTATTTATAGTTGCAAATTTCCTGAAGCCGCGCCTCGCAAATCAAGAATCCGCGGCGCGCGTACTTATCAGATCCCATTTTCTCGGACTTTGAATGTGTTCCACCGCCTTAAGCCCGCGTTGCGCATTAGAGAAACCCGCGGCGCACGTACGTATTTCCTTGATTTTTCCTTCTTTTCCAAACTTCTTCCTTTTGCACGCTTTTAGTCTCTGTTTGCATTCTTTTCTTCCAAACAAGTCCTGGCACGAAAAGTGAGAATACCCAGACATATTTGATATAATTTTATCAAGAACAGGGCTCAACAACGCCTAAAATACTTGATATCACTAGGCGTTGTCAAAGGCGTCGTCACCGAAGACGCTATGACCGGAGGGAAGCCGGTGTCGGCTAGTCTCTCTCTCAAGTTTGATACGTGAAAATGAGAAGGGAAACCCTAACAGGGTTGTATATTTTTGAAAAAGAAATGGACTAGCCCATTTAATTTATCAACCCATATTAGTTTATCAACCCATTTTTTATTAATTTGTAGCCTATTTTTAACCAAATTATTTTTATATTTATTGATTATTAGATATATGATATTAATAATAATACAATAATTAAAATATAGTATAATGATTAAATAAAAAAGATAAATCAATGGTAATAATATGATTACTTAGTGACATGATTCAAAAAACACAATCATTACAAAAGAAAAAGTAAACCTATACACTAGAGTGAGTAGAGTGTCTTTATCAGCTCCCCATTTGGGAATTTTAGGCGTGAAGACGTCTCTTCGCCACTCCTACGTATCCCACTAGTATTGTTGCACCATGGTAATCATTTCCGTGATACATAAGTGATTACTAAGAGAACTTTTAGCAGAGCACAACCTTTCAGCTCCTAGTTGTGTCAAAACATCTTTTGGAACTTCAGAAGGTGTATTCTAGTAAGACATATTATCGTCACTGGTCGACTTTTGGTCTAAAATTGTAAATTGAATGTTTGTTCTAATCTTTCATAGTTAAATACAATGGACTTGTAGTGATAACTATGCTCACTGTGGAAGTAAATTGCTCGAAACTAAACCGATGGCAATGAATTTTGCTAATGAGATATTTTTAATGAATGTAAGCCAATTGAATAATTTGAGTTTAAAACATGAGGTAAAGTGCTAAAATCAACAATTTTAGACATTTACACCGTGTTTCTTAGTCTTATTTAAGGAAAGAAAGGGAGAGAAGTGGGTGGAACCGAGAGGAAAAATAATTTTTTTGATGTTCCTGAGTTATTTTTACGGAAGGAAATGGAAGGAAGTGAAGGGAAGAGGAGAGATAATAATCCGTCCTAACTTTCCTTCCGATTTGGAAGGATTCGGAAGGAAATGAAATTATTGGTAAAAATAACACTTAATTTTAAATTTCATTTCTCTTCCTTTCCACTCGGGAACACATATAATGTTTATTTCTATTGATATTTTTTTTGACCCGGGAACACAAAAATTAACTTTCTTTTCCTTTCCTTTCACTTCTTTTCTCTCATTCTTTTTTTTCTCTTCATGCTAAAACTCGGAAACTAAGCGTTAGTTGTAAAGTGGCCAACAATTACTTTACTAAACAAGGGCCAAACAAATTATTTTCTAACCTCAAAGTCTTCCCGTGACTTTGAAGTCAACATAGCAAATGTACTTGGTCACAACTTTCAAATAAACAATGCACAAAAGTACTCTAATGATGCACCATATATATATCGTAAAAGTGAATATCGGCTGTTAGGTACCTAAGCTTAGGTATAGACACTTCTAAAAATGATCTAATTTTAAGTAAAAAGAATCGAATTTTATTTCTTAGACGAACTATTGATGAAATCAAACAATTATATAATTATTTTGTATTGTAAAAATCCATCGAAGTTTCTAAGAAAAATATTAAAAAACACTATATGTAAAAAATATACCTCAAAAAGTTTAGTGATTCGATTGAAAACTCAATCCATAATATTTGTGAAATCGTTAATTGAGTGATCTGCATATTATTTTTAATTTTCATGAATCTATTATATTACTTATTATTTGAATAAATGAAATGCTTTAGTAATGATTTCTAATAAATTTGATCATGACTTTCAGTTTGTTTGTATACACAATAAAGAAAACGAACATGTATTTGATCAATTTAAGAAGGTATGTGAATTTCGGAAGAATTGAAAACAAAAAATCATGATTAGATTGGATATATTTGAGTCAAAATTATGTAGTTTACTGGGTTCTATATATAAGCTTAGGTACATGACTTCTATATGAAAGGTTTTCTGCAAATCTATGAACTAAAGTCCTAAGTTCACATGCAACCTAGATTGGATCTATGTTTTCTAACTTTGAACATATAATAAAATCCCTAAAGGCTAAAAAAAATTACCAAAAGAAATAAAGAAGGAAAACTAACCTTTTGATCCTTACATCTCTTGGAAGCAAGCACCACAGGTGTCGTGCCTCTAATGGCTCACACCCAGAACCAAGCAAACAAGAAAACAAGAGAGGAGAAGGGTAGAAACCCTTCGATTTTCGTGGTTAATGAGGGGTGGAGGAGGCCTTTATTTATAGCCTCCAGGTGATAAGCAATAAGGAGTATAACTGCCTTATTTAAGATCGTGATATAATATGGCTTTTATCATATAACTAAATATACTTATCACTGTCATAAATTATGCCAATACTCATTAAGGAATTTGAAACCCTAAGCCCTTAGGCCTCAATTTCGTCCAAACCCATATGGGCAACCCTAATTGTCTATTGCTTAACTATTGAATATTACAATTCAACCCCTGCACTCTTAATTAATCCAATTAATCCTAAAATTAATTCCAATTAATTTATGATCAATTATTAATTAAATATTATGATTTCTAATTAATATATTATTCTCATAATATATTAACAAATCATATTTCTCTCTCTCTCTTTAAGTTATCTTGTCCTTTGCTAGGTTTTGAGGGCAACCCAAAACGACTATGCTGCCATCAATCAAGTATATTCATAAATTATAGTCATGGCTTAGACACCTAATCCAACAGTCTCCCACTTGGATAAGTCTATGACTATAATTCAATATAGCTTCTAAATTGACCAGCAAATTGTAGCTTCCAAAAGCACGCTGTTGAACTCTGACCCAGTTAGTTCTTTCCATAGATAAGTGATCATATGATCCTCCGTCCAACAAGATATTTTCAGACATGAGACATGGATTGAGATCAGTCTCCGTCCGATACTCTGTTTCCCGACTTCCGATTCTGCTTATGACTTTAAGACTTCTAATTGAACACATAAATTCAGTCCTGGCTGGCTAGCACTTTAGTCAACTTCAAAATCATCGAGAGGCCTACAAATATCTGTTTCCCATCAGGGTCAAGGAACGAATAAACTCCGACTCATATGCTTGTGTCTTTTACTCATCAAAATTGCGCACAACAATACGTTTTATAACATCGAGTTACCGATGTGTTTACGCATTATCAATGCACAACCGACTTGTAAATTTCAACTCATATGTCTCCGCTTCAAGACCATAATATATTATCGTCTCAAAGACTGCTCGTGATATAATCCATGAAGCAATTCTTTGAGCGTGGGTTTATCCAATACTCAAATCTCCATTTTCTAAGTACTCATGAACGTTGCAGCAATACTGTTGCTATGTCTAACTCCTTAGACAGTCTACAATCCAATTCATGACAGTCTTGATTCAATACTTACTTCCCGAAGTATGAGCGACTATGGACCTTTTGAATAATCAAATTATTCGGGAAGTAAAACATGCGAAAGCGAAACATAAAATCTAACTGGCAGCTACTCTTGCTAATTACCAAGTCTCCACGAGGTAATCACCAAGTCAAATTTTTCATAATACTATTATCGGTTTCTTGTTTTCTTTTAAACTTTCAATTCAAGTTTTATATATGTGACTACATGAACCTTTTATTCTTTCTATGTATCCATAGTGTCTTACACTGATATACTTTATTGCAGATGATCCAATCGAATGCTTTTCTGATGACATCTCAATATATTATTCTATCTTTCTCTCTCCTAACTCCATTATGGTGATATGTACTGTGACTTCCCATGGTTCTCGGGGTCTTTAATCTACATGACTGCACCCTAAGACTATTTCGGGGTGTTATGATGTGCCGGTGAACCACAGGCGTTCCATCAGGATACCAACGAAACTCTTTAACCATGAAGTCCTACATTACCACGTTCTGGTATAAACAATTACCGATTCAAAACTCCTTTCAAATTGTTACTAACATTCACCCCCAATCATTTCCCAATGATTTCTCACATGTATTCAAATAATCCATCTAGTATTCTCAGGTTACATCCTGAATCCAACTTACTATGCTCATCAGGACATGTTCATGACACTTTTGATCGATCCAAGAAGCTCGTGGAATCCGATGTAATCCTATTCCAAACCCTTTCGGAATCTTAAGATTACTTATAATCCCAGTGTTATGACTTTCGGAAAACTATTTCCTTTCGGAGACTCTTTCTCATGTATCTTCAATCTTATCAAGATCATGCTCACAATGGCTAGGTCTATACTAACGATTTCATCTATCCGATAGATGTTTGTGAACTACGTTAGTATGTTGCACCTTCTTTATATCTTTCATGCCAAGTCATCACACTTTGCAATGATAGGAAACTCCTTTCCTGGGTTTGTGCATCTTGAATCTCATCAAGATCTTATTGGCAGAGTTTTGATATATCTAATAGATGTTTCCAACCACTTGAGTACGCTATATCTCTATTAAGCCTTCATAGCGAACCATCTCTTAATGTCAAGTCATTACTCTTTGTAATGATAAGAGACATTTCCTAGAAGCGGTGTGTAACCAACATACAGTGATAGGCAGATGACAATGATGCTCCCACTGGCATTGACACGGTTATATGACTCTTTTGGACTTTTCACAAATCCAAACCTTTTGGCACATTTTGAGAATCCGAAGTCCAAACCTTTTCTGACATGATTATGACAATCTTTCAGGCTATTCACAAAATCCAAACATTTGGCATATTTTGAGAATCCGAATATCCTTTCTTGCGAGGTACCCGTGGGATGAATTCCGGGCCTATGTTCCTTTGTATTGGCACGCTCTTTTTGAGTCCCTATTGGTGTGCTGGTAAACCACACACGCTCCAGTAACGACTCACAAGGTGCAGCTTTACTAAACAGTATCCTTTCGGATTTCATCTTCTATTGAGAGTGCTTCTCTCAGAATCAATTACTTGACTCTGAGTATCGTCTCATTCAACCAGATGTTCTGTAAGTACATTCCTATCTATGTCTCTTTCTTTTGATGATTCAATTACTCCCACTGGTTCTTAGACCAGGTGTAAAATCAATCAAATTGTCACATAGACTGTATCTCACCCTAAGGTTCTCTTATTTGGCAGCAACCAGGCTCACCAATGCTTCCAAGTATTCGGATTTCTTATCCGTACCAACTTTAGCGTTTTACCACTAACGGATATGTCACCCAGATCATAACTACTTATGATGGTGACGAATACTACTGGCCAAGAGAAGAGTATGTCAGGTTTAACAGGAATCCGATTCCTGGTCAAGGCCTAGTGATGACTAAAGGTTCTATTCAATTGGTTAATCCTGAACTCATTCAGGATTATTCTTACTCCTACTGTTTCCTTAGAACGTGAGTCCTTTCCAAAAGAACTCTTCTTTCACAGTAACAGCCGAGATAGCCAATGAAACGACATTACTGATCAGGTACAGGCAAGTCATGAGGTTCAGACGAACGCTACATGACCCTGGACTTTCTATGTACAAGTGGGATGATCCTAGCTTTACACTTCAGACAATGTCTGTAAAACCTACTTAGTCTAAGACGTGGTCGGAATATGGTTTCTATGGTCTGACTGGTTAAATATTCAATTCATCGAAAAACTAATTGGAAGTGTATCTTATACATCGAGGATCAAACTATTTCGACCAATGCTTCATCATCTTCCCTAAGACACCTTATAACCATTAATGTTCTTGGAAGAGAATAAATTGTGAATCATTTTATCAATTTATGTTGTCACTAAAGTTCTGTTGATCTTATACTTCCTTTGAAGTCCTTGAACAGTTCAAGATTTCAATCAATCGCTTATTCTGATAAGCGAAGCTATATTTGTCAAACTAATTGGCAAATTATTATGAAGTATAACTAATTGTGTTCTGTTCAAAGACTCGAGCAGTACATAGTAACTAGTGCGTCTGTTGCTCATAATCTTAATGTCCTTTACATTTCTATGCAAACTTATGAATTTGTTAATTTTGTTCAAGATATGCAATCATCACCTGACTCTAAGTCAACTAATTCCAAAATCCTATCCATTGGATCTTTGGGTGATTCATTTCTTGTCACAAATGATTTTATTAAGAACTCAAATCATCATGTGACTCTAAGTCAAATGGTTCTAAAGTCCTATCCAACTGGACCTTTGGTTGAATTGATCCTTATAAAATTTACTTTAACAATCATAGAGGACACAATTCATGAATCCAAACACTTTGGATGTATCAACATTCAAGTTATTACCATTTATGCAATTAACACACTCATACTACATTTCAAGGATAATTTAAACAAACATGTATTAAAAGAAAATCAACATTTTATAAAACAAAATATCCTTGAACTATGTACTATATGACAGACAATGTCGCACGCATCTGAAGAGCTAATAACAAGGTCATAATATCTAACTAAACTCCAAAAATGCATGAGCTTCAGATCCAATCCGAATATGCTCCTATGCAACAATATCCTGCATCCTATAGAGTCCATACATACAGAGCATATGTGAGAAACACATCCTGTATCAAGGAATTAAGGATCAGGAGTTCTGAGTTTTAAGATATTCCTGAGTTGCCAAACCGTTCGGCTTGGAGCATTTTTTTCAATCTTTCTGTGATTGTGTACCACCTTGTGGATTCCCAGTTTGAGACATCTAAGAACCGATCTAGATGATCTGGATCATTTCTTGATGTGCCTTATTACTGGACTCAATCCCTAAGCAGCTAAATCAATGGAACTATGCTTCTCCATGAACGACTCATACAGAGTCAACATTGAATGCATTTCCATGATTGTCTTATCTGGTTTCCCTTCATGTACATCGGGATGAACATACCAGTGAGTCGAGTTAATGCTCAACTCCCGATTAAAGGGTGACCAAATTTATATACAGTTCACCTATGTGTCTCTCAATCTTGAGAACATGTGAACTGGTGCTACTTCCTGCACACTTCAAGCTCTTTGAAGATCTTAGCTCGTCTCTTTTCAACTAGTTCTCAAAGCTTTTCCTCAACCAGCTGTGCTAACTTGTCTGACCCAGGAATTGTTAATCCCTGTGGAACTTGGGGTCAATGATCAATAGCATGAGGCAACGAACTTCCTTGGACTTAGTATTCAAGGGTCATGCTCATCACAAGCTACTGTGTGATGCCATGCTTTGGGGAGCGGACACTCAATAAGATATGGCTTGCGAGCAAAACTAAGAACCATTCTCTATTTGTGAAGCCATACCTCATAGTTCAGGCCAGTCAGCCTTACCATATTTAACAGGTGCTTTCTGAGACTCTTAGAAATGGGTGAAGAAGTAGAAGGAGGAGAATTGACACTATCTCTAGACATCTATAAAATTTGAATTTATTAGTTTAATTTTAATCCTTCTTAAACAATTACCCAATATATTATTTAACAAGGCTAGGATCCAAAATGCCCCAACTATGGTGTGAAGAGGGATGTCATAATCACAACATAATGGTCATCAAGGTAGATAAACATTTATCAATTTCAGTCTTATGAAATTCCTAGATCTGTGAGATTCATTGAACTGTTCAATGGCATGTTTAATCTCGGATATGCTCTACTGTTTGTGACTAGGATGCCTAGGATCACAAACTAGATGTGAATAACCATGCAAATTAGCTTGGTAACCTCAATGTCATTTGTCATCTCTAATTGATGTGCTGGTTAACCACACACGCTCCATCAACAATGATAAATCATGAGAAACCCATTACCACTTCTTTATGATCCCCTATTAGTGTGCCGGTCAACCACACACGCTTCATTAATGTCTCATAAAGTGTAATGTACAATTTCATGGATTAGCATCTCTTTCACATTTTTCTAAAGTAACTAGATTTGGGATTTTATGAAATGTACTAGTACTTTGATTAATAACATTATACTTTTAATGAGATTAAGCGGTCCTATCAAACCCGTTCGGCTAACGACCCTCCACTGATCAAGAGAGCGGTGGGTGAGAGTGGACACCCATTAGACCGCCATTTTATAGGCAGTCTCCTTATACCCTCCTTATAGACTAGTTTCGTGAATGATGCCTACTATTGATTTGACTAACCAATTTATCTTATACATATAATATTAACTTTTAATTATAATATATATAAGATGTATTTTAAACCTTTTAAAATGTTTCTGGTTTATCTATTTAATTTTCGAAAATTAACTGTTAATTTTAAAATTAAATTTAAACTTTTAAATGATTTAATTTATCTTTTAATCAAACAATTAATTAAATTAATTAAATCTAGATAGGTATCACAAATTAATCAAATTAATTTAATCCTATATTAAACCCTTAATTTCGAAAATAGCAAGTAAGGGGGTTCAAGGTCTCCATTTATTAAATAATCACAATTACCAAAAGTAGCAAATGTTCTAAAACCCTAGCCACAAAATCGCAAATCAAGGGGGGAGGCAAGGGTTTCAAAAACCCTAACCCTAATTTCGATTAGGCCTTCTTTTAGGGTTTAGTTTCTATAAACCCTAAATCTAAGGATTACAATTATAGCAATTCAATTAGAAAACAACAAAATAGCTCTGATACCACTGAAAGGTTTTCTGCAAATATATGAACTAAAGTCCTAAGTTCATATGCAACCTAGATTGGATCTATGTTTTCTAACTTTGAACATATAATAAAATCCCTAAAGGCCAAACAAAAATTACCAAAAGAAATAAAGAAGGAAAACTAACCTTTTGATACTTAGATCTCTTGGAAGCAAGCACCACAAGTGTCGTGCCTCTAATGGCTCACACCCAGAACCAAGCAAGCAAGAAAGCAAGAGAGGAGAAGGGTAGAAACCCTTGGAATTTCGTGGTTAATGAGGGGTGGAGGAAGCCTTTATTTATAGCCTCCAGTTGATAAGCAATAAGGAGTATAACTGCCTTATTTAAGATCGTGATATAATAAGGCTTTTATCATATAACTGAATCTACTTATCACTGTCATAAATTATGCCAATACCCATTAAGGAATGCGAAACCCTAAGCCCTTAGGCCTCAATTTCGTCCAAACCCATATGGGCAACCATAATTGTGTATTGCTCAACTATTGAATATTACAATTCAACCCCTGCACTCTTAATTAATCCAATTAATCCTAAAATTAATTTCAATTAATTTCTGATCAATTATTAATTAAATATTATGATTTATAATTAATATATTATTCTCATAATATATTAACAAATCATATTTCTCTCTATCTCTTTAAGTTATCTTGCCTCTGCTAGGTTTTGAGGGCAACCCAAAAGGACTGTGCTGCCATCAATCAAGTATATTCCTAAATATAGTCATGGCTTAGACACCTAATCTAACACTATATATATATATATATATATATATATATATATATATATATATATATATATATATATATATATATATATATATATATATATATATATATATATATATATATATATATATATATAAAGTAAATTACAATATTGGTCCTGTGGTTTGGCCTAACTTTCAATAAGAGTCAAACTTTTGAAATTTCACTTTATGAGACCTCAGGGTTTGATTTAGCTTGCAGAAGTAGTCCCTTGGCCAGATAAAAAAAAGACTAAAATACCCTTTCTAATTTCTTTTCATTTTTCTTTTAACCCATTATTCATTTTAATAAATAAACGCATATGTGTATGTATAAATGTTTGTAAATGTATGTTGCACATATGTGTATCCGTGTGTATATTCTAAAATTCGTTAATCACATAACGGTAGGTAGATGAAAAAATTACAAGATAGAAAACACACGCTAAGATAAACAGGAAGTATATATTTGAAAATATCGGATGCCTAATAATAGTTACACCACAAAGGTGCTACAGAAAAGAAGAAAAAACATGTTATACGACATGAAACTAAAACAAAATGTTAGGCAAAATACTTCTCTTCCCAACCCTTGTGTACACTATAATAGCTTTGATGCACCTTTCTTTTCTTTGGAGGAAACATAGGCTATTGCTAAGACAAATTTTAGTGGTTGCGAACCTAACATCATCTAGAAAGCATGGTCTATTGGTCTTATAGGATGAAGTTTCGAGTGTCACTAAATTACTCAAAACATGCATGCTCATATTCATCTTAGATAAACGACGCAACTAATGGAGAATCGGACCGAAATTCCGTTATCATCGAGCCCACTGGCATAATGGTTTGTAACGTCTATAAAAGGCAACATTTCAAGGACACTAGTGGGCGTACATATACCTTCGAGTGAATGGAGCAAATTGAAGCTTCGGAACCAAAAACCAAGATTGTTCACTATTCAGATAAACCGAATTGTCTAATTGATTTGGATATTTGGATGTTCATATTTTGCAGTACAACCATATTAATGGTTTATATTTTGGATTGCTTTTGGTTACTAAAATAAAAAACCGAGTGTGCGCGTGAGTCTCGCATTTACCAACTGTGATTGACGGAATATCCCCAATTTAAGGGATATTGTAAATTGCTACTGTAAATAGTTTAACTTCCTAAAATACCCTTCCCCTGTTTTCTCTATATATTGTACCTCTGTTAATAAGTTATATACAGAAGAAATATACCCACTTTTTTCATGGTATCAGAGCACGATCTTGGACCATCTACTATTTGATTAGGTGCAATCAAAAGTATGCTTGATCACCATGTCTGGTACCAGAAATCTCAATGAAACCCTACTAAACGATCTTACATAAAAAATGACAGAAGTTCTGTCACGATCCCAGACCTCTATCACTTCTATTATCGCAGTTGCTCCTATTGGCATCAAGTTGGATGGTTCTAACTATGGACTTTGGTCCCACGTTGTTGAGATGTATATCTTAGGAAAAGACAAGCTGGGATACATCAATGGAGACTACCCCCAACCACCAGAAACCGACTCCTCTATCCGCAAGTGGTGCACTGAGAATGCCATGGTGAAAGGTGTTGGATTAGGTGTCTAAGTCATGACTTATAAATTGTATTTATCTTATTAATAGAAGCAAAGTCCATTTGGGTTGCCCTCATAGCTGGAGGATTGGTATAAAAGTTCAGTAGAGAGAAATGTTGATTTATTAATTGTTTAATAAATCAATAGAAATAAAATAAATAGTTTATTAATATATTAGAGTGATAATATATTAATTAGAAACAATAATAATTAATTAGAAACTATAATAATTAATTAGAAATTAATCTAGAATTAATTGGATTTAATTCAGTGATTAATTTAATTAATTAAAAGTGTAGGGATTGGTTTGTATTTATTCAATAGTTGAGTAACTGGCCAACCAGTGGCAAGGGGCAAAAGTTGGCGTGATATATGGAGGCCACCTCCATATTGGCAAAACCCTAATTAGGGTTTAGAAGCCTTGGTCCAAATGGTTAACAGGCTTGTCAATTAAGGAGGCTCCTCTAGGGTTTTCACTGTAACCCTTGGAGGCTATAAAAGGAACCTCCTGGCCACCATAAACCATATGCCACTTTTCATATCTCTCTGGAACTCTGCTGTATTCTGTCCTCCATTGCTTGGGTGTGACTCCATATGAGGCAGGATACTTTTGCTGCTAGCTTCTGGATCAAGAATCAAAGGTTGGTTTTCTTGATTTTATTCTTTAGAGATTAATTGTTGGCCTTAAGTTTTTTATTATATGTTCATTGTAGAAAAACATAGATATCTTATTAGGTTGCATGTGAACTTAGGTTTATTAGTTCATAGATTGCTTAAAACCTTACAGTGGTATCAGAGCCTGCTTGTTTTTCTTGTGAAGTGCTATAATTGATTTTCTGTTCAAGGGTTATTTTCGAAAAATATGAACCCTCGAAGGCCGCATCGATTTTGGTGGCTAGGGTTAACTGGAACCTTGATCCCATTTCTTGCTATTTTCATGAACTACGAGATTAAGATAGGTAATTAATTTGATAAATTTTATGATGCCTATCTTAGATTTAATTAATTTAATTAATTGTTAATTAAAAGATAAATTAAATCACTTGAAGATTTAAATTTAATTTTTCGAAATTAATAGTTAATTTGCGAAATTAATTAAAAGATTAAATCCAAAATATTTTAAAAGGTTTAAATATAATTTTAAATTAAAGAGTTAATTTTAGAAAATTAAAAGATTAAACCAGAAACATTTTAAATAGTTTAAAATACCTCTTATATATTTTATGATTAATAGTTAATATTATATACATAAGATAAAATTGTTTAGTCTTACCGTTAGTAGGCCTCATTCACAAAACTGTCCTATAAAGAGGGTATAAGGCGACTGCCTATAAAATGGTAGTCTAATGGGTGTCCACTCTCACCCACCGCTCTCCTGGTCAGTCGAGTGTCGTTAGCCAAATGGTTTTGATAGGACCGCTTAATTCTCATTAAAAGTATAATGCTGTAATTGAAAGTACTAGAACAATTCTTAAAAATCCCTAATCTAGTTACTTTAGAAAAAATGTGAATTGATGCTAATCTATGAAGTTGCACATTACACTTTGTGAAAGATTGGTGGAGCATGTGTGGTTAACCGGCACACCAATAGGGGTTCACAAAGAGTTGCAATGGGTTTCTCGATCTTACCATTGTTGATGGAGCGTGTGTGGTTAACCGGCACGTCAATTATAGATGGTAATTGACTTTGAGAGTACCGAGCTAACTTGTATGGTTATTCACACCCGGTTTGTGATCCTCGGCATCCCAGTCACAAACAGTGGGGTATATCCGAGATTAAACATGTCATTGAACAGTTCAATGAATCTCAACAGATCTTGGAATTTCATAAGATGAAATTGATAAATGTTTTATCTACCTTAATGATAATTATGTTGTGATTACGGCATCCCTCTTCATATCATAGTTGGGGCATTTTGGGTCCTAGCCTTATCAAATAATAAATTGGGTAATTATTTAAAGGATTAAAATTAAACTAATAAATTCTGTTTCTTGTAGATGTCTAAATCAAGTGTCAATTCTCCTCCTTCTCCTCCTTCACCCATTTCTGAGAGCCTCAGAAAGCACCTGCTAAATATGGAAAGGCTGACTGGCCTGAACTATAAGGAATGGCTTCGCAATTGGAGACTAGTTCTCGTTATTGCCGACAAGCTACATCTTATTGAGTATCCGATCCCGGTTCCACCTAAACATGTCATCAAAAAAGGTCTTTATGATGAGCATGACCTCTTATTTGATGAATCCGAGGAAGTTCGTGACCTCATGCTATTGACCATTGACCCTGAGTTCCGCAGGGATTTTGAATCCCTGGGGCCATATAAGTTAGTACAATTGGTTGAGGAAAAGTTCCAAGAACCAGTTGAAGAGGAACGAGCTAGGAGCTTCAAAATACTTGCAGAATGCAAGCTAAAAGAAGGAAGTAACATCGATTCGCATGTCCTCAAGATTGAAGGATACATGGGCGAATTGTACAAACACGGTCACCCAATTAGTCAGGAGATGAGTGTTAACATCCTACTCGCTTTGCTGACTAGTAGGTACGATCTGTTCATTCAGACGCATAGAAAGGAAGACCATAAAAAGACTCCCATGGAAATGCGTTCAATGTTGACTTTGTACGAGTCACTCATGGACAGGCATAGTTCCACTGGTCCGGCTACTTCTGGATTGAGTCCAGTGAGGAGACTCAGCAAGAAACGATCCAGATCGTCTGGACATGTCTCAAACTGGGAATCCATAGGATCGGATACAGTCACGGAAAGATTGGAAGACGCTCCAAGGTCAAAATCTTTTGGAAACTTAGGTATATCTAAAAACCTCGAAACTCCTGATCCATAATTCCTTGATACATGATGTGATAGTCACATTTGGTTTGTATACAGGAAATCAGTAGGGTACATGACTTTGGTGCATAGGAGCACATTGGGATTGGATCTCCAGCTCATGCAGTTTTGAAGTTTAATTAGATATTACAATCTTATTATTAGCTTATTAGATGCATACGACATTGTTTATCATATAATACATTGTTCAAGGATGTATGTTTTGATAAAATGTTAGTTTTCTTTTAACACATGGTTGTTTAAATTATCCTTGAAATGTTGTGTGAGTGTGTTAAATGCATGAATAGAATAGCTTGAATGTTGATGCATCCAAAGTGTTTGGATTCTAGAATTGTGTCCTCTATGATTGTTAATGGAAATTTTATAAGGATCAATACAACCAAAGTTCCAGTTGGACAGGACTTTGGAATCATTTGACTTAGAGTCACATGACGAATTGAATTCTTAGTAAAATCGATTGTAGCAAGAAATGAATCATCCAAAGATCCAATGGATAGGATTTTGGAATCAGTTGACTTAGAGCTAAGTGATGATTGCAAATCTTGAATAAATTAACAAAGTCATAAATTTACATAAAGATGTAAAAGACAATAAGATTAGGAGCAACGGACACATCAGCTACTGTGTATTGCTCAAATCTTCGAAAAAGAACACAATTGGTTATACTTCCCGATATTTGTCAATCAGTATGACGAATATGGCTTTGCTTATCTGAATAAGCGATTGAGTTGAAACCTTGAACAGTTCAAGGACTTCAAAGGAAGTATAAAATCAATAGAACCTGAGCAATATCATAAACTGAGAAAATGCTTCACAGTTTATTCTCTTCCAAGAACATTAATGGTTATAATGTATCTTAGGGAAGATGATGGAGCTTTGGTCGAAATAGTTCGATCCTCGATGTACGAGATACATCTTCAATTAGTTTTCGATGAATAGAATACTTAACCAGTCAGACCATAAGAACCATATCCCGACCACATCTTAGACTAAGTAGGTTATGCAGACACTGTCTTAAATGTTAAGTTCGGATCATCCCACTTGAACATAGAAAGTCCAGGGTCATGTAGCGTTCGTCCGAACCTCATGACTAGCCTGAACCTAATCTGCAATGTCGTTTCATTGGCTATCCCGCTGTACCTGTAAAAGAAGAGCTCTTTTAGAAAGAACTTATGTTCTAAGTAAACAGTGGGAGTTTGGACAGTCCTGAATGAGTTCAGGATTAGCCAAGTGACAGAACCTTTAGTCATCACTAGGCTTGAACCAGAAATCAAATTTCTGTTTTGAAAACTGACATAATTTTCTCTTGTTCAGTAGTATTGATCACCATCATAAGTAGTTATGATCGGGGGTAAAACAATGTAGTTGGTACGGATTACCAATCCGACTAATTGGAAGTATTGGTGAGCCCGGTTGCTGCTAAATAAGAGAACCTTAGGGCGAGACACAGTCTATGTAACAGTTTGATTGATTTTACACCTGTTCAAAAAACCAGTGGGAGTAATTGAATCATCAAATGGAAGCAACATGGATAGAATTGTACTTACAGAACATCTGATTGAGTGAGACGATACTGAGAGTCAAGTGATTGATTCCGGTAGAAGCACTCTCAATAGAAGATGAAATTCGAAAGGATACTGCATGGCATACTAAGTGTCGTTACTGGAGCGCGCGTGGATTACCGACACACTAATAGGGACTCACAAAGAGCATGACAATACAAAGGTACATAGGCCCGGGATTCTTCCCACGGGCGCCTCGCAAGATAGGATATTCGGATTCTCAAAATATGCCAAAAGTTTGGATTTTGTGAATAGCCTGAAAGATTTCCATTAATATGTCAGAAAGGTTTGGACTTCGGATTCTCAAAATGTGCCAAAATTTTGGATTTTGTGAATAGTCCGAAAGAGTCAGATAACCATGTCAAAGCCAGTGGGAGTATCGTTGTTATCTACTGACACTATATGTTTCTAGGAAACGTCTCTTATCATTAAAAAGTGTAATGACTTGGTGTTAAGAGAGGGATCACTATGAAAGACTTAAGAAAGATACAACATACTTAAGTGGTTGCGAACATCTATTAGATAGATCAAAAGTCTGCCAATATGATCTTGATGAGATTCAAGATGCATAAGCTCAAGGAAATGAGTTTCCTATCATTGCAAGTATGATGACTTGTCATGAAAGAAATAAAGAAGGTGCAACATACTCACGTATTCACAGACATCCATTGGATAGTATAGACCTAGCCATTGTAAGCATGATCTTGATAAGATTCAAGATGCATGAGAGAGAGCCTCCGAAAACAAATAGTTTTCAAAAAGTCGTGACACAGGGATTATAAGTAATCTCAATATTCCGAAAGGGTTTGGAATAAGATTAGATCGGATTTCACGAGCTTCTTGGATCGATCAGAAGTGTCATGAACATGTCCTGATGACTTAATGCTTAAATCATACTAAGTCGGATTCAGGATATGACCTGGCTGGGAATACTGAATGGATTTTGAACAGACATGAGAAATCATTGGGAAATGATTGGGGTGAATGATAATAATAATTTGAAAATAGTTTCAAATAGGTAAAACTTGTTGGGTGTTGAAATCAATTAAGAGTTGAATAATGACAAAGGTTCTATCTATTTCACAAGTGTTTAACAATCACACATTAATAAGAGACAATATAAAGCAATATATGAACAGAGTGAAATGGATAACTTGTGCCGAATGCTTGATTGATAATATTAAGGTTTTACAAATGGGACGATACAATCTTGCATAAAACACGGTATAGTATCACTGATATTTATACTGGATCAGTGATACGCGTAGTACATAACTTTTCAGAGAATATTCTACCAGATGTACTATCCAATAGAATGATAGATTCATGCAACACGTAGTCTGCAACCCCGCGTGCATCAGAAGGTTTGACAGCTGTGACGTCTTCAAATCCTCCAGGTGATACCCTTCGGAGTCTTCAGACTTCAGGGTCTTCTATTGGTTTACTACTTCGGGGTTTTTCTTCAAAAGGTATTCTGATGGAACTTCGGATACATCAGCACTTCATCACAATTATTCCCAACAATCTCCCCCTTTGTGTGAAGTGCATCCGATGCCTAAACACGAAAGTTTCTTTTGTAGGCCCTCTTTAAGGTTTTCCTGACTGCCAAGTACCAGTTCATATGATCCATGAACTTCTTCTTCTTTTCCTTGGAATTAACATGACAAGCATTCACATGAGGAATCATGTCTGAGATAAAAGAGGAGGGATGGAGGCCAAGATAGTCTATTTCAAAGAACTTGATCATGACTTCGGTTTCGTTTTGAAGTCCTTTGAAGACTACACCGTATGGTTCATCGAGAATCTCTCCATTCTCGAATCTGCTTATGTTCCGAACTACAACAGGAGGAGTGTTCACTGGTTGCTTGTAGTAAGAACATAACACAATGTCGTGCTTGGCGAACCTCAGCAGGTAGTTGTTTAGAAAACCGAAAATGTGGTTTTTGATTGTAACTACAGACATTGCAGCATGAGCTGCATCATTTCTTTGCAGAAGGTCAAGAATTTGAATGAAGTCCATTGGATTCATGATTGGGAAGTCGGCAATCGTAAACCTTGACTCAACCTCATCTGCACCACGAAGAACAAGAAACTCATAATTCTTGAGGTTCTCATAAGTCTCTGCCTCCTTGATTGATATGATTCTCTTGATCTTGTTCAAGCTCCATACTTCACTCTGATGTTGAATGAACATAGAATGGAAGTTGATTTTGTTGGTCCAGTAGGTTGGCCTCTGTTCATTTGTAATGGATTGAACGAATTGAAGGAAGGAGAAGGTCTTCGGATTAAAAGGAATGTCAAGTTGAATGCCTTCGGAGTCTGTTGTATCAAAACTCCGAAGCGGTAGTCTGTTGTGTACACTCAAGTCTTGAAATCCGAAGAGTTTGATAGCCTCTGCAGTCCATTTTCCATCATCACGTGCGAAGTTGTTCATCTTGATCATCAAGGCGTAGTCAGCACGTCTGGCCTTGTAGACATCCTCCATGTGTGGAGCAATTATGCTTTCAACAGACCTATCTGTCGAGCTTCCAGCTCCAGCTGATCCACCAGCTCCCATGGTAGTTGTTGTGATGGTTGAAAATGTAGGACCAGCAGTGGTTGTTGTGGTTGCGGAGGTTAACCTAGGCCTTTCTCCCCCTTGTGAAGCATGGCCCGCATGCTGAGCAGTTGCAGGCCTGCCTTGTGGTCTAGTTAATCTATTTGCACAGTTTATCGGAGGCTGTAATACAGTTCTTAACCAAATGGTCATGTCTTGGTTAAGAACTACATTTGTTGTTTGGAGTTCCTCTGTAAACTTTGAGATGTCCGAAGTGTTGGATTAGGTGTCTAAGCCATGACTAATAATTAGTATTTACTTAATTAATAGAGGCAAAGTCCATTTGGGTTGCCCTCATAGCTAGAGGTTTGTCAGAAAGTTCAGTAGAGAGAAAGATTGATTTATTATGATTAATAAATCAATAGAAATAAAATAAATAGTTCAATAATATATTAAAGTGATAATATATTAATTACAAACTATATTAATTAATTAGAAATTAATCTGGAATTAGTTGGAATTAATTTGGCGATTAATTTAATTAATTAAAGGCGCGGGGACTGAAATTGTAATTATTCAATAGTTGAGTAAGTGACATTTTTGGTAAGATATAATCAGCGAAATTATATATATATATATATATATATATATATATATATATATATATATATATATATATATATATATATATATATATATATATATATATATATATATATATAAAATAAGTTAGGATAAATAGGTTTGAATTGATAAGATAAAGGTTTATCTTATTTGAATTCAATAAGGTTTATCTCTAAAGGCTTATCTGGTTATCAGCTGGGGCCTATAAATAGGGAGCCCCAGACCCTCATTCTTCTGCGCCAATTTACACCAAAACTCTCTAGAATTTCGTGGCTTTCCCTAGCACCTTGGGTGTGACTTCATTTGAGGCAGGACACTTGTGCTGCTTGGCTTCCAAGAAATCCTAAAAGGTTTGTTTTTCTGATTTTATTCTTTTAGTTTATTTCTTCTGGCCTTTAGGAAATATTATATGTTCAATTAGAAGAAAACATAGATCCTTATAGGTTGCATGTGAACTTAGGGTTTATACTTCATAGATTTGCATAAAACCCTTTAGTGGTATCAGAGCATTTTGGCTGTTTTCTTGTTGAATTGCTATAATAGTTTTCCTAATTTTTAGGGTTTAAAGCTTATAAACCCTAATTATATTGAAATCGATTTAGGGTTAGGGTTTTGAAAACCCTAGCCCCTCCCCCTTTTCATTTTCAAAAATTTGATTAGGGTTTTAGTAGGTATTCTATTTTTGGTAAATTTAATTTGATTAATTAAATGGATAACCTTAAACCCATTATTTGAAATCGAAAATTAAGGGGTTTAAGATAGGTTTAAATTAATTTGATTAATTTGGTAAAACCTATCTACATTTGAATTAATTTAATTAATTGGTAATTAAAAGATAATTCAAGGATTTAATTTAATTTAATTTAATTGTTTTTAAATTGGCGAAAATTAAAAGATAAATCCTAAAATATTTTAAAAGGTTTAAAATATCAAAATTTAATTAATGGTTTAATTAAAAGATAATTGAATCGATTTTAAAAGGTTTAATTTAATTTTAAATTTAATAGTTTGAATTCCAATAAATTAAAAGATAAACCAAAAACATTTTAAAAGGTTTAAAATTCATCTTATATATATTATAATTAAAAGTTAATATTATATGTATAAGATTTAATGGTTAGTCAAATCAATAGTAGGCCTCATTCACGAAGCTGATCTATAAAGTGGGTATAAGGAGACTGCCTATAAAATGGCAGTCTAATGGGTGTCCACTCTCACCCACCGCTCGCCTGATCAGTGGAGGGTCGTTAGCCGAACGGGTTTGATAGGACCAACTTAATCTCATTAAAAGTATAATGATATTATTCAAAGTACTGGAACAGCTTAATAAAACCCAAATCTAGTTACTTTAAGAAAAATTTGAATTGATGCTAATCCATGAAACTGCACATTGCACTTTATGAAACATTGGTGGAGCATGTGTTGTTTACCGGCACACCAATAGGGGTTCATAAAGAGTTGCAATAGGTTTTCCGGGTGTTATCATTGTTGATGGAGCGTGTGTGGTTTACCGGCACATCAATTAGAGATGATAATTAACCCTAGAGTACCAAGCTAAATTGCATGGTTTTTCACATCCAGTTTGTGATCCTCAGCATCCCAGTCACAAACAATGGAGCACATCCGAGATTAAACATGCCATTAAAAAGTTCAATGAATCTCAACAGATCTAGGAATTTCATAAGATGAAATTGATAAGTATTTATCTACCTCAATGACCATTATGTTGTGATTACAGCATCCTTCTTCACACCATAGTTGGGGTATTTTGGATCCTAGCCTTATTAAATAACATATTGGCTAATTATTTAAAAGGATCAATTAAACTAATAAATTATGTTTATTTTATAGATGTCAAGTGTCAATTCTCCTCCTTCTCCTCCCTTACCCATTTCTAAAAGCATCAGAATGCACCTGCTAAATATGGAAAGGCTGACTAGCCTCAACTGTAAGGAATGGCTTCGCAATTAGAGACTGGTTCTCGGCATTGCTGGCAAGCTACATCTCACCGAGTATCCGATCCCGGTCCCACCGGAACAAGTCATCATAAAAGGTTCTTATGATAAGCATAACCTCTTAGTTGAAGAATCCGAAAGGATTCGTGACCTCATGCTATTAACCATTGACCCTGAGTTTCGCAAGGATTTTGAATCCTTGGGGCCATATGAGTTAATGCAACTGGTTGAGGAAAGGTTCCAAAAACCAGTTGAAGAGGAACGAGCTAGGATCTTCAAAAGACTTGCAGAATGCAAGCTAAAAGAGGGAAGTAGCATCAATTCGCATGTTCTTCAGATTGAAGCGTACATAGGCGAATTGTACAAACTTGGTTATTCCATGAGTCAGGAGATGAGTATTGACATTCTACTTGCCTCGCTAACTAGTGAGTACGATCTGTTCATTCAGACGTATAGAAAGGAAGACCAGAAAAGGGCTTTAATAGAAATGTGTCCACTGTTGACTCTATACGAGTCACTCTTGGACAGGCATAGCTCCAATGGATCAGTTACTTCTGGATTAAGTCCAGTGAAGAGACGTAACAAGAAACAGTCCAGATCCTCTGGACATGTCTCAAACTGGGAATCCACTAAATCGGATACAGTCACGGAAAGATTGGAAGACGCTCCAATTCTTTTGAAAGCTCAGGTATATCTAAAAACCTCAAAACTCATGTTCCAAGATTTCTTGATACATAATGTGATAGTCACATTTTGGTTTGTATGCAGGGAATCAAGAAGGCACGGGACTCAGGCGCATAGGAGCACATTTGGATTGGATCTCCAGCTCGTGCAGTTTTGAAGTTTAGATAGATATTAAAATATTTTTATTAGCCTTTAGATGCGTTTTGACATTGTCTATCATATATTACATTGTTCAAGGATTTTTTGTTTTTAATAAAATTGTCAATTTTATTTTAACACCTGTTGTCTGAAATTGTCCTTGAAATGTTATATGAATGTGTTAAATGTATGATTAGTAATAACTTGAATGTTTATGCATCCAAAATGTTTGGATTCAAGAATTGTGTCATTTATGATTGTTAATACAAATGTTATAAGAATCAATTCAACCAAAGGTCCAGTTGGACAGGACTTTGGAATCATTTGACTTAGAGTCACTTGATGAATTGAGTTCTTAATGTGTCAAGAAATGAATCAACCAAAGGTCCAGTTGGACAGGACTTTGGAATCATCCGACTTAGAGTCAGATGATGATTAAGTTCTTTATAAATCACATGTGGCAAGAAATGAATCACCCAAAAGATCCAGAGGATAGGATTTTGGAATCAGTTGACTTAGAGTCAATTGAAGATTGCAAGTCTTGAATAAAGTTAACAAAGTCATAAGTTTACATAGATATGTAAAAGACATTGAGATTAAGAGAAACGGACACACGTGTTGCTGTGTATTGCTAGAATCTTGATATAGAACACAAATGTTTATACTTAACGATATTCATCATTCGGTATGACGAATATAACTTGGCTTATTGGATAAGCGATTGAATTGAAACCTTGAACAGTTCAAGAATTTCAAAGAAAGTACAAGTTCCACAGAACCTGAGCAATAACATAAACTGAGAAAAATGTTTCACAGTTCATTCTCTTCCAAGAACATTAATGGTTATAATGTGTCTTAGGGAAGATAATGGAGCATTGGTCGAAACAGTTCGATAATCTATGTATGAGATACATTGCCAATTAGTTTCCAATAATTTGAATACTATACCAGTGAGTCCATATAAACCATATTCCGACCACATCCTAGACTAAGTAGGTCTTGCAGACACTATCTGAAATGTAAAGCTGGGATTATCCCATTTGTACATAGAAAAGTCCAGGGTCTTGTAATGTTCATCCGAACCTCATGACTAGCCTGAACATGATCAGCATTGTCATTTCATTGGCTATCCCACTGTAACTGTATGAGAGGAGCTCTTTTAGAAAGAACTCATGGTCTAAGGAAACAGTAGGAGTTAGTGTAGTCCTGAATGTGTTCAAGATTAGCCAAGTGAAAGAACCTTTAGTCATCACTAGGCTTGAAACAAAAATTGGATTTCTGTTTTACAACTGACATAATCTTCTCTTGACCAGTAGTATTGATCACCATCATAAGTAGTTATGATTGGGGTGACATACCGATTGGTGGTAAAACACTATAGTTGGTACGGATTTACAATCCGACTACTTGGAAGCATTGGTGAGCCTGGTTGCTGCCAAACAAGAGAACCTTAGGGCGAGAGACAGTCTATATGAAAATTTGATTGATTTTACACCTGGTCTAAAAACCAGTGGGAGTAACTGAATCATCAAAAGAAAGCAACATGGATAGTACATACCTTCAGAACAACTGGTTGAGTGAGACGATACTCAGAGTCAAGTAATTGATTCCGGGAGAAGCAATCTCAATAGAGGATGGAATCCGAAAGGATACTGTATGGCACATTGTGAATCGATAGTGGAGCGCGTGTAGATCACCGGCACACTAATAGGGACTCACAAAGAGTGTCCCAGTACAAAGGTACATGAGCCCGAGATTACCCCATGGGCATCTCGCAAGATAGGATATTCAGATTCTCAAAAGGTTTGGAATCTCAAAATGTACTAAAAGTCCTGGATTTTATGAATAGTCCATAGCCGTGTCAAAGCCAGTGGGAGTGTCGCTGTTGTCTACCATCTCCATACGTGGGAAACATACTGTTTTTAGGAAACGTCTCTTTTCATTAGAAAGTGTAATGACTTGGTATTAAGAGACGGATCGCTATGAAAGCCTTAATAGAAATACGGCATACTCAGGTGGTTGAAACGTCTATGAGATAGATCCAGACTCTGCCAAAATGATCTTGATGAGATTCAAGATGCATAGACCCAGGAAAATGGTTTTCTTATCATTGCAAAGTGTGATGACTTGGCATGAAAGAAATTAAGAAAGTGCAACATACTCACGTAATTCACAATTATCTATTGGATAGATGAAATCACCAGCCTAGACCTAGCCATTGTAAGCATGATCTTGATAAGATTCAAGATGCATGAGAAGAGTCTCCGAAAGGAAATAGTTTTTCGAAAATCATGACACAAGGATTATAAATAATCTTTGGATTCCGAAAGGGTTTGGAATAAGATTGGATCGGGTTCCACGAGTTTCTTGGAACGATTAAAATGTCATAAACATGTCCTGATGACTTGATGCTTAGGGCATAGTAAGTTGGATTCAGGACATTGTCTGGCTAGGAATACTGGATGGATTGTTTGAACTCAAGTGAGAATTCATTAGGAAATGATTTGGGTGATAGTGTTAATTTGAAAGATTTTAAAATTAGTAATTATTAACGTCAGGACATGATGTTAAAGGACATGATGGTTAAAGAATCTCGATGGTATTCTGATGGAGCGCGTGTGGTTCACCGGCACATCATAACACCTCGAAATAGTCTTAGGGTGCAGTCAAGTAGACTAAAGACCCCAAAACCATGGGAAGTCACAGTACACATTACCAGAATGGAGTTAGGAGAGAAATTGACAGGATAACATATTGAGATGTCATCGGATGAACATCCGATTGGATCATCTGCAATAAAGTGTATAAGTATAAGATACTTTGGAAACATAGAAAGAGTGTAAGGTTCATAAAGACATAGCTGTAAAATTAGAATTGAAAGTTTAAAAGAAATCTTGAAACCGATAATAGTTATGACAAGGTCCGACTTGGTGATTACCTTGTGGAGATTTGGTAATAAGCAGGAGTAGCTGCCAGTCAGTTCTTTATGTTTCACTTTCGCATGTTTACTTCCTGAATAATTTAATTATTTAGAAAGGTCCACAGTCGCTCATACTTTGGGAAGTAAGTATTGAATCAAGACTGTCATGAATTGGTTTGTAGACTGTCTAAGGAGTTAGACATAGCAATAGGATTGCTGTAACATTCATGAGTACTTGGAAATAGAGATTTGAGTATTGGATAAACCCACGCTCAATAGGTTGCTTCATGGATTATATCACAAGCAATGTTGAGACGATAATATCCTATGATCTTGAAGTGGAGAGATATGAGTTATAATTTACAAAGGCAGTTGTTCATTGATAGTACGAAAACGCATCGGTAACTCAATGTTATAAAACGTGTTGTTGTGAATGATTTAACTGGTAAAAGATATAAGCATATGAGTCAAAGCTTATTCGTTCCTTGACCCTAATGGGTAACAGATATCTGTAGGCCTCTCGATGATTTTGAAGTTGACTAAAGTGCTCGCCAGCCTGGACTAAATTGATGTGTTCAATTAGAAGTTCTAAAGTCATAAGTAGAATCGAAAATCGGGAAACAGAGTATCAGACAGCGATTGATCTCAATCCATGTCTCGTGTCTAAAAATATCTTGTTGGACGAAGGATCATATGATCACTTATCTATGGACAGAACTAACAGGGTCAGAGTTCGACAGCAGTTTCTAGGAAGCTACAGTTTGCTGATTAATTAGAGGGTAAATTAGTAGATATAGTCATAGACTTATCCAAGTGGGAGACTGTTGGATTAGGTGTCTAAGCCATGACTAATAATTAGTATATACTTAATTAATAGAAGCAAAGTCCATTTGGGTTGCCCTCATAGCTAAAGGTTTGTCAGAAAGTTCAGTAGAGAGAAAGATTGATTTATTATATGATTAATAAATCAATAGAAATAAAATAAATAGTTCATTAATATATTAAAGTGATAATATATTAATTAGAAACTATATTAATTAATTAGAAATTAATCTGGAATTAATTGGAATTAATTTGGCGATTAATTTAATTAATTAAAGGCGCGGGGACTGAAATTGTAATTATTCAATAGTTGAGTAAGTGACATTTTTGGTAAGATATAATCAGCGAAATTATATATATATATATATATATATATATATATATATATATATATATATATATATATATATATATATATATATATATATATATATATATATATATATAAAATAAGTTAGGATAAATAGGTTTGAATTCATAAGATAAAGGTTTATCTTATTTGAATTCAAAAAGGTTTATCTCTAAAGGCTTATCTGGTTATCAGCTGGGGCCTATAAATAGGGAGCCCCAGACCCTCATTCTTCTGCGCCAATTTACACCAAAACTCTCTAGAATTTCGTGGCTTTCCCTAGCTCCTTGGGTGTGACTTCATTTGAGGCAGGACACTTGTGCTGCTTGGCTTCCAAGAAATCCTAAAAGATTAGTTTTTCTGATTTTATTCTTTTAGTTTATTTCTTCTGGCCTTTAGGAAATATTATATGTCCAGTTAGAAGAAAACATAGATCCTTATAGGTTGCATGTGAACTTAGGGTTTATAGTTCATAGATTTGCATAAAACCCCACACGAAGTAGCTTGGGCGGCTGTGAGCTCTTCAATCTTTGCTCTAGCCTCATCAAGTTGTTTTTCAAACTTGGTACTTTGCTGAGATTCACTCTGAAGTTCTTGTAAGGCTTTCATGACTTCGGAGTGTGATTGTTCAGCCTTTTCAGCAAAGGCTCCGATTTTCTTGTCAATATTAGCTACAGTAGACTCTAGTTTTTGTTCAAAGGAAGATTGGATATTACTCTGTTGATCCATGAGTTTCTTCTCGAGCTGCTGTACTGAATTCTTTATTTCTTTGGATAGGGTGACCTCCAGAGACTCGATCTCTTCGGTGATGTCACCCATGGATGGTTTTGTGGGATCAAACCCAGTTTGTGCTTGAATCAGAGTATCAAGCTTGGAGTTCAGAATTTTGTACTGTTTCAATCTGGCAGTTCTTTATCTGAGGTTCCTTCAGCAACCAAGTGGGCCAGATGAAAGGCCTCAAAGAAGGCTGCTGAAGTCGGGTTTTGTCTTGAGGGTGATTGAGATGGATCAAAGTCTGGTAGAGAAAAGTCAATACCAGAGAAAGGGATCGTAGATGTTCGAGGTGCAGTTGTAGGTGGTGGAGGAGGTGGTATATCATATGATGTGGTGTGGATTGAGGTTTTCAGTTGAGCTGTTGTGGGTGGAGGAGGAGGTGTTTTTGTATGAGGTGGTGTAGGTGGCTGGGTTGTTTTAGGTGGAGATGGTGGAGCAGTGGTATTTGGAGGAGTGGGTGGTCTAGTTGTTGGTGGAGGTGATGTGTAAGAACCCACGAAAAAGTCAAAAAAAGGGTAAAACCGTCTTTTGTCACGTTGTACGACTATTATGTGTAATTATATATATTAATATAATGAGAAATAAAAGTTTATGTGAAATTTGAAGTTTTGCCGTGTGAATAGTAAAATTTGACCAAAAAGGGCAAATTGGTCATTTGACATGAAAATGACCAAAAATGTCAAGAAAATGTTAAGTTGGGAGTAATGAAGCATAAATGGTAAAGTTATGACCTATGGACCATTTTTGAAGGGAAGTTTGAAAACTAGGGACCTAAATGTAAGGTTTTCATAAACCTTAAATATCTATTATATGATAAGTATTCTCCATTATATCAAGAAGTCAGTAGACATTTCCAGAAAGAGTTAGAGAGAACGAGAGCAAGTACGGGAGAAGAAGAAGAAGAGGTTCTTGAAGGGTTGCCAAAACAACATTGGAATTGGTGATTCCAAAGTAAACAAGGTTAGTAATTGAAGTTTCTACCCAAGCTTTTGTATGTTCTTGATGGGTTTCCATGGAGTGGACTGAAATTTGTAATTTCAGTCATAATCCATGAAGTGCATATGATTTATGGGCTTAAAACATGTCTAGGTAGTAAGAACAAATGTTAAAAATAGCAAAGTAGGTTGCTATTGTTGAGAAATTTAAATGTTGATCAAGAACCCTAAATCAAGAATTGGTGTGATTAAGGTGTTTCTAATAGCTTAAAACATGTGATTAGTCAAGGGTTTTAGTCCTAGAACAAACCCCATGTGATTAAGAACAGAAATAAGTGCTTAATGGGTGAAAACTGCGTGCTACAGTGCACAAATCGCGACTGATCAGGACACTGCCCAGGCGCTAGGCGCAGTGCGCCCAGGACCAGGGCGGGGTGCGCCCAGGCGCAGCGAGCCCAACCCTGGCGCAGTGCGCCTCCAGCCAGGGACCAAATATGTTAGAAATTTCAAATATTCCAAACGCTAGAAACCATAGCTAGACATGTCCGATTGACCTGAAATTTTAGCCATAACCCTAAAATGGTATAAGAACATGTCGGGAATGGTCAAATCCGTAATCCGACCTTGCGGAAAAGTCACTGTAGCGGCAGTGGCTAAAAGTACTATTCATGTCAAAACTTAATTTTGGAATTTGAGCTAGACTTGTCCAATCAACTCCAAATTTGAAACACAAGTCTATTATGGTCTAAGATTTCATGGAAAAGAGTCGGAACTGAAATACAACCCCTCGGGGGTACTGTAGCAATATACGCGTATTTCGGAGAAAACCGTAAAACGAGTTTATTAATGGTTATACATTTATTATAACCTGGAGTTATATCATATGAGACTTTAGCATTCTACTCATATGAGACTTTAGCATTCTAGAGTTAATTATATTGAGTATTTATATATACTACTTGTATAGGTGGTGCTTCAAACATTGTTGAGCACGGGAAGGGAAAAGGCGTACGTGAAGCTTAGTAAACCGTAGTAAAACCAAGGTGAGTATATGAGGATTTCTATAGTACATAGCAAAGTTATGATATTCAGAAAATAAGACTTTCAGTTTATTTAAAATGTTAACGTTTGGAAACAGTTTTAAAAGTAGCTCCTTATATATATGAGCTAAGCGTTTTAAGCAGATTTTAAAGAAGTTTAGTTTATAAAGTTATTTTAAAAGAAGCTTCACAAGTGAGATAAAGATGTTGAAGCTAGTTTGAAAGTATTTTTGATTATAAAATTAAAAGAGTTTATGAGTCTGAGTTTAAAATAAATTGTATTCCACTTTGACCAATTCAAGAAGTAAAATAAAGAAAGTAACCAGATAAGAAGTAAGAGCCAGTTGAGTAAGAGCCAGTTGTCCGGACTAGGATCACCCACATAATCGGGGGATCAGAAGACACTACTGGATGGTACCTCCCGTCGCGAAGTAGTTGTCTAGCTTAGTATACCCTTGTGCTTGAATCCGTTCCAAGTCACAAAGGGGAGACAGAATGAGCATAACCAAGCGGACGGATCTGTTCTGTCCCGCGAGGGGAGCTAGTTGAATGAATTAAATTAAAATAATTCATGAGTTTCAGTTGGTCACAAGTAAAAGAGAAAGCAAGTATTTTTGAAGAAAGAAAGTATTTTAAAAGAAAGAAAACTGTTTTAAATAAAGAAAGCAGTTTTAAGAAAAGAAGTAGTTTTGTGAAAAATGTTTGTAAGTTTTAAAGATATACAAGAAAAGAGATTTGAGATATGTTATTAGAAATATGTTCTTGTAGTTTATTTGTTTATAATTCAAGTTTTGAGCAGAAACATTTTGGAAAAGTTTTGGGTCTAAAACCCATATTACTCACGAGACTTTATGTCTCACGTACTACTTGTTTTTTTAAATGCTATGTACTTAGGTGAGTGGAGCAGGAGCTAGGTTACTTATTGAGTCTGTAATACCCTTTCAGTATAGAGCTTGTAAAAAAAATTTAGTGGCTTTTAGTAGTCACATGATTTAAAATGTTTTGAATTGAAATTTATGAAAATATGGTTTGAGAAAGGGGTGTTACAGTTTTGGTATCAGAGCCATAGTTTAAGCGAACTAGGTGTCAGTATTTGAACCTAGACTTAAACTGTGTAGGAGATTAGTAGAGCAACTATTTGGGTGTAATGTAGGGAGTAAGTAGAAATGGGAGTAAAACCACAACAGTGGAAAATGAGTCTTAGTGGTAAAACTGGAAGCAAATGTGTATAGGTGGTTATAATAATATGGGCCCGTACTATCATAATCACAGGATATACATTTGAGTCTGGTGGAACCACACAGGAATCATGTGAAGCTGTAAGAGATAAGTGTAAGAGGTTTGAGGGGTATAGATTCAGTATACCTATGGAAGAAAATCCAGTATGACTGGAAACAATACAGTATAAAAGAAGAGTGTTAAAGACAAAATAGCAACTATGAGATATATAGGGAAAAATCCCATACTCTATATGAGTCAGTATAAAGTATATGTAATAAGACATAAGAAAATACGAGTAAAGAGTACTGAAAATAAGATGACAAGAATAAAAAGGTAATTATGAAGAAAAAAATGCAAGTTTGTGGTTCTGATAACCACCGTATAATATGAGAAATAATGTAAAGTATGACAGAAATCAATAAAAGAGATATGGCTAGAATGTGTAAATGTATTGAAAATGTTAATAGAAGTAATGAAGTGTATAGTACAGTTATTAAATAAAGAGTATAACTGAGTATTTCAGTTGTCTAACAGAATGAATTATGACTATGGACTAAAAATAATAAGAGTAATGTCACTATGGTGACCAAAGAAAGAAAGATTGGAAAAAGAATGTGAGTACAGATATATGAATGAAATTCATATAAGAAAGAAGAATGAAAACATATAAGTAAAAAGAGTAAAAAGAAGTGAGTTGGATAAACCCAATTGAAGTATAAATATTGAGAAGTAGTAAGACGTGTTGTTCATGGACAACCAAAAGATCAAAGAATATATATAAAAGTTGTGAGTAAATAAGATAGTATAAAATAAGAGTAAAATACTTAACCAAGTATTAGAAGAGGAATCAAAGACAGAAATGAAAATATAAGAAATGGGAAGTTGTGACTTCCAAACTTGAAGGTAATGTGACTAATAAAGATATCTAATAATTGAAGCAAATAACTAAGTCTGAAATATATTATAGTGAGCAATAAAAAAAACAAGGTAAGTTGTCTGAATGATAAAGTAATAAAGTTTGTTAAAAGAAAACTATGAGTATGTTGCATTTTTATAATGCAAGAGAATGAGTTGAGAAATAGAGATTGAATGCCTAATCAAAGGTTAGGTGGACAGGTAAAGATAGGACAAGTAATAATGACATTGAGAAGAATATAAAGACAGTTATTAAGGAAATGGTCATTTGAAATCAGATTTAGTGACCATATAAATATGAAATAAGAAGAATTGAGAATGAGAAAAGTATAACCGAAAGAATGTGAGAAAATGACTGAGAGTTATAAATAATACGAGACAAAGAGACAAAGTGAATATTCAGATAGGTCTTAGACAAAGAGTCAAATATAAAATAAGAGTTAAAATTAAGAGAAAGAGACGCGTAAAAGTAGCCAAAGAATAGAGAAATGGTCAATATACGACTAGTAACTATAAAAAAAAATGTACAGTGTGTATCGCTTTAAGATACATAAAAGTAAAGAGAGTAAAGAAATGAAACTTAAATAAAAGAAATTCGAGGTATTAAACCTAGCAAGTTATAAGTAAAAAGATATGAGATATAAAGACTAATTATAAAAAAAAATAATTTGAAGTAATCTATATGATTATGAAAGTAGTGTATGTTTAATACATATAGTGAGAGAAAACAAGAAATTGTTGAGACAGAAATGTTAATTTTTATTGAAATATGATTACAGTGCAGTCAAGATAAAAAGAAAAGTAAAAGTTATGTTGGCATTAGCCATAGCAAGTAAAGAGTAAACAAGAGATAGAGTGCTAAACTGAGCATCAGTGTAAGAAATAAGAACTACAAAAGAAATACTAAAACATAAGTAATAAGAGGAGAGTGGTACATGGGGTACCTAAGAAGATAAGAAGAGTACTCATAAGAGTACAGTAAGAAAGCTGAAAAAAATGAAAATGTATGATTATAGTAGAAAGTATAATGAGTAAAGAGATTGAAATCTCCTAAATTAAAAAAAAATAGAAGAGGTATTTAGATCGTTAATATGTAGAACGATAAAAATAATATAAGTGAAGAGTGATACTAGACATGTATTTATAAAAGTAATACATGCAAGTAACAAGATGATAAGGTAATAACCTTATGAGAATGTAAGAAAACTAATAGTAAAGACAGAGAAAAAGAGAGAAAGAATAGAAAATCCTTTGAAAGTGAAAGATGAAAGAAACAAGAATTAGTGATACCGTATTCAGACTTGAGGGTGGAGACTCATAGGAAAATGATTGAAGAACCTGAAGCGATTCTAGAGATGCAGACCAAAAAGTTAAGAAATAATGAGATTGACCTTGTACTAGTCAAGTGGAAGCATCCCTTAGGGTCAAACTTGATTTGGCAAACGTTAGAAGAAATGAAGAGAAGATACCCGAATTTCATGGATTACGAAAAGATTCCGAGGACGGAATCCGCTTAAGGAGGGGTGACTGTAAGAACCCACGAAAAAGTCAAAAAAAAGGGTAAAACCGTCTTTTGTCACGTTGTACGACTATTATGTGTAATTATATGTATTAATATAATGAGAAATAAAAGTTTATGAGAAATTTGAAGTTTTGCCGCGTTAATAGTAAAATTTGACCAAAAAGGGCAAATTGGTCATTTGACATGAAAATGACCAAAAATGTCAAGAAAATGTTAAGTTGGGAGTAATGAAGCATAAATGGTAAAGTTATGACCTATGGACCATTTTTGAAGGGAAGTTTGAAAACTAGGGACCTAAATGTATGGTTTTCATAAACCTTAAATATCTATTATATGATAAGTATTCTCCATTATATCAAGAAGTCAGTAGACATTTCCAGAAAGAGTTAGAGAGAACGAGAGCAAGTACGGGAGAAGAAGAAGAAGAGGTTCTTGAAGGGTTGCCAAAACAACATTGGAATTGGTGATTCCAAAGTAAACAAGGTTAGTAATTGAAGTTTCTACCCAAGCTTTTGTGTGTTCTTGATGGGTTTCCATGGAGTGGACTGAAATTTGTAATTTCAGTCATAATCCATGAAGTGCATATGATTTCTGGGCTTAAAACATGTCTAGGTAGTAAGAACAAATGTTAAAAATAGCAAAGTAGGTTGCTATTGTTGAGAAATTTAAATGTTGATCAAGAACCCTAAATCACGAATTGGTATGATTAAGGTGTTTCTAATAGCTTAAAACCTATGATTAGTCAAGGGTTTTAGTCCTAGAACAAACCCCATGTGATTAAGAACAGAAATAAGTGCTTAATGGGTGAAAACTACGTGCTACAGTGCACAAAACGCGATTGATCAGGACACTGCCCAGGCGCTAGGCGCAGTGCGCCCAGGACCAGGGCGGGGTGCGCCTAGGCGCAGTGCGCCTCCAGCCAGGGACCAAAAATATTAGAAATTTCAAATATTCCAAACGCTAGAAACCATAGCTAGACATGTCCGATTGACCTGAAATTTTAGCCATAACCCTAAAATGGTATAAGAACATGTCGGGAATGGTCAAATCCGTAATCCGACCTTGCGGAAAAGTCACTGTAGCGGCAGTGGCTAAAAGTACTATTCATGTCAAAACTTAATTTTGGAATTTGAGCTAGACTTGTCCAATGAACTCCAAATTTGAAACACAAGTCTATTATGGTCTAAGATTTCATGGAAAAGAGTCGAAACTGAAATACGACCCCTCGGGGGTACTGTAGCAATATACGCGTATTTCGGAGAAAACCGTAAAACGAGTTTATTAATGGTTATACATTTATTATAACCTGGAGTTATATCATATGAGACTTTAGCATTCTACTCATATGAGACTTTAGCATTCTAGAATTAATTATATTGAGTATTTATATATACTACTTGTATAGGTGGTGCTTCAAACATTGTTGAGCACGGGAAGGGAAAAGGCGTACGTGAAGCTTAGTAAACCGTAGTAAAACCAAGGTGAGTATATGAGGATTTCTATAGTACATAGCAAAGTTATGATATTCAGAAAATAAGACTTTCAGTTTATTTAAAATGTTAACGTTTGGAAACAGTTTTAAAAGTAGCTCCTTATATATATGAGCTAAGCGTTTTAAGCAGATTTTAAAGAAGTTTAGTTTATAAAGTTATTTTGAAAGAAGCTTCACAAGTGAGATAAATATGTTGAAGCTAGTTTGAAAGTATTTTTGATTATAAAATTAAAAGAGTTTATGAGTCTGAGTTTAAAATAAATTGTATTCCACTTTGACCAATTCAAGAAGTAAAATAAAGAAAGTAACCAGATAAGAAGTAAGAGCCAGTTGTCCGGACTAGGATCACCCACATAATCGAGGGATCAGAAGACACTACTGGGATGGTACCTCCCGTCGCGAAGTAGTTGTCTAGCTTAGTATACCCTTGTGCTTGAATCCGTTCCAAGTCACAAAGGGGAGACAGAATGAGCATAGCCAAGCGGACGGATCTGTTCTGTCCCGCGAGGGGAGCTAGTTGAATGAATTAAATTAAAATAATTCATGAGTTTCAGTTGGTCACAAGTAAAAGAGAAAGCAAGTATTTTTGAAGAAAGAAAGTATTTTAAAAGAAAGAAAACTGTTTTAAATAAAGAAAGCAGTTTTAAAAAAAGAAGTAGTTTTGTGAAAAATGTTTGTAAGTTTTAAAGATATACAAGAAAAGAGATTTGAGATATTTTATGAGAAATATGTTCTTGTAGTTTATTTGTTTATAATTCAAGTTTTGAGCAGAAAAGTTTTGGAAAAGTTTTGGGTCTAAAACCCATATTACTCACGAGACTTTATGTCTCACGTACTACTTGTTTTTTTAAATGCTATGTACTTAGGTGAGTGGAGTAGGAGCTAGGTTACTTATTGTGTCTTGAAGCTGGGACTGCGTAAATTACAGATAAGTTTAAATTATGGTTTCTGTATTGAGTCTGTAATACCCTTTCAGTATAGAGCTTGTAAAAAAAATTTAGTGGCTTTTAGTAGTCACATGATTTAAAATGTTTTGAATTAAAATTTATGAAAATATGGTTTGAGAAAGGGGTGTTACATGATGGAGGTTGGTCATCATGTTGTTCTTCTTGTTCTTCTTCCTGGACTGTGGATGGAGTCTTTTCTGACTCCGACGACTCATCCACAACGGTTAGTTTCCTTGTTCTCTTCGGTTGCTTCCTCTTCAGAGTAGTTTGCTCTGAAGTCTTTCTCTTTTTGTCTGCCTTCTTTGGACCACTCGGACCACCAGTAACTTTTCTCTTCCCTTTGCCTTTTGGCTGTGCCTTGACATGTGCCTCTTGACTTAAATCACGAGTAGGATAAGGTATAACAAGGGTATTACGGTACGTGTTTACCTCATTACACTCCATGGGCACTTTGGAAAGCATGACTTGAGGAATTTGAGCACAGAATTGTGCTGGTTCATCATCTAGCGGTGGGATGGCAATGGGAGTGTACCTCAGTTCTGGAAGAGAAACATCAAGAACATACCCAGCTTGCTGATAATGGGCGTGAACAACAATTGCCCAAAATCTTGCATTAGAATTTCTGTTCCCTTCAGGATGTGGTTGATATGCGAACAGAAGTCAGTCCAAAGAATGGATGTGTAAGCTACCTTGACGTCATAGTAGATTCCGTAGAGCATACTTTGGAATGAGACACTTGGAGAGTCCAATCCTAAAGTTCTTCCTGAGAGACATCTGGGGAAGATACTGAAGAAGTATCTCCATAGATCAGGTAGTTGGTTCTTCTTGAATGTGCTGATCTTCTCAAGAGGAGGTGAGTATCCCATTTCATTGAACATTTCTACAAGTTGCTCAGCTGAGGGAACAACCATTTCCTTGGAGTTGTAGACGGGAAGGTGGAGAGCATCAATGAACTTTTCTTTGGTTAATTGTACCTTCTTGGTCTTTCCATTTGAATCGATGGCCTCATAGAACACCGATTTCACAAGATTGTTGGAATCAAACAGAACATTTGATGTGTAGTGGGCTCTGTGAACAACAGTTGCAGGAATCGTAGGAGTGTAGGTTAGGGCATAACCAAGAACGGATCTCTTCAAGCACTCAACCAAGGCATCAATTGGTTGAGGGTACAACTGTAGATTGTTGCAAGGAACCAGGTTTGCAGACTGGCTCTTTAGGTTTGGGATTGAAATTGCTTCAGTGGTTTGAGAAGAAGCTTCAGCTGCCATTGTTGATTGAAGGAAGAAGAGGAAAGGAGATTAGGGTTTCTTTGAGAGAAAGTTTGCAGAGAGAGTTTGAGAATTATGTTCGCGTAAAGAGAATAACTGACACGGTGAGAGGTTTATATAGTATTCGTGGTCCCTAGGTCATTTAATGCACGTTTAAAATGGTCCTGTAATAACTAGACACCTCATCACCTACGCGTCCCACTAACCCTGCAAAAAGGAGAAACGTCCGGCTGTCAGTTGCAATGATTTGAAATTTGAACCGCCCTTTTTGTGAGATCTTTTTGTTAAGATTACCCTTTAATTTCTCATTGACAGCTGTAAAAGAACAAACGGTCATTTATTTCTAAGGAATGTTTGTCTTTGAGAGTTATCATAAATGTGGAAATCATTTAAACAATAAATTGACTTCGGATTAATGAGGAAAATATGACCGTTATAAGTGCTCTTCGGAGTGAAGACATAAAGTTATGATTAACTCCGAAGAGAGTTATTTTCACTTTGGTTGATGATCTGTGTTGGTGAAGTGTTTGTCAGGACACCGAAGTCCATTAATTTTCTCTTGGTTTTTCTTTGAAGTTTTGGTTTTACTTTTAAGTGATGCAGGGTGACAATTATACTTAACTTCCCGGAATATTATGAAAAGAAGATTTAACAAGTTAATGTTCAGAATCATTCGAATCATGTTGGAAGTCCATTTTTCATTTCAAAGTTTGTTTGATTCAACATCAGTCATGAATGTATAAGTCTAATCACCCCATCACTAACTTGATTTCACATTTTGAGACATGGTTTGATTTGTACTTTTGTGTTTCAAATTTTTCATACACAATAATGGTAACATTCTATGCATTTGATATTTAAAGAAATTTTCATTCTTGAATTGAACATCAGAAATGTTTTTATAAATTGGATTGTTTTTGAAGAACCTTTTTGAAAAATCTATTCCCTTTCATCAATTGAAGTGTTTGGATACTAGGCTCTGATGACAACCCTTTGAGCTTCGTACACCACTCCAACTTTATCATTTAAGATAGACTACTTAAAATGTTCATATTCTCTACAAAGTACTCGACTATGTTATAGGAGTTCCTTGTATTGTTATTTAAAACAGAATAATAAGCCTTTGAATGCTGATTTATCTTTCTTTTGCATTCTCTTATTTGTCATCTTGTCTTTGTTTGGTGTCTTTGATTATTTTGACAATTTGTTTTCTGTTTATCTTTTTGAGAAATTTTCAATTTTTCCTTTTTATCTTTTCTATTTTGGATTACCTTATCCGAAGATAGAAAAACTTCACCATCTAGTTTCTTTCTTGGTGCTTTTTGGTTTTGTTTTATATAATCCTTGAGTGTGAAAATCTTCTTTTAGTTCAATTTTGTATCATTAATGAAAAGAGATTTAAATTTGCTTATCAGACAATGTTGGTACTATTTTTGAAAAAAACTTCGGAACACTTGAGTTATCCTGTGTAGTTTTGAGGCTACATGATTACTTTGATGTTGAAGCGAGTCAAGTTCAGAAGGAAGGTCAGGAATAGACATTATGTTAAGGATATTAGAATCAAACAAGACTTCAAATTGTAAAATAGCCTTAACATCACTCCGAAGTCTGTTCTTTTACCTATGTTTCAAGTCGATTCCCAAATACCTATTAGTGCAATAAGGTATGATTATCAGAATCTAAAATCAAAGTTTTATCCTTTAGTCAGGTAGTTCATGAAAGTAAGGTTAAACTTTGTCCTTTGTGCATCAAAACGTTTAATGTATGTTCAAGAACCTTTATTTTTCTTGTTTTTGATTATTCTTAAGAAGCAAAGTCAAAATATGTTTTAACGATTTTACCATTTAAGATCTTTATTCTTCAGAATTATCTGTTCCGCAGAGCTCCGAAGTGATAAAGTACTTCGGGGTGCTGCGGTGTAATATTGTGAGGTTTTACTTGTTTTACTCCGATGAGCTCCGAAGCGATAAAGCACTTCGGAGTGCTGCGGAGTGTTATGAATTTTTGTTTTTCAATTGAAAAGGTTAAGGAAGAGAGTGAGCAAATCTGAGATTTATTGTAGAGTGGATCCATCAATCATTCCAAGTCCACGAACAATTCTTGTAAATGCCTCTTCATTTAAAGCCTTTGTGAAGATGTCTGCCAATTGTTCTGTTGTGTGAACAAAGTGCACTTTTATATTCCCCTCCTCAACATGACTTTTGATGAAGTGATAGCGAAGAGCTATATGCTTCGTCTTGGAATGTTGAACAGGATTATGGCATATGCGAATTGCACTTTGTGAGTCACAGAACAAAGGTATTTTTCTCATGTTGATGGCATAGTCCTTCAGTTGGCTTTGAATCCAGATGATTTGTGATGGCAAGCTGCAGCTGCTACATATTTAGCTTCAGCAGTGGAGATAGAGACACAAGTTTGCTTCTTGGAATGCCAGCTGATTAGTTTTCCATCAAGAAATTGACCACCCCCCGAAGTGCTCTTGCTATCAATAGAGTATCCACCAAAATTTGAGTCAGAGTAAGCTTGTATGTAGAAGCCTGAGAGTGCTGGGTACCATAGCCCATACGCAGGTGTACCATGAAGATATCGAAAAATTGTCTTAACCGCAGCCAAATGAGGTTCTCTTGGATCTGCCTGGTATCTTGCACAGTTGCAGACTGCAAACATGTTATCAGGTCGACTTGCTGTGAGATAGAGCAATGATCCAATCATGCTTCGGTATTGCTGTATGTCTGTCTTAGGTTTGTGCAATGAGGGATTTAACCTTGTACCTGCAGGCAAGGAAACTTTTGCTTTAGAGCAGTTAGTCATTCCGAAGCGTTCAAACAAACTCTTCGTGTATTTTTGTTGATTGATAAAAATCCCTTCCTTGGTTTGTTTAATTTGTAATCCAAGAAAGAAGTTAATCTTTCCCATCATACTCATCTGAATTTTGCTTTTCATTAGTTTTTTAAAATCTTTTGATAAATTAGGGTCAGTGGATCCGAAGATTATGTCATCCACATAGATTTGGACTAACATCAAATGAGATCCAACTTTCTTTCTGAAAAGTGTTGGATCCACTGAACCTTGTTTAAAGCTTGATTCTTTTAAAATTTTTGTCAAGGTCTCATACCAAGCTCTTGGAGCTTGTTTTAAACCATAGACAGCCTTGTCTAGCACATAGCAATGGTTTGGATGTTCTTTACTTTTAAAGCCAGGTGGTTGTTCAACAAAAACGGTTTCCTCGAGATCACCATTCAGAAAGGCACACTTGACATCCATTTGAAAGACATCAAAGTTTTTGTGTGCAGCATAAGCCAAAAATATCCAAACTGATTCGATTCTGGCAACAGTAGCAAATGTTTCTTCATAATCAATCCCCTCCTGTTGACAATAACCCTTGACAACCAGCCTTACTTTGTTCCGAACCACATTGCCTTCGGTGTCTAGTTTGTTTCTGTACACCCATTTCAGACCAACAATTGAAGCATTTGCAGGTTTTGGAATAAGCCTCCAAACTTTGTTTCTTTCAAATTCTTCTAATTCTAATTGCATAGCTTCAATCCAGTCTGAATGATCAAATGCATCCCTAACATTCTTAGGTTCTACCTTAGAAATAAAGACATTGAACATGCACAACTCCGAAGTTTTGTTAAGATCTAATTGCCTTTGGTGAAGTTGTGCACGAGTCAATACTTTATCTTGAACATTACCGATGACAAGTGATAGAGGATGATTTCTCGTCCATTTGTCCAAGGGAGGATAATTTGGATCAAAGTCAGGTGGTCCTTCAGAATCAATGTCTTCGATGTCTGAAGGATACCCCGAAGTGGAATGGAAATCACCCATTATTAAATGATTGCTTGAATTAGTTGCATTTGATTGTGGTGTGTGCAGTTGGGAAGTAGAGTTTAGAGTGTTCTCCCCTTCGACAGCTGTTGGTGTTGAGGAAGTGGTTGCACTATCCGAAGTGATAGGGGTTGCTGAGTTTGGAGTGATAATCTCTGGCTCCCCCTGGATCGATGGATACAGGGACATGATATGAGAGATTTCCCATGGGGTTGAAGTGTGACTGTTGTTTGGCTCCCCCTCAACACTAGCATTCCCTTCACTTCGGTTTGATGGCTCCCCCTCAACAGATGATGGTCTTTGTACACTACTTGTAGAAGAATCATCAGGTCCATCTGTGAGTTTGGACAATTCAGACACATGGTTATCAGGTGCTCTGGCTTCGGAGTCCACAGCCCTCACAGGTGGATCTAACAAAATAGTGAAGTTTGTATCAAATGTAGTGATTTGTATAGCATCCACAGCAGGCTTTGGAAAGATGGATGACATGGGGAATGGATGCAAAGACTTCTTGATGTAGTAATCATCGAACCTTAGATTGAAGGTTTCTTCAATCTTGCGAGTCCTCTTGTTCATGACTCTGTAAGCTTTTGAGTCTTGAGAGTACCCAATGAAAATTCCTTCTTCTGATTTGTCATTGAACTTAGTCAAGTGATCTTTCAAGTTCAAGATAAAACACCTACAACTGAAGATCTGAAGAAATTTGACATTTGGCTTTCTTCGGTTGAGTACTTCACAAGGAGTGATATGAAAACGCTTGTGAATGTAAGATCTATTTTGAGTAAAGCAAGCAGTAGAAATAGCTTCGGCCCAGAAGTACATGGGCAAATTTGCAAAATTTAGCATAGTTCTAGCTGCTTCACACAAAGAACGATTTCTCCTTTCCATGACACCATTTTGTTGTGGAGTGTAAGGTGCAGAGAAGTTATGACTAATTCCCTTTGTTTTCAAGAATCCATCAAGAGTTTGATTTTTGAATTCTGAACCGTTGTCACTGTGCACAGTTCAGACTTTCTTGTTTAGCATCACTTCCATCTTCCTTATGAAGTTAATGATTTCTTCAGCAGCATCTGATTTGTTTCTTAGAAATAACACCCAAGTAAACCTTGAATAATCATCAACTATCACAAGTATGTACTTCTTCTTTCCAATTGACTCTACCGCGGATGGACCACACAAGTCCATATAAAGAAGTGAGAGGGGTTCGGTGATTTTGGGATTGATCACAGTTGGATGCCTTTGTTTTGTTTGCTTGTCATGTTCACATG